>BSBN01001373.1:2400000-3000000 GCA_027924645.1 Cunninghamia lanceolata
GATTTTTACTGTTGTTCTGGTATATGTAGCAGTATTTTTCTACCTTTTGGAGGTAAATATTATACTTGGTGACTCTAATCTCTGCTTTTTGAAGTAGATCTAGTGAAATTAGCAAATGAGAAGAGTATAGACAAGAGGAAGCTCTTTTTCTTTTGATTATTTACAATTATCATCTCTAAGGAGAAGAGGTAGAACAACTGCAAGGGCAGCCAATCCAACACTAAGGACCAGATCTACTCCTCCAAGGACTACAAAATTTGATCAAAGGTACTTGGTGATAGATCTTCATATTCAGACTCCATAGATAGCTTAGCAAACACCTCAAGCTCCACCAATGGCCAAATAATATCCATTTGTTACATTTAATAGTAGCAGCCCACTATTGCTTACAGCGCATGATGACATTCATGTGGCAGCCTTAAGAGGCTTACCTTTCTTTATAGGTGAGGATCAGACCACCCCAATTAAGCATATGAAAGATGTAGCCACACTATGTGCAGTACATAACATAACACAGGAAAATGTCGCAGTCAGATTGTTGGCTACATCTCTAAAAGGAAAGGCCCTTCAATGGTTCAGAGGTTTAGTTATTGGTTATACACATCCTGGGACTTGTTGGGAGATGATCTAAACAAATAGTTTGAAGACAAGTCAGATAACTTGTCTTTGATGGAATAATTAAGTACAATAAAAAGAGCTCCTCAGGAGCATATGGCTAATTTTAATTTTAGATTTCAAAGGATATGGGATAGAATCCCTACACTGGTGAGACCTACAGCCGAACATGATTTTTTGTATTTCCTTAGAGCTATAAATAGTGACATTGTTGTTATGGTCTAGTCAATGAATGGAACTTTATTACCATCTGCTTATGAAATTGCAATTAGAGCTAAAAACAATCTGATTCAGGCATGCAAAATATCTCCAAGGCTACCAATGCCTATCTTTCTTGAAATACAACCATCAATTCCATTACCAATCCCACCTTTAGATACTATACCAGTTGTACCATCTTTGGGTTACACAAATACATCTCAAAATAATCATTTTTTAGCCCCTTCATAGGAACTTCAAGAGATAAAAGGGTTATTACAAAATTTTAGTAATGAGTTCGTTAATATAAAGAAGCTGCAAGGCCAAAATTCTAGACCTTACCAACCTCAATGTCAAGCTAATAGGCCTTCAAATCAAGATAATCCCCATCCTTAAAGGAGGATTTACAATCCAAGACCTTTTTAGCCATATAATACAAATATTATGAGTTCATCGAGAGAGATAGTTCTGACGCAAAATAATCTAGTTCAAGACCATGAGTTGTGTTTTCCATGTAACTAGCCTCATAGTCAGTCATATTGTCCAAATGGAGTTCTAAATTAGGCACTTATGGTGCATAATTTCACTGTTGATCAGCAAATCAATGACCATGTGACTAATGAAGATGGTCAAAATGAAGTGGCTTTGATGAACTGGCAAGGAGAAGAGTTTTGTGGTGTTAATCAGCCTCAAAGACAGGGGCAGAATCAACCATATAACTCTGTAGCAACAAATACAAGATTCAAGAAAAGGGCTATAGATTTGGGACAACAGCCTAATCTGATGCAAAATCAAACTTCTTCAAGTCAACAGCTAGGTATTTCACATATTCCCTTACATAAAGCTCAAATTTTGCCAAGACAACAAGTTGTAGCAAACTAAGATCAGCAAAAAGTTCAAACACAGCCACAAGTGCAAGGAGAGGCTACTATTCGAAAGGTATAGCTGAAGGTAAATCCACCTTCTTTTAACATGTTAGATCAAATGAAGAAATCCAATATTAGGGTTTCAATGTGGGACTCTTTGGCTCTTCCTAGCCAAAGAGATTTATTACAAAATACATTAACAAGTCTCACTGTGTCAAAGGAGCTAAGTAAGGATCAACCAAAGGTGAATATTATAACTGATCAGCCAAAAGAAAAACTAGTAAATAAGTTATAGCTAAACCAAGAGGTCAAGCCACCTCCTTTTTTTGTCACTTTGATCATTGGGAATCATCTTCTCCACAATTGCATGATAGATTCAGGGGCTAGTAGTTCAGTGATGCCAAAGAAGATTGTTGACCAACTGGGTTTAAAATACAAACCACTTAAAAGTATTCCAATTAGATGGATTAGCCATCAATACAATGAGAATAATAAGAGATTTAAGTCTTACATTACATGCTTGTCTAAATTTTACAATTCCTCAAGAAGTGTATATAATAGATCTTCCTGCTCACTTTGCATTATGTCTTTCTAAAGATTTAACAACAATGTTAGGAGGATACTTATCCTCTAACTAGTCACATCTATTCTTTAGAACTAGATACGGTACAAAAGTAATAATAAAATTTGAGTTTCTAGCTAAAGATCACATTGAACCATATGTTCCAAGTCCTATTAATGCAAATGTCACATTTCATGAGCAGGATTAGCAAGATCAGCTTGTTGTCCAAGATTCTAACATGCTTGTTGAAGGTATTGCAGAACTATTTTTAGATGAATGGGTAGCCAAGAATCATGAAGTTAATACAAATGAGCATATAGAACAAGTGGACTTGGGCAATTACATGATTTAGGAACAAGGTATTGCTATGACAAATCTGATTAAAGATGCAAAAGTGCATGAAAAACAATAGTCCAATGAGCTATGGAGTTTGTACTTCAATGGATCAAGGAGCAAGGTTGGTGCTGGAGGAGGTGCTGTGCTAGTTTTTTTCAGATTTTCATTTTGCTTTCAGCTATTCAAATAATATTGCTGAATATGAGACCCTTGTTCATGGTCTGGAATGGGCTAGAAAGTGAAATGTTAAGTGTCTTCAATTGTTTGGAGATAGCGAACTAGTGGTCAATCAAGTAAGGGGTATTCATGCCACAAAAAATGACTTGTTAAAACTATATAAACATAGAGTATGGGGCATGATTGAGGAATTTGATGCATTTAATTTGTTGTGCATACCAAGAGCTTAGAATAAACAAGCTGATAACCTTGCTACCATGGCAATTGAGTTTGATATTCCAGATGAAATAAAAAATTTTGCTATTCAGAACTTTGTGAAAGTTGTTAGACCTGCTATGCTAGATAAAAATATTTATTGGTAGGTATTTGATAGTGATGAACATATTATCACTTTTATGATTGAATAAGATGAATTTTTAGCTTCTAACTAGCAAAAGTTGTCTCAGTAGTATGAAGATCAGATTCTTCAACTTAGAACCAATAAGTTGCCAAAAGGTTTGGTACTTCTTGAGTCAATCTTCAACTCAGATGATCATGTCAGAAAAGAGAAAGCTGGTTTATCCATCAAATAGGAGCATTATGAGAAGATTCAGATTTTCAAAGGCAAGTTGTTAAAGCTTGGCAACATATGTAGCTTAGAAGAAAAACATGCATTTATTTTACTTTGTCAAGAATTTGTTGATGTGTTTGCTTGGGAGTACCATGATTTGAAGGGCTTTGATCCTAAATTAGCTCAACATAATATAGATTTGGAACCCAAGGCAAAATTGGTAAGACAGAAGCAAAGACCTCTAAATCCAAAGTTGGAACATCTTATGAAGGTTGAGTTAAATAAGATTATTGAAAGTAATATCATCATTCCAATTAAGCATACCTCATGGGTGTCTAACCTTGTCCCTATGAGAAAGAAGAACAGAGAAATTAGACTTTGTGTCAATTTTAGAGACCTTAGCAGAGCCTCTCTCAAGCATCATTACCTGCTGCCATCTATGGAACAAATTTTATAGGTAGTATCTGGATCTGATAGATTCTCTCTTTTAGACGGTTTTTCAGGTTACAACCAAGTATTGGTGAAGGAAGAGGATCAATTCAAGACTGCATTTACAACAAAGTGGGGAACCATGGCATATAGGAAAATGCCATTTGGACTATCAAACGCATGAGCCACTTTTCAAAGAGCTATGGACATGGCTTTCCATGGTTTGATGAATAAGTTTGTAATGGTTTATATGATATAATAATTTTTTCAAAAAATGTTGATGAACAAATAGTTCACTTGAGACAGATATTTGAGAGATGTAGAGTATATGGGGTTTCACTTAACCCAAATAGTGCATTTTTTCTGTCCATGAGGGTGAACTGCTTGGGCACATTGTTTCAAAGCATGGTATTTCAATAGATCCTGTAAGAATTTCTGCTATTCTAGCATTACATCTACCAGCCCATAAGAAAGGCTTACAAAGCTTTCTAGGTGGGATAAATATTGTAAGAAGATTTATTCCTAATATTATAGCTCTTCTACAACCACTAGCTTCTGTGTTGAGGAAATGGATCATTTTTAGCTAGATTAAAGAAGGGAAGAATAGCTTTAAGGAGATTAAGGAGGTCATTGCAGCAGCTCCAACACTTTTAAACCCAAATTTTGATAAAGATTTTATTCTTTATGCATTCAAAAGTGTTGATACTTATTCAGCCATGTTATGCCAGCAAAATGAAGAGGGACTAGAATGGCCCATTACATTTTTCAGCCAGGTTCTTCAAGATTATGAGGTAAAGTACTCTTTTGTTGAGAAACATGTTCTAGCTATGATTCAAATTTTGAAAAAATTCAGGCATATGCTCTCTAACAAAAAAATTCAGTTGTTGGTTGCTCATCCTACTGTTAAAGATTTCTTATTGAGTAAGGATATAAATGATAAACAAGCAGGTTGGATAACCAAGGTAATGGAGTATGATGTTAATATAAAGGTTATAAAGTTAGTTAGAGGCAAAGACCCATGTGAACAACTAGAAGGAGGTGAAATAGATAGAAAAAAAGTTGAGAATCAGACTGTTTTGGTGCTAGAAGATGACAAATCAGCTATTGTTCTAGCTTCTTCTACAAACTAGATTCAGCAGATAATTCATTATCTTAACATTGGTGACTGTCCTAAAGGTCTGGACAATGCAAAGTGGAGACAGTTTAGATTGCAGGCCATTCCTTATGCTATCATTGATGGAGTTTTATATAGAAAGGATTACCATGGAGTTTTGTTAATGTGTATTGAGCCAAATAAGATTGATAAAATTATGGAAGAATTTCATAATAGACCTTTTGGAGGTCATTTTGTTGCTAGAACAATAGCTCTTAAAATTATGAGAGCTAGATATTTATGGCCTGATATATTTAAGATACTCATGCTTGGGTCAGAAGATGCACTAAATGTTCTTTATTTACAGGAAAACAAAGGCTAGCAACATTGCCTTTGCATCCGATTCAAGTGGATCAGCCATTTGCCAAGTGGGGGCTTGATTTTATTAGGCCAATTAACCCACCTTCAAGTGCAGGTCACAAACGGATATCGACTGCAACTGATTATTTTACAAAGTGGTCTGAAGTTGTAGCATTGAAGGAGGACAATGAAAATTCTATACTCAACTTCTATCAGGACCTAGTTGAAAGGTTTGGTACCCCAGATTCTATTGTTTCTGATAATGCATTAGTATTTATTGGCTTGAGAATATCTGACTGGTCTATTAAAAATAACATTTATCTAAATACTTCATCTAATTACTACCCTGGGTAATGAATAGGCTAAATCAACTAATAAGAATTTGATTAGAATTATCAGAAAGATAATTGAGGACAATCAGAGGATTTGGCATGACAAGTTGAAGCTAGCCCTATGGGGTGATAGGATGACTCCCAAAAGAGCTACATGTAACTCACCATTTGTTCTTACTTATGGTAAAGTGGCTAGAATTCCTATTTCAGTTGAGTTGCCTACACTAAGTCTAATTAAAGAGTTGGAGATGTTAGAGGAAGAGCCTATGGAAATTAGGCTTACATAGATGATGGAACTAGAGGAAAGAAGGAAACAAGCACTGAGAAATTTGGAGGTTCATTAGGCCCAAATGAAAAAGACCTTTGGTCGAAAAGAAGTTTTGAGAGTGTTCAAGGAAGGTGATCATGTTTTTAAGTGGGATGAGCATAAAAGTAAACCTGGTAAGCATATCAAGATTGATGCCATGTGCGATGGCCCTTAAATTTATTACTGAATGCAAGCAGAATAATGCATTTCAACTTTGAAATCTGAATGGAGAGGTGTTACCTATTCTTGTGAATGGGATTCACCTGAAGCAATGCTTCTGAAGATCAAAAGTTGTAGATCTAGCATAGTAGAGTAGATGTTTTTTAGTTAATAAGTGTTGTTGGCGCATCTTTTTTAGTTCTTTTTTATTTTTCCTAGAAGTGTTGCACAATTAGTTGGCCTTGTTCAAAGCCATGATAGTTGTCTTTTAGTTTGGTTTTCCTACTATTTGAATTCTAGCAGCCGGGTTACAAATAGTTTTCAAAGTGTTTCATGCCAAGAAAGGACTCATATGGCCAATGGATATGTAAGGCTACTGATCATATTTGTTTGGTAGACAAACACCCCTTAGAGGTCACCAAAAATGTTACCAAATTGTGCTTGGCAGCCCAATTAGGCTGGGTTGTAAGAATTGTTTTCTAATGAATTCAGGAAGCAAGTGACTTCAAATGAAGTAGGAAGGAAGAGAATATCAGATCAAGGTAGTCAAGGGAGAGACTTCAGATTCACCATTTTATCTAACATGTTTGTTTACTCTATAGATATAAGTACCTGAAGACCATATATCCAAATTAAAAAAAAACTTTTTGGCAGGGTCATAATTCCTTGCTACTTTATTAGAATTCAAAGATTTTGGACTCATTAGAAAGATAAACCAATTATCTAGCTCGAGTTCCAGGTTGCTAAGCCTAATGGGAATGCTACCTGGTGGTGGATTTGTTGCAAATATGTGCCTAAGTGGGTTGTCATTGATGTCAACATATCCTTGTTGCCATTAGTGTCAACTATATCCTATTTTGCTGTCTCCATAGAAGACCACACTATTGAGGTTATTGAGAAAATTAATGATAATAAATGCATGCAGATCATGTGCCTGTGTAGAGGATTGTCAGAGATTGCCTCAGTTAAGATTTGAGAAGTCCGCATGAAGATCTGAAGGAGTTATGGCCATTTGAGCAGAACCGGTTCCTGCAATACTCAGGAAAGACAGAGTGACAGGAAAGAGGTCCGGATTGCTCTAGAAATATAAACTCATGATCTATGGATTTGAAGGCATGTTTGGGAAGTCAATTTGTATCATCAACATTAGTGGTTCATGGATTGGAGGTCTACAAGCTATCCTTCTAGTCTGATAGTCATGGAAGAGAGTGTTCTTGAGGTTCCGGAGGAAGATTCAAATGTTTCTGGTAGTTTGGTTTGGAATGAATGTTACTGATGAATTAAATTTCTTGTGGAGGTCTCTGGATCATATGGCTACTATGTTTGAGGTCGACATTGAATTTTGAGCTTGTTTATGTTCTTCCCAGTCTTGGCCAACTGGATGTTTCTAGTCTGTTGTAGATGCCTTAAAAACATTTTTAAGAAGCGTGGAGTGGTTGTAGAAGTAGTTTCCAGTCTTAGTTCCTTTTGGCCGACAATTCTTTGAGGTTGATGTTCTTCCCAGTCTTGGCCGACCGGATGTTTCTAGTCTATTGTGGATGCCTTAAAAACATTTTTAAGAAGCATGGAGTGGTTGTAGAAGTAGTTTCCAGTCTCAGTTCTGTTTGGCTAACAGTGTGATGATCCGCGATAAGTTTAGCCAACCTTGTTGATCATTCCAAGGTTGATGAAGAATATAAATACTTGTTGAATAGGTATTGAAATCATCCTTGTGCAAAACAAGATAAAATCTGAAGAAAGGATCAGGAGCAGAGCAGAGAAGGAAAGGAGCGAGAGCAGTGTAGAGTGTGAAGAAGAGTTTGAGGCAAAGCAAAAGTTCTTAAGCATTCATTGAAACTGAATTAGGCATGAAGTAGATGCTATTTATCAGTTAATTCTTTCTAAATAAATTCTGTAGGCAGTGAGCCTCTCCTTTTGAGCAGTGAACTCTGGGTAGTGTGCCTGAAGGCATGTGCCTTCTATTTTCTAAGTACTTTTAATAGGGTACGCATTTTGTGGGTTAACCCCACCATGGTTTTTCCCTTAACTAGGTTTCCATGTCAAAATCTTGGTGTCAAATGTGTTGATTATGTTTCTTCTCTTATGTTGCTGATTTATGTTTTAATGTTTATATCACTTATCTAATAGTAAGATACTAAAGAAGGTTAAAGATAGAAATTTTTTATTGAGGGACAACTGATTCATCCCCCCCTCTCAGTTGTCTAGTTCCAACAATTGGTATCAGATCCAAATCCTCTCTTAAAAGCCTAATTGCTTGAGGAGATCTAGGATGTTGACCTACAAGAAGGATAGTCCAAGATTTGATGGAACAAATTATTCTGTTTGGAAAAATCGCATGGAGTGCCATTTGCAATGCATGGGCAATGCCTATTGGGCAATAACCAATGTTGAGTACAAACCTCTAGAGAAAGGTCCTTCAACTCCTAATCAAGTCAAAGATGCTGAAAATAATCTTTGAGCTAAAGAAGCCTTGTTGAGTGCCCTGATTGATTCAGAAATGAAAAACATCTTTCATCTAAAAACTACTTATCAAATTTGGAAAAAGTTGGAGTATTTGTATGAAGGTGATAAATATGTCAAATGTGGAAAGCTGCAAGTCTAAGAGGAAAATTTGAAACCATGAGGATGAGCAAAGATGAAAACATCACAATCTACATGCAAAAGATAAATGAACTTGTGTGTGGCATTAGGTGTGCTCGTGGAACCTTGGAAGAATCAGAAATTGTGTCAAAAGTACTCAGATCTTTACCAGATTCGTACAAACATAAGGTTGCAGCTATAGAAGAAATTAGGACAGTCTCAGAAGCCACAAGAGATCATCTAGTTGGCAAAATTTCAGCCTTCAAATTAAGTGAGTTTGGTGATTCTCTTCCTAAGTCTGAATCTTCATTCAAGGCTAGTGTGCATGGAAAACAAAGATATGATCTGAGTGAAAGCTCTTCTACAAGATCAAATAGATTTGTAAAGACAAGAAAGGATCTTGAAGATGTTGAAATAGAAACATCAAATCTTGAAGCTCTTATCACCAAAAGAATGCCAAGAGGATCCGGTAAGTATGAAGGAAAATTACCACTCAAATGCTTTGCTTGTAATAAGATTGGTCATTTTGCCTCAAGATGTTTGGAAAGGTTTTCAAAACCTAACCCTAACAGGTATAAAGGTCAAAAGAAATGTTACTATGTCCAAGAAAAGGGAGAAGAAGGGGTAATAGATGATGAATTTGATCATGGAGGCTCCTCTAAAAATGATTGGGTGTTTATTACTATCAAAGAAGAAGCTCTGGTGTCTACTAAATCTGCTAGCTGTGAAAATGTGGAAAGTGCCTTGGCTACTCAGGTTATTGAAAAAGATGAATGGGTGATTGATAGTGGATGCTCTCATCATATGACTGGTGACAAGAGTAAGTTTGTGAACTTTGAAAACTATGAAGGAGGACTTGTGAAATTTGGAGACAACTCAGCTGGTAGAATCCATGGCAGGGGATCCATCTCTTTTGATGGAAAGAACAACACCAATGATGTTCTATATGTGGAAGGACTAAAACATAATCTTCTCAGTGTTGGACAGTTGGTTGACAAGGGTTATGATCTTCGATTTAAGGATGGAAAGTGTAGAATATTGGAAAGATCCAGAACTGAAATTGCATCCAGTACTCAAACTAGAGGTAACATCTCTCACTTAAGTAGTTCTGGGAAAAGTTGTTTGATTGCTAAGATATATCAAAGTTGGCTATGGCATAGGAGGATGTGTCATGTGAATTTTGACAAAATTGTCAAAATAAGTTCCACTCAAGTTGTAAGAGATCTTCCAAGACTTGTGAAACCTAATAACATATGTAGAGAATGTCAATTGGGCAAATAGAACAAAATTTCATTCAAGAGTAAGGAACAAGGTTCAAGTGAGAGATTGGAACTAGTACATACTGATATCTGTGGTCTTGCTAGAATTAGGAGTGTGCAAGGAGACATATATTTCATGTTGCTAATTGATGATTACTCCTAGATGATGCGGGTAAATTTTCTAAGAGAAAAATCAGAAGCCCTTGACAAGTTTAAGGTGTTCAAGATGATGGTTGAAAATGAAATTGGTGAGAAACTAAAGTGTTTGAGATCTGACAGGGGTGGAGAATTTACCTCCGATGAGTTTGATGCTTTCTATGAAAAGTATGGAATAAAAAGACAGTTATCTACTCTTAGGATTCCTCAACAAAATGGAGTTGTGGAAAGAAAGAATTGGACCATTCAAGAAGTTGCCAAAACCATGATGATGGAAACTAATGTTCCTCAAGTTTATTGGAGAGAAGCCGTGAGTACTACTGTCTACAATCTTAACCGGGTGCAGATCAAAGGAAATTCTGGTAAGACTCCTTATGAACTTTGGTTTGATCATCCTCCTACTATGAGATACTTCAGAGTCTCTGGTAGTAAATTTTATATCAAAACTAATGAGGGCTTAGGTAAGTTTAAGGCAAGAAGTGATGAAGGAATATTTTTGGGATACTCAACTCAAAGTAAGGCATACGGGTGCTTCAATAAAATATTAAAGAAGATTGTTGAAAGTGTGAATGTTAAAGTTGATGAAAGCAAATGACACTCCAGGTACTTCGGATATGATTCAGATGATCAAGATAAAATTCAATGTCAAGGATGGAAAGTTCAAGTTCAGACCCAGATTCAGTTTAAACTGGTGACTCCAGAAGTTAACACGGATGATGAGGAACAAGTCCAAGAAACAAAAGCTCAAACAATCTCCAAAACTCCCAGGTATGTAAGGTTAAATCATCCTGAAGATCATATCATAGGAGATAAGAGTAAAGGTGTTTGAACTAGGAGAAAAATGTCTGAAGATCAAGAAGAGATTTGTTTGATTTCAAGGATTGAACCTAAATCAATAAGTGAAGCTTGCAATGATGAAAACTGGGTCAAAGCAATGGAAGAGGAATTGATGCAAATTGAAAAGAATCACACATGGGATCTAGTTCCTAGACCTGAGGACAAAAATGTGATTGGAACCAAATGGGTCTTCTAGAATAAACTGAATGAAGATGGCGAGGTGGTAAGGAATAAGGCAAGGTTGGTATGTAAAGGTTACTCTCAAGTAGAAGGAATTGATTTTGAAGAAACTTTTTCTCTGGTGGCAAGGATATAGGCAGTTAGATTATTTCTTGCATTTGCTGCCTTCAAAGATTTTAAAGTATATCAAATGGATGTGAAATCATCATTTCCGAATAGAGATTTGGAGGAAAAAGTCTACATTGAGAAACTAGAAGGATTTTGTTGTGCTGTTCACAACACGCCCCATTTTACTCCTTAGCAAAATGAGGACCCCTGCTGTGGCTTTTGTTTTTTGCTTTTTTGTGTGTTGTTTTGTCTTGGTGGTAAAAGGGAAAAAGGGAGTAAAATTGCAAACTTTGTTAAAACTAAAGAAAAAATACATTTTCAGTACCAGGGCATAACATGGTTGGATTCCTTGTGAAAAATGAGCTAGGGTTGATTTTTGAACCATCTTAAAGTTCACCATATTTTGCAAGTTATGATCATTTTGGTAAAATGTACAAGGGAAGGGTTTGTTGTTTGCATATATAAGTCTGCTTGTATATCGGGTTGCCTATACAAGGCCCTTTGTATGCAAGTTCGCTTGTATACCAAGGCCTTTGTATATCGTTGTTCATATACAAAGCCGATTATATGTCCTTTTCCTTGCATGCATTTGAATAAAAGTTCTATGTATACATACAAGGTGGACTCGGAATAGTTTAGTGTTGAAATGGATAAATGTTTGAAATCCGTTGCATGTATCTCACGTTTGTATGTCTGGCAGGTCAAAGCATACATTGCATTATGTACATTAGCGTTGAATTGAAAAGTTATAAAGGGGAGTTAATTCATTGTATACATCCGGCTTGTATATAATTTACATACATTGTGATATACAATGTCGCATACAAATGCCAGAACCCAAATGCTATAAAATGAAGTGAAATGCTTGTATATCAAGGATATATTGCGTATGCATTGCTTTATACATACGGGTCAGATTTCAAAGGAGAGTTCAATATGGAGAAATCGTTGAATGTTTTGAGTGCTTGCATGTTCTATAGCATACATTGTAGAGTATATACAATGCGGAATCGAAGAGAAATTAAAATCTGGTTAAGCGCTTGTATGAAAGTTTGAATGTATATTCAGAACATACAAGCCAATATACATTGAGGAACATACAAGGGCGGAATCCAAAAGGGGTTAGGCACGGAATATTCTTTGTATGTACATGCTTGTATGTAAGCGATATACAAGCCAATGTGCAAAGTAAAAACATACAAAGCCACGGAGCTGAAAATGATTTAAATCCGATTAATGCAATGTATCACGTCCAATTGCATATCAAAAGATACATTACATTTTACACATCCCAGAATCGAAAATGAATAGGCTGCGGTCTATAAATGGTGATGGGTCTGAATGTACATACAAACATGTTTGTATGGATTAAGCAATATACAAAGACTGGATTCGAAAGGGGAATTAAATATTGAAAGGTCCTTGTATATTTTTTAGTGCTTGTATGTGAGCGATGTGTGAAGCAAAGGATACAACAGAAAATGAGGGTCGCGGCACTGAGAAAAAACCTAAGTGTAGAGGTGCATCGGTGAGAGTGTGGCCGACGAGTTTGCATCGGCCAAATGTAGGCGATCGACAGAGAAAATTTTGGCTACGCCGATAGGCAAGTCTCACAGCGATAGAAGGGAAATAGTGAAGGGCATCGGCAGGAGTCACAGTGACAAGAGTAGGTGATCGGATAGAGAAGAGCTAGCGGTGGGGGTTTTGTTAACCGTGCCGATAGAAGGAGGTCACACCGACAGTGCGAGGATACAAGCCAATAAGGCTATGTCGGCATAGGATGAACGATCGGTTGAATATTTTGAGCCCGTGCCGATAGTGTTGCATCATGCCGATGGAAGAAGAAAAAGAGTGCCAATAACGAGGAGAAGACATCAGCCAGAGTGAAGTGATCGGTGGGAAATGTTTGAGCTCGGCCGATTTGGAAAGTTACACCAATGGAAGTATGCAGAATGCGATAGCAAAACAGAGTGCTATGAAGAAAGAGGGGGTAAAGCATTAATTTTGACTGACTATAAAAAGAGACCTAGGAGGGGCCAGTAATTGTTGCAGCTTGCATCCAGCTACCATTCTAACTAGGTAATAAATTAAATGAGCAACTCGATATGTTTTTTAATCCATTTTTGACTGTTTTGCAGGTTTACAGGTGAAAAGGAAGGTAAAACTTGATGATGGTGACATCACAGAGGAGGAGATCTTATCTTAGGAGCATAAGGAGATAAAGATGAGGTGCAAGAAGTTAAGGGTCTTCAATGATGAAGATAAAATGCAGATGGAGACATAATTGCACTAGACCACAAAAGTTATTATTGAGCTGCTAGGGTTTCCGGAGGGGCATGTTGCGCTTAGATTTGATGTATGCTCAGAGATATTTTGGGAGACTGGTCCTCCACCATTTATTACTGTAACCTGAAGTTTGAACCATTGCTTAACTAGGGTTTTTGAGTTGTATTGAGGATAGTCAAGTCTATATATTGTGCCTCTATACACTGTAATATTTTACATAGGGGCTACATAGGGATTTTTTTAGAATAGAGGGACCTTTTAGTTTAGAAGTAGAAGGAGGTTGCTTGTGTCTGCAACAAGGAGCGTGTGGAACATCCTGCCTCCTTGCTGTATCTGTAAAGCTTGTAAGTTTTCTGTAATCTGATCAATGAAGCTAAGAGTCATTCATACATTGTAAATCTTATATGACCGTCTGTTTCTAATACAATTGAATCTGAAATTCTGCATCTATCTTCTGAGTGTTTTCTGGCTATTCATTGTGTTTGAAACATTTTCTCTTAGAGCTTGCAATCTTGGGGGTATGTTTGTGAAAATGCTCAGAACTTACATTCAAGGTTTTAATCTATGGATTTGATCAAATTGCTGTATGATTTACAAAGTGCATAATAGAACAATTAGATCCTTTGGTAGAATGAATGATGTTTAGTTTAGATCTTTCTAACTTTTCCCAACCCATCTGAAAATACTTAACTTAAAATGCAGAAATTTAAAGGAAACTGTTTCATACTTGAAAGAAACATGCATAGTTGAGTTAAAAGTAGACAGTTTTCATAATATTTAAGAAGAGAATGCTGCAATAATTCAAGAAAAACCATTTAAAGCTTTGCAACACTGTAACACTTTTATGCAAAAAGGAATGAACAACTTGCTGATATTTATGATCTTTTACATAGTTTGAGTCCAGTAAACCAACAAAAAACTCTAAATCACGTAAGGCCCCTTGAACATTACAGCTTCACATCAACCAACTAAATTTGCCTGACAGGTCAAGACCTGACCATATTAAACTTGGTATTAAGTGAGTCTTAACCGATTTCTTTATATCTTTCAAGTTAGTTTTGGTTCATTTTATGTGAATTTTAACTATTGTTATGACTGTCTCAAAACAATCATCAACAGTTTCCTGGCGCTAGAAGGAGGGCCTGATTTGAGTTAGGGTTTGTTTCAAGAAAAACTGGCTAATAACAGTGATAGAATGACTAGGTCTAAATCCAGTTTAGAGGATATATTTGTGCAATTACCTAATATAAGGTGAAGTAAGAGCCCTTTGATTTGGAATCCTAAAATATCGCAAGTAGGAAGTTCATCTGGAAGACCTCCTGGGTCACCTTTTAGCATTCATAACTTTGTGAGTCCTGACAGATCTTCATTTAGATCTTTGAATCTTAGTTCTGGTCCTCCCAGAAATCCCAATCCCCCAGGAAATCTAGGTATTCCCACAGGTTCAGCTCAAGCGCCTGTAATGGCTTATTTCAATGTCCACTCTCCCATACAATTTAATGATTATAATGAGATGCCCAAAAATCCTGAGAAGATATGTCCTAAATACCAGTTACATCAAGATCCAGAAGATCATATTAGAATATTCAAGGAGGCATGCTTTAGGGCCAGATTAGAACATGAGGACGTTGTGTGTAGATTATTTCCCTACACCTTCAATGAACAAGCCTCTAACTGGTATGTAAACTTACCCAATGGCTACATTTCTTCTTGGTCACTTATGGAAGAAGCATTTCTATCTAGATTTAGAGGACCCATTGATCCTTGCATCCTGTATCACAAATTGGCTACCATAAAAAGAGGTGAGGGAGAGTTGATTGATAATTTCGATGACAGATTTCAAAAGGCCCACTCTAGGTTGGTAGACCCTTACACTGTGGATGATGATACCTTGTTAGCTATGTACTATGCAACCTTGGATCCTTTAACTGCCATGTTTGTCAAAAGAAAACCTGACATAGATTCAATATCCAAAGCCTATAAAGAGGCAGCCTCAGTAAACCAAGAAATGAGGCATACAACTTATAGTCCATTTGTTAATGGAGGAAATTTCAGGGTACAAAATCAGGCACAACCTTGGAATGGAGTCCCTGTGCATCACACTCCATTATTAAATCTGGTTCATTCTTACACACCTGTGTATAGTCCTACCCCAATCCAAGCCATAGCTCCTTACACGGGTAACACTGCTAATAACAGTCAAAATAGTGGTCAGCCTTTCTTCCAACCTCCTAGAGATACAACTGTGGCAAAAGCACAAGAGGAAAGGGAAGAAATCAAAGAGATCATTGCACATTTGAAAAGATTAACCACCGAAGTGACACAACTAAGAAATGAGAATCTCTATGGGAGAGGCAACCAAGGATATAATCAAAATCAAAATTATAACCAAGGCCAAAATCAGAACTATAGTTCAAATCAAAATCAGCACTATAATCAGAGCCATAACCAGAATAACAGCCAAGGCCAATGTTCAAATTAGAGCCAAAACTATAATTAGCATCAAGTTCACAACCAAGGGCAACCAATGCAAAATAGAGGGCCAATGGTAGACAATAGGGCTTGGGGTAATAATAACAGAAATCAGAGTCAGCTTAGGCCATCTAAAACATGGAACACTGGACCAAACAACGGTACTCTAGCTTCTCCTTTTGAGAATATAGATAATCATGATGCAAAACAAACAACTAGCATCCAAATGGCCAATACATCACTAAAAAATTGGTGTAGATTTCACAATACCAATGCCCATGCTGAGCTTGACTGTCCACAGTTCCATTTAGCAGCCAGCATTTTTAATATAGATGTGTAGCCTCCTACTTCTGAATTTCTCATTCCCAAGGGTAATGAGGTAGTACCCTCAGGGTATGATACAACTTTAGTTTTAGAAACCTTTACCTTTGCAACTATAGAGGAGAAAGAAGATGAATTGTTAGGGGATGAACCATACTTTTGTGAAAATCTTTATCCTGAATTAGCCTTTGTGTTAAATGCTTTTCAGTTTCCCTTTGAAACTGAAAATGAAGTATTGAGTGAAATAGAAGAGGTGCAGGCTTTTCAACAAACAAATAAAAACCACACCTACAATTTAAGGAACAACACTAGGCCAGGAGGACCTTTCACAACTTCCATCCCTCCTAAGAACTTCAATACACCCCCAGATCAAAATGCAAGCAACAATCCCGCCATACTTAAAGCTAATCATCATACAAATAGTGGAACAATAGTACAGAAGGTCCAAACAAGTAAAATAGCTGTTCCTAATAGATATTCACTGCCTAAAGAGAAAAGTAAGAAAGTTGAGCACCCTTCTGATACAAATGTAGTAATGTATGCTGATAAGAAGGGTGCTCCTCCTTTCTTGTTAACTGTTAGATTGTGTGGGAAGAACATACACAATTGCATGGTGGACTCTGGTGCATCGGCCAACGTAATTCCCTTAGGGATATGTAAAACTCTAGGGCTGACTCCCACCAAATCTGCCAAGGTTGTCACATAGTTAGATAAAACTGAGGTTAGTGTGATAGGAGAACTAATGAACATTCAAATGCAATTAGCTTCAGACCCTAGGGTAAGCCAATTCATAGACATTCAAATAGTGGATATACTGTAATGTGCTGTACCTGTTTGTATTTTTTAATGATCCTTTATGTGTGATTTTTATTAATTTTTGTGTGGTCTTTCAGATAGATAGAAGATGCAGCAAGGGTTTTATGTTTTCCTACAGATGTGCGATGCCGGAGTATACAATACAGAGCATATAACCCAAACCCAGAAAATATATAATAGATATAAAGAAACTATCGACTACCTAGATAGTAAAATGACCAATAATGAATTACTATGACATACCCATGTTCAGATTTGCAACTTCATATTTCAGCTATTACTGGACCAGCAAATGGGCATACCTAGAAATCACTCCAAATGCCAAAGAATACAAAGATGAACATACAAATGATAACAACAATAAATAAGGCTCTAGATGCCTCATACAATGCAAAATAGAAGCTACCCGCAAAGAGAAATGAAGTTCAAAACTCCCAACTTTAGGCCTGGATGTGTATGGCCATGGCTGGAAGTGTATATCAGTAGCAAGAATGACCAATAGCCTCTAAAATATTGCTGTTAGGAATTGATTACAGTCTACAAGGCTAGGCAACAAAGTATGAAGAAGTTTGCTGCTCCCAAATGCTCCAAAAATTACTCAACTGTGGTACGGCCTTATGCAAATATGTACGGCCAGCAAGAAGGTTTTACATAGCAGTAATAACTCACCTCAACCACAACAAAATCTGCTTTTAAAATAGTCCTTCCAATCTGCACACATAAATCTCCATTAAACTGCAAAGGATGTATCCAGAATTGCATCAAAACTTCAATCCGTCAACTCCATTGAAGCACATTTGTGAACACTGAATATATCCACCATAGAAGGCACCGTTGGGTGATCTTTCACACCTGTGGGATACCGCTACTCAGGGAGGTTTCCATCTCCAAGAGCCTCTGGTTTGAATCCTCAAACCCTAGAGCCAAAGCTCCAAAACCCTAGCAAGGAAAATCTCAAAGAGAGAAGAAAATAATAAACCAAGCATATCCAAATGAGAGCACTTTTCCTCCTTTTATACTTTTCCAACTGGGAGTCTCTAAAATCCTCTTGCATATGGGATAAAATATGAGAGGGAAAATACATTATAATTCTCTTTAATTCATTTCTCAACATCACCCTTAAAGTACCCTCTTTTAAAACAACATTAAGTTGTTGAGCCTAGGCACCAAGGTCCAATATTAAATAATAATGCTTAATTTACAGACTTTCAAACAGAGGCCAAGATGATGTCGGAAACCAATGATCTATAGCTCGTTGGAAAGGTCTTGAGAAGACAAATCCAACCCCACTCTCAAAATCCTGTTCCGGTGCCAATCCTGAACTTATTAAAAATAGTAAGTAATGACCATAAGCAAACTGAGCCAACTCAGAGGGTGCCAACTGGATCCACAAACCATCTGATAACTTTGAGCTCAGTACAATGTCTATGAGAGCCAACAGCTGACTGCCAAATCACCCAAACAACACCAAACTACCACTTACTAAAAATAGCAGTGACCACCAGGGACCAAAGAGAACAAACCCAGAAAAACCCAGAAAGATTAATGACATGCAAGCACTTACTTTAAATAGTAAGTACAGACAAGTTGTTTGAAATCCCTTGGAAAAGTGTCAACCATCTCCATTGGATCACCCAAACACCTTGGTGACATCAAAATATTCCTCTGATTATGCTATCACCAACCCAGAAAGTCAGCTCTGACTGAACTGCAAGAGAACCCAAAAATGGGGACATTACATATACCTGTAAATTATGGAATGTTGCTGAGTATGGATTGGTCCAAGACATTGAACGGATATATGGCCACTGATTTTTCACATATGTGGCTACCTTGGAGAGGTGTCCCAAACTAGATTAGAATAGAGGAAGAACCCAGGATGAAACATATGATAACAGAGTATAATCGAACAAGTGAAATATTATATGCTGCTATTGAACCTGGTGTTTATAGAATCACTAACAATGGGGTACAAATTGAAGAGATCATGATGTTAAACTTTAGAAAAAAATGTGTCAGCAAGGAGACAGATTTATTCATTGAGTCTGATGGAAATTCTTCGGACGAAGAAAACAGTGCAATGAACAAATTTGGTCATGTCATTAGACAAGAGATGGAACAGTGCATTAAACAAAATCTACCAGTCCAATGTAAACTATATAAGCACATGTGTAGAGTTCACGATAGGCCACATTCTGAGGAGAGTTGTAGAATGTGCAAAGACATCATTGAATATGAATACAAAAAATGTACAAGGAAAGTAGGACTGCAAGAGGGAAATGTGAATCCTGATCCACCACAGAGATACTTTTAGAGTAATGTAGATGCTCTAACTTCAAATTTAGGAAAAGGAATAAAGGACAAAGGTAGTTGTCTTTCTAATTTACAAGCTGAAAATACACATATGCAAGTTGACCAAACAAAAATACCCATGAATAAATAGGCCAACACCTCACAAGTGGTAAAAGGGACAAAGCATGCCAAGGTAAAAGGTTAGAAAAGTAAAGATGGCATGTGGACACTAAAATGTGACGGGTCCAAATCAAAACAGGGTGCGGGTGCAGGTGTTGAACTCATAGATCCTCAGGGTAAATCATATCTAGCAGCATATAGACTGCAGTTTTCCTATACTAACAATATTGCTGAATATGAAGCCTTAATTTTGGGACTTTTCATGGCCATCAAGAAAAGGGTGAAAACGATTAAGGTATTTTCAGACTCTGAGCTAGTAGTCAGACAAATAAGGAAACTATATGCTTGCAACTACAATAAAATGATTAGTTACAGACATAGAGTATGGGGTTTAATAGATTCATTTGATGCTTTCAACATAGAGAATATCCCTAGAGAATTGAACCACGGACTAGATGCGCTAGCAGTTGCCGCTAGCACACTAGAGCCCTTGACACTGTCAGGCCTGAAATGATTCGCTGTTGAATTAGTTAATGTTCCCAGTATCCTAGACAATATTACACATTTTCAGGTATTTGGAGGGGATCAGCAAATTATTGACTTTCTGACTTGTAATGAGGTATTTGAGGCTCAAATCATTGATGAACAAGAAAGGCCTAAGATAACATGGGACGAAGAGGATATAATCAACTTAAAGGGTAACTTCTTATCCAAAGGAGTAATTGAGTTAGAACAAATCTTTGACTTTTATGGATTAATAAAATAGAAAGACTTACCCAAAACAGAGGGGGGTAAGTGTGATTCACACAACTTAGGGACAGAGCAAAACCCTCAAAATGTACAAATTAGAAAGGCTTGCTTTGAGAAAATAAGAAAAGAAATTTTAGATGCTTTGAAAGAATACAAACACGTCATAGCATGGACATATGAAGATTTGAAAACATATGATATGTCCATCATAACCCACGTGATACCTTTGAGACCAAATCTTAAACCATTTAGGCAAAAACAAAGGCTTGTGAACGCCATTTTAGAGCCTTTAATCTTCTAGGAAGTAAAGAGGTTATTGTCTGCTGGAATAATTTTCCCAATCAGACATTTAGTCTGGGTAGCTAACTTAGTACCAATAAGGAAGAAGAACGGAGACATCAGATTATGCGTAGACTTTAGAAATTTGAACAAAGCATCTGAAAAGGATAATTATCCTCTGCCTCTAATAGATGAAGTGCTGCAAGCAGTAAATGGGGCAAAGATGATGTCTTTTTTAGATGGTTTCTTGGGCTATAACCAGGTTTTAATTGATAGAGATGACAGATTAAAAATCACCTTCACTTGTAAATGGGGAAATTATGCATATAGGAGAATGCCTTTTGGTCTGATCAATGTAGGTGCCACTTTTTAGAGAGCCATGGACATTGCATTCCGTGGATTATCAGGTAAGTGCATTGTTGTGTATATGGACGATCTGACTATGTATTCCAAGGATGCATCCACTCACGCCGAAGATCTCAGGAAAATACTTAAGCGATGTGAGAGGTACAGAATTTCCCTTAACCCTAAGAAGTGTTCATTTGGGGTAACTGAAGGTAAATTAATAGGGCATGTCATTTTTGAAGATGGAATATCGATTGACCCAGATAGAATAGAGTCAATAAAAAATTTGCAAATACCAAACAATAGGAAAGAGTTGAAATCATTTTTTGGTAAAATTAACTTTGTTCGGAAGTTTATCATAGGTTTTGCAGAAATCGTGTAGCCGTTAAATGCCATGTTGAGGAAGGATGTGCAGATGGAGTGGATGCCTGTGGCTAGGGCTGCATTCAAAGATATCAAGCAGGCCATTTCTGACACCCCTGTACTGGAAAGTCCAGACTACATGAGGCCGTTTTACATATATTCCTTTGCATCATCCCATTCAGTCGCTGGTGCCTTAACGCAGAAGGGTGTAGACAATGAAGAAAAGCCCATAGCTTTTATGAGCACACCTCTAAAGGATGTACAGCTGGGGTATCTAGACACTGAGAGACAAACATTCGCACTAATGAGGGCCATGAAGAAATTCAGGCATTATATTTTGCATAGTCAAGTCAAAGCCATAGTGCCAGACGCAACAGTAAAGATGCTGTTGATGCAGAACGAGCCTTGGGAAAAGAGGACCAAATGGATCACCACGCTGCAAGATTTCAACATGGAAATCATTCCCATGAAGCTGGTCAGAGGGCAGGCGTTGGTGCAAACAATAGCAAACAAAGACCTAGATTTGATAAAATAGCAGTATGTACTGAATTCCTAGTACGCATTAGACTGGTATGGCGATTTAAACACTTTTCTAATATCTGGAAGGTACCCAAATAAGATGAAATCTTCTCAGAGGAGAGATTTGAAGATTAAAGCACTAAAATATATGGTACAAGGAGGTCTATTCAGGAAGAACCATGATGGAATCTATTTGAGATGTCTAAATAGAGTTGAGGCAGATAAGGTGTTAACAGAACTGCATGACAAATATGGAACAGGTCATGGCTCTCATCTAGCTACAACACACAAAATATTAAGGGCAGGCTATTACTAGCCCACGATGTTCAAAGATATGGAGAGTCACATTAAGAGTTGCCACACCTGTCAGACTGCAGTAGATAAGGGAAGAAATTAGGCCAATCCATTACAACCTGTGATCGAATCAAGACCATTTGCACAATGGGGGCTAGATTTCATCAGAGTCATCAATCCTCCATCTTCTGCAGGACACAAATTCATACTAACGGTGATAGACTACTGTACAAGGTGGACTGAGGCCACATGCTGCAAGTTCTCCATGACCGAGGTAGTTATCAAGTTTCTTGAAGAAAACATCATAACTAGGTTTGGAACTTCCTATTCATTGGTATGTGACAACGACCCTGCTTTCTCTTCTCTGAAATTTTCTAAATGGGCGTTTGAATACATGATTGTTTTAAAGTTTTCTTCAAATTATTACCCTCAAGGTAATGGATTAGCTGAGTCTACAAACAAAATTTTATTAGACATAATCAAGAAGCTAATTGCAAAGAGTCCTAGAGAGTGGAATACCTTGTTAAAGTATGCATTGTGGGTAGATAGGACCAAGTTTAAAACAACTTTAGGCAGTACACCTTATCATTTAGTTTATGGGATTGATCCCATACTTCTAGTAAATCTGAGAATACCAATCTGGAAGTTTGCTAATGAGTATTTAGGCCTTGATAATCATAGGGAAGCTAGGATAGTACAAATGCTACAACTAGATGAGAAAAGAGGTCAAGCCATCGAGAAATTTGCTAAACACCAAGCAGTAGTTAAGAGGTGGTTTGATAAGAGGGCAAGAGTCAAAACATTTAGGATATCAGACTTAGTGCTGTGCTAGGATAAAGCACATGAAAAGAAGGGGAGTCATGGAAAATTTGACAAGCTATGGTTAGGTCCATTACAGGTCTCAGAAATAATAGGAGACAACACGTTTAGACTCAAGACCTTGACTGGGGAGGATGTGCCATTACCAGTTAATGGCCAACATTTGAAACACTACTTCCAGGCTTGAGGTAAAAGGGCAGTCCATTTCTTTTTGTGTAATATAGTGTAAGTAGTGTACAATCTTCTTTTTGCTATTTTCTTTTCATTTGCTGTTTCCTTTCGTAGGTTAGTTGTTTGTACAGTTTTATTTTCTTTTGCTTTGTTTTTGTTTTTCTTGTATAGTCTGTTGTTGGTTTGTTGTTGTCTCCTCAGCAAGGATCTTTGTTTTCCTTTAGAGTATTAAGGAGCAAGCTAACAACCATTGGAAATAGTATAAAATTCAGAATATTCAAGTTAACCAATTGCAATTTATGCATAACTTGTTGTGACTGTCATGAATGTAGAGAGTTGTTTAGCTTCTAAAATTTAGTATTCAATAATAGTGATTGAGAATTCAAAGGAAGTTTCTCATGATGACACACCTAAAATCCTTGGGTTTGTTGAACTTACCAGTGTGGATATTAGGTGAAAAATCCGAGGTCACCCTTGCTACCATTACAATTCTGAGCTTAATTCTAGCAAGTGACCATTCCTTGCATCATGAAGTTACAACTGCATCATCTTAAAAAAAAAATTATCAAATATAAATAAAATTCAAAATATAAAAAAAAATAAAGCAGATTACACTAAAAATCTAGATTAAGCCATCTAAGTAACTCTACTAGGGCTATAGACGCTCGCTGGCAGTGGGGCTCTACTTAGGAGAATTGTAATGATAACCTTGCCGGGGCTATGGATGCTCGCTGGCAGCAAGGCTCTATCCGATCGGCTATGAGGGAATATCCTCAACTACGCAGGCTAATATCATCACTAGTTTGTTCAACCGATCTTCAAGATGAGGATAATTAATCACGTGCACACATTTAAACTGAAAATGAAAATTCATGCACCCTTATTGAATACCTTAGGTCTCAAGTTGAATAATAATTTGCAGGAAAGATAGTTGGAAGTTATGGATTTATTTCATTTAGTTTTCTTGAATACTTTGAATTTAATTGTTTTGTTTGGTTACTAGTTGTTGTGATGTTCACAACACGCCCCATTTTACTCCTTAGCAAAATGAGGACCCTTGTTGTGGCTTTTTTTTTTTGCTTTTTTGTGTGTTGTTATGTCTTGGTGGTAAAAGGGAAAAAGGGAGTAAAATTGTAAACTTTGTTAAAACTAAAGAAAAAATGCATTTTCAATACTAGGGCATAATATGGTTGGATTCCTTGTGAAAAATGAGCTAGGGTTACTTTTTGAACCATCTTAAAGTTTGCCATATTTTGCAAGTTATGATCATTTTGGTAAAATGTACAAGGGAAGGGTTTTTTGTTTGCATATATAAGCCTACTTGTATATCGGGTTTCCTATACAAGGCCCTTTATATGCAAGTTCTCTTGTATACCAAGGCCTTTGTATATCGTTGTTCATATACAAAGCCGATTGTATGTCCTTTTCCTTGTATGCATTTGAATAAAAGTTCTATGTATACATACAAGGTGGACCCGAAATAGTTTAGTGTTGAAATGGATAAATGTTTGAAATCCGTTGCATGTATCTCACGCCTGTAGGTCTGGCAGGTCGAAGCATACATTGCATTATATACATTGGTGCGGAATTGAAAAGTTATAAAGGGGAGTTAATTCATTGTATACATCTGGATTGTATATAATTTACATACATTGTGATATACAACGCCGCATACAAATGCCGGAACCCAAATGCTATAAAAAGAAGTGAAATGCTTGTATATCAAGGATATATTGCGTATGCATTGCTTTATGCATACGGGTCAGATTTCAAAGGAGAGTTCAATATGGAGAAATCGTTGAATGTTTTGAGTGCTTGCATGTTCGATAGCATACATTGTAGAGTATATACAATGCGGAATCGAAGAGAAATTAAAATCTGGTTAAGTGCTTGTATGAAAGTTTGAATGTATATTTAGAACATAAAGCCAATATACATTGAGGAACATACAAGGGCGGAATCCAAAAGGGGTTAGGCACGGAATATTTTTTATATGTACATGCTTGTATGTAAGCGATATACAAGCCAATGTGCAAAGTAAAAACATACAAAGCCGCGAAGCTGAAAATGATTTAAATCCAATTAATGCAATGTATCACGTCCGATTGCATATCAAAAGATACATTACATTTTACACGTCCCGAAATCAAAAATGAATAGGCTATGGTCTATAAATGGTGATGGGTCCGAATGTACATACAAACATGTTTGTATGGATTGAGCAATATACAAAGACTAGATTCGAAAGGGGAATTAAATATTGAAAGGTCCTTGTATATTTTTTAGTGCTTGTGTGTGAGTGATGTGCGAAGCAAAGGATACAATGGAAAATGAGGGTCGCGGCACTGAGAAAAAACCTAAGTATAGAGGTGCATCGGTGAGAGTGTGGCTGACGAGTTTGCATTGGCCAAAGGTAGGTGATCAGCAGAGAAAATTTTGGCCGCACCGATAGGCAAGTCTCATGCCAATAGAAGGGAAATAGTGAAGGGCATCGATGGGAGTCACATTGACAAGAGTAGGTGATCAGACAGAGAAGAGCTATCAGTGGGGGTTTTGTTAACCGCACTAATAGAAGGAGGTCACGCCAATAGTGTGAGGATACAAGCCAATAAGGCTATGTCGGCATAGGATGAACGATTGGCTGAATATTTTGAGCCCGTGCCGATAGTGTTGCATCACGCCAATGGAAGAAGAAAAAGAGTGCCAATAACAAGGAGAAGACATCGGCCAGAGTGAAGCGATTGGTGGGAAATTTTTGAGCCCGCCTGATTTGGAAAGTTACACTGATGGAAGTATGCAGAATGCGATAGCAAAATAGAGTGCGATGAAGAAAGAGGGGGGCACATAGTTTTTTTGACCGACTATAAACAGAGACTTAGGAGGGGCCAGTAATTGTTGCAGCTTGCGTCCAGCTACCATTCTAACTAGGTAATAAATTAAATGAGCAACTCGATATATTTTTTAATCCATTTTTGACTATTTTGCAGGTTTGCAGGTGAAGAGGAAGGTAAAACTTGATGACAGTGACATCACAGAGGAGGAGATCCGATCTCAGGAGCAGAAGGAGATAAAGATGAGGCGCAAGAAGTCAAGGGTCTTCAATGATGAAGACAAAATACAGATGGAGACATAATTGTAGCAGACTACATAAGTTATTATTGAGCTGCTAGGGTTTCCAGAGGGGCATGTTGCACCCAGATTTGATGTATGCTCAGAGATATTTTGGGAGACTCGTCCTCCACCATTTATTGCTGTAACCTAAAGTTTGAACCATTGCTTAACTAGGGTTTTTGAGTTGTATTGAGGACAGTCAATTCTATATATTGTGCCTCTTACACTAATATTTTACATAGGGGCTACACAGGGATTTTTTTAGAATAGAGGGACCTTTTAGTTTAGAAGTAGGAGGTCGCCTTTGTCTGCAACAAGGAGCATGTGGAACATCCTGCCTCCTTGTTGTATCTGTAAAGCTTGTAAGTTTTCTGTAATCTGATCAATGAAGCTAAGAGTCATTCAGACATTGTAAATCTTATATGACTGTCTGTTTCTAATACAATTGAATCTAGAATTCTGCATCTATCTTCTGAGGGTTTTCTGGCTCTTCATTGTGTTTGAAACATTTTCTCTTAGAGCTTGCAATCTTGGGTGTATGTTTGTGAAAATGCTTAGAACTTACATTCAAGGTTTTAATCTGTGGATTTGATCAAATTGTTGTATGATTTACAAAGTGCATAACAGAACAATTAGATCCTTTGGTAGAATGAATGATGTTTAGTTTATATCTTTCTAACTTTTCCCAATAGATCTGAAAATACTTAACTTAAAATGTAGAAATTTAAAGGAAACTGTTTCATACTTGAAAGAAGCATGCATAGTTGAGTTGAAAGTAGACAGTTTTCATAATATTTAAGAAGAGAAAGCTGCAATAATTCAAGAAAAACCATTTAAAGATTTGCAGCACGGTAACACTTTTATGCAAAAAGGAATGAACAACTTGCTAATATTTGTGATCTTTTGCATAGTTTGAGTCCAGTAAACCAACAAAAAACCCTAAATCACGTAAGGCCCCTTGAACATTACAGTTTCACATCAACCAACTAAATTTGCCCGACAGGTCAAGACCTGACCATATTAAACTTGGGATTAAGCGAGTCTTAACTAATTTATTCATATCTTTCAAGTTAGTTTTGGTTCATTTTATGTGAATTTTAACTATTGTTATGACTGTCTCAAAACAATCATCAACAGATTTCAGTTGTCTGATTAGGGAGATATGGCTTGTAGATTGAGAAAATCCTTGTATGGACTCAAGCAAGCCCCAAGAGCCTGGTATTCCAAATTGGATAAACATTTGCTTAAGCTAGGTTTTAACAAAGGTATTGCTGATAGTAATCTCTACTTCAAAATTGATCATGAGGACATTCTAATTGTTGAAGTTTTTGTTGATATCATTTTTGGTGGAAATGAATGCATGTGTAAAGCATTTGCTGATCAGATGAAAAGTGAGTTAGAGATGTCAATGTTTGGTGAGATGAATTTATTGCTAGGTCTGCAAATTGTTGAATCGGATAAAGGTATCTTCATATCTTAGTCCAAGTATGTGAAAGAATTGCTAAAGAAATTTAGAATGGAAGACTCAAAGCTAGTAGGTACACCTATGGTAACCGGATGCAAGCTAAGCAAAGATGATGACTCTCCCAAGGCAAATCAAAAAATATATAGATCAATGATTGGAGGATTGCTTTATTTAACTCAGACCAGACCTGACATCATGAATGCAGTTGGACTTGTTTCCAAATTTCAAGCTCATCCAAAAGAATCCCATGTTATGGCAGTCAAAAGAATTTTTAGATATCTCAAGGGGACAATTGATTATGGACTGTGGTATCCAAGGGACAATAACTTCCCTCTTCATGTATATATAGATGTTGATTGGGCAGGAGATGTGAATGATAAAAAAAGTACTAGTGGTGGTGTATTCTTCTTGGGGAGAAGATTGGTCTCTTGGATAAGCAAAAAGTAAGAGGTAATATCTTTGTCTACTGCAGTAGTAGAGTACATAGCATTAGCAAATAATTGCACTCATGTTTTGTGGATGAAGCAAATGTTGAAGGACATCAAAATTTTGTTTGAGAAGCTAGTCACAATTTTCTGTGATAATTCTAGTGCAATAAGCATCTCAAAGAATTCAGTATTGCATTCAAAGACAAAGCATATATCTATCAAGTTTCATTTCTTGAGAGAGCAAGTAAATGAGAATGAAGTTAAATTAGAGTTTGTGCCTTCCAAAGATTAGATTGCAGACATCTTCACTAAGCCTCTTCCCAAGGATACTTTTGAGTATCTCAGAGAGAAGTTAGGGGTTATTACCCCTCTTGAGTACAACTAAGATGCACTAAGGTGCATTAGTCCGGTGGAATTCACAATCATATCTTGTGATCTGGATTGATGTTAAGGAGGTACTACTCAAAGGGGAGTAGTCAATATGCAAATTTTGGGGTCAATTTGAAGCAAAAAGGGAGAAAAGATAGCAAATATGTGCCCTTTGCCATTGATGTCAAAGTGGGAGAGAAGTCATGTGAAAAACTAGTTGTTAATGTAAGGGGGAGTAGTAAAGAAAGTAGTTACAGAAGCGAGAAGAGAAAGGGGGAGAAGTTCTTATCTTGATGGTTAGATTCAGTTTTTCACATCATATGTTGCCATCAATGACAAAGGGGGAGATTGTTTCAAATATGTGCCTAAGTGGGTTGTCATTGATGTCAACATATCCTTGTTGCCATTAGTGTCAACTGTATCCTATTTTGCTGTCTACATAGAAGACCAGACTATTGAGGATATTGAGAAAATTAATGATAATCAATGCATGTGGATCATGTGGATGTGTAGAGGATTGTCAAAGATTTCCTTAGTTAAGATTTGAGAAGTCTGCATGAAGACCTAAAGGAGTTATGGCCATCTGAGTAGAACTGGTTTCTACAATACTTAGGAAAGGCAGAGTGATAGGAAAGAGGTCTAGATTGCTCTGGAAATATAAACTCATGACCTGTGGATCTGAAGGCATGTTTGGGAAGTCAATGTGTATCATCAACATCAGTGGTTCGTGGATTGGAGGTCTGCAACCTATCCTTCCAGTTTGATAGTCATGGCAGAGAGTGTTCTTAAGGTTCTGGAGGAAGATTCAAATGTTTCTAGTAGTTTGGTTTAGAATGGATGTTACTGATGAATTTAACTTGCTTGTGGAGGTCTCTAGATCATATGGCTACTATGTTTGAGGTCTGCATTGAAGTTTAAGCTTGTTGATTAAAGATTTCTTCTGAGGTTAATGTTCTTCCCAGTCTTGGTCGACTGGATGTTTCTAGTCTGTTGCGGATGCCTTAAAAACATTTTTAAGAATTTTGGAGTGATTGTAGAAGTAGTTTCCAGTCTTAGTTGTGTTTGGCCGATAGTGTGATGATCCACAACAAGTTTAGCCGACCTTGTTGATCATTCCAAGGTTGATGAAGTATATAAATACTTCTTGAAGAAGTATTGAAATCATCCTTATTCAAAACAAGATAAAATCTGAAGAAAGGATCAGGAGTAGAGTAGAGAAGGAAAGGAATGAGAGTAGTGTAGAGTGTGAAGAAGAGTTTGAGGCAAAGCAAAAGTTCTTGAGCATTCATTAAAACTGAATTAGGCATGAAGTAGATTCTATTTCTGAGTTAATTCTTTCTAAATAAATTCTGTAGGCAGTGAGCCTCTCCTTTTGAGCAGTGAGCTCTAGGTAGTGTGCCCAAAGGCATGTGCCTTCTATTTTCTAAGTACTTTTAACAGGGTACACATTTTGTGGGTTAACCCCCACCGTGGTTTTTCCCTTAACCAGGTTTCCACGTCAAAATCTTGGTGTCAAATGTGTTGATTATGTTTCTGCTCTTATGTTGTTGATTTATGCTTTAATGTTTACATCACTAATCTGAAAGTAAGACAATAAAGAAGGTTAAAGGTAGAAAAGTTTTATTAAGGGGCAACTGATTCATCCCCCTTCTCAGTTGTCTAGTTCTAACAGGATTATCCTAATTTTTCTCTGAAGGCCTCCAAAAATGCAATTTACTAAGATGTAGAAAATATTAAAAAAAAGTTAAATTTTTTATATTTTTCATAAAATACCATTCTGGACTTTATCATAAGTCTTTCAACGCACACTAAAATAGGAGAGGAGTTAAATTGAAGTGCAGGGTCATGCAGGGAGAGATATTTGGAGTTCTATTTTTGATGTGACTATTTTTGGTAGTTTCTTAGTCAATGACTTTGAGACTTAGAGTTCTGAGCTATTTTTTCTCATCTTGGAGGAGTTTTGGAGCCTAAATTTTAGGCTTTTCACTTGTGTTCACCAATCAACTTGGAGTTACATTTTTGAACTCATTCATGCGTATTTTCAAGTTCAGTTGAGTTGGAGTTGACTGTCCATTCACTTTTGGGGACAGTTTTGTATTAAAAAAAGCTTACGTTTTTTTTTCCTTAGTTCTTTCTTTTTTGCCTTTGCATATTGCAGAAAGGAGATTGTCTTGTAACTCAACCATTTTTATAGTTTTTAGTAGCAACATTTCATTTTTTTTAGCAGTTTATTGTTATTTTGTAGAGATTTCTTCTATTCTCAATACAATCAGGGTTCATCTATTCAAATTCAGGTGTCTTGTTTCATTTTGAGTGTTTTATTTTGAAACTTTTAAAATTTTTTGTCTCATTTTTATTGAATGCAAGTATAGAAAGTACAAATTTCATTATTGGTCATAGATTATGCAAGTTCTTTCAGGCTTTTCTATGAAACACTTTTGTGGTGAAATTTATCAATTTGAGTTGTATGAACAAATTTGTTGAAGGGTAATTGTGAATCATATTGTAAATTTAAGTTAAAATATTGGTGCATCACCCCCTTTTGGATAGATTTTTTAGTTTAGTTTTAGTTTATATAGCATTCTTCTATCTCTTTTCTTCATCAAGATATAGGTCTAAATGGGGCTTTTTAAAGGAAGTCAGCTCTTTTAGAGGTTCATTCTTGAAACAGATAGGCCCACATCTAAGAACGTTCCCATGTTGCACTGGATTGTCAAGCTTGTAAAGGCTTAGCATTCAAGGCACAATCCTTTGTGACAACAGTTTTTGGCACACCCTGTGGGACAGTGAAACTTGTTTTAGCCAAAAAAATTTAAGATTTTTACTATTGTTCTGGTATATGTAGCAGTATTATTCTACCTTTTAGAGGTAAATATTATACCTAGCAACTCTAATCCCTGATTTTTGAAATAGATCTAGTGAATTTAGCATATGAGAAGAGTACAAACAAGAGGAAGCTCTTCTGCTTTTGATTATTTACACCTATCACCTCCAAGGAGAAGAGGTAGAATAGTTGCAAATGCATCTAGTCCAACACTAAGGAAAAGATCTACTCCTTCAAGGACTGTAGAATTTGATCAAAGGTATTTGGTGATAGAACTTTAGATTCAGACTCCATAGATAGCTCAGCAGATACCTCAAGCTCCACCATTGGCTAGACAATATCCATTTATTACATTTAATACTAGCAATCCACTGCTACTTGCAACACATGATGACATTCCTATGGTAGTATTGACAGACTTACCTTTCTTTACAGGGGATGATCAGACCACCCCAATTGATCATATAAAAGATGTAGCCACATTGTGTGCAGTACATCACATAACACAAGAAAATGTCGTAGTCAGATTGTTGGCTACATCTCTGAAAGGAAAGGGCCTTCAATGATTCAAAGGTTTAGCTATTGGTTCTATCACATCCCAGGACTTCTTGGGAGATGCTCTAAACAAACAATTTTAAGACAAGTCAGATAACTTGTCTCTAATGGAATAGTTAAGTACAATAAAAAGAGCTCTCTAGGATAATATGGCTGATTTTAATTTTAGATTTCAAAGGACATGGGAGAGAATCCCTACATTGGTAAGACTTACAGCTAAACATGCTTTTTTATACTCCCTTAGAGCTATAAATAGAGACATTGTTGTTATAGTCTAATCAATGAATGGAACTTTGTTACCAGCTGCTTATGAAATTGCAATTAGAGCTGAAAACAACCTGATTCAGGCAGGTAAAATAGCTCCAAGGTAATCAATGCCTATCTTTCCTAAAATACAACCATTAATTGCATTACCAATCCCACCTTTAACTGCTATACCTATTGTACCAACTTTGGTTTACACAAATACAACTCAAAATAATCATGTTTCGACCCCTTCACAGGAACTTCAGGAGATAAAAAGGTTATTACAAAATTCTAGTAATGAGTTGGTTAATATAAAGAAGCAGCAAGGCCAAAATTCTAGACCTTACCAACCTCAATATCAAGCTAATAGGCCTTCAAATCAAGTTGACCCTTAGCCTCAAAGGAGGATTTACAATCCAAGACATTTTCAGCCATATAATACAACTACTGTGAGTCCATCGAGAGAGATAGTTCCAATGGAAAATAATCTGGTTGAAGACCATGAATGGTGCTTTCCATGTAACCATCCTCATAGTCAGTCATATTGTCCAAATGGAGTGTTAAATCAGGCACTTATGGTGCATAATTTCACTATTGATCAACAAATCAGTAGGCATGTGACTAATGAAGATGGTCAAAATGAAATGGCTTTGATGAACTAGCAAGGAGAAGAGTTTTGTGGTGTCAATCGGCCTCATAGATAGGGGCAGAATCAGTCATATAACTCTGTAGCAACAAATACAAGATCTAAGAAAAGAGTTGTAGATTTGGGACAAGAGTCTAATCTGATGCAAAATTAGACTTCTTCAAGTCAACAGCCAGGTATTTCACATATTCCCTTACATCAAGTTCAAATTTTGCAAAGACAACAAGCTGTACCAAACAAAGATCAGGAAAAAGTTCAAACATAGCCACAAGTGCAAGGAGAGGCTACTATTCCTAAGGTACAACTAAAGGTAAATCCACCTTCTTTTAACATTTTAGATCAAATGAAGAAATCCAATATCAGTGTTTCAATGTGGGACTCTTTGGCTGTTCCTGGCCAAAGAGATTTATTACAAAATGCATTAATAAGTCTCACTATGTCAAATGAGCCAAGTAAGGATCAACCAATGGTGAATATTATAACTGATCAACCAAAAGAAAAACTAGGGTAAAAGAACAAAGATGTGTCACACTGTTGGCCAACTAAATAATATCAGGTGAGTCAATTTTGCCCCCAAATAATTTAGCCCCCAAATAATTTTGCCCGAATCCACGTAGCCGTTGCGTGCCGCATATGTGGCAAGCTATTTTTAGGTGAGACTATCTGGGGTAGAGATTGTTTCACCCAAAATTATACTGTTAAAAACAAAAACAAAGAAGAAATTGCCACATTTCACGGCACCAGTTTTTCTGACAGTGACAACAAGGTAGGGTTTGAAGTTCTTTCGCACGAATTGCTTCCCCACTACCTTTTGCAACAATCTCGTCAACAGGTATGCCAACTTCACCTCGGCATGCAAATTTTCTGTCAAACATTTTGTATGGCACCATGTAAATATCTTCACCTTGGTATTTTTTGTTAAAGATTTTGTAGGGTTTTTTTTGTTAAAGATTTTGTATGGCATGATTGAAATAAACCTACATCTTATATGATTGAAATTCTTCTTTATTGTATTTTGTGCATAAGTTTTTATCAAGGTTGTGGTGATGGAAAATTAATCATAATTTGAAACCATTCAAGAAAGAATTTGTGCATAAGTTATTGGAAAGGTTGTGGTGATCAGAAGTAGCAAGTGACTGATGGCTATAACCATAATCATTTGAAACAGCCATCTCTCTTCGTCTATGCATTCCTATATTTTTTATAGTGTGTCCCATATAAATTTTCACAGTTTGTCCAAAATCTCTCCTTTCATATGATATAGTCTTTTTCAAATCAAGTGCTACAGCAATGCAGGACATGCACTTTTATCCCTTGTAAGGTTATCCATTCAAAATTTCCCATCAAATGCTAGGGAATAACATGGTTAAAGAAGGAAACAACATACACTAATGATCTGTAAACTTAAGACCAATGTCCCAAACTATAGCTTCTCTGACACTTGATCTACCTTTTATCACTCTCACTGTCCCTTTTCAACAGTCTCGTCACTAGGTATGCCATCTTCACCTTGGCATGCAAATTTTCTATCAAACATTTTGTATGGCACCATGTATATATCTTCACCTTGGTATTTTATGTCAAAGATTTTGTATGGCACGATGTATGGCACGATTGAAATAAACCTACACCTTATATGATTTAAATTCTTCTTTACTGTATTTTGTGCATAAGTTTTTATCAAGGTTGTGGTGATGGAAAATTAATCACAATTTGAAACCATTCAAGAAAGAATTTGTGCACAAGTTATTGAAAAGGTTGTGGTGATTAGAAGTAGCAAGTGGTTAGTAGAGCCACAGATCTTAGTAAGTTAGTAGAGCCATGCCTACCTCATACCATGATGGAATAGAAAACTACATGAAACTTCAAATCTTATTCACATAATGCAAGCTACAAAAAAATAATCACATTTAGAAATCTCTCACGAGAGAATTTTTCTTTATTGAATGTCAGTCTGTCTTTTCCTTGTCAATTTGATTAAGCCCCTCTTTTAAGACATTCTCTATAGCTTCAATGTTTATAATTCAAGAGTACAAGGTGTTTGTTCTGCTCAGACTTCGGTTGTTTCTCTTACTCAATCTCACATGTAGGAACATGCTTGTGATACTACTACTACTACTTAATGCAAGATAAAGTAAAGAAACTTAGGACTCTTCCATAGTATTAAACAAAAGGTATGGATGATTCTATCCCTCAAGATTCTTTGGCTCCATAACAACACATAATGATTGCATCCTATCATGGCAAGGTATACATTATTTTCTTCTTTTGTCACTTTCTTAACTCGTATTTTTTCTTCACTGTTATGTAAAGTTTAAACAATTTTGACAGTCCTTACAAGGTTTTCTATGGTCCTAGAACTATCTTAAAATAACACACTATCTCTACTTGGATTTTTAGTATAAACTAACAGTCTGGCATTGTCATCTTGCAAGACTCCTTCTCTTCATGCATTTATGATTGACTCTGTCTATGAATCCCTTGCTGTCTCTGAGGACTGTATGCCTCTATTTTCAATCTTTTCAAAATCTCTCCTTTCATATGATACGGTCTTTTCAAAATTTCAGTTGTATTTTACATCTAAAATGTTTAAATACAACTATACAACTGTCAAATTTTAGTTTTGTTTTACAACTAAAATGTTTAAATATAGCTATACAACTATGTTGTTTCCTAGCATTGGGTGGGAGTCAGTTCACACATAATATAGGTCAAATCAAGTGCTACAACAATGCAGGACATGCACTTTTATTCCTTGTAAGGTTATCTATTCAAATTTGCCCATCAAATACTAGGGAATAACATGGTTAAAGAAGGAAACAACATACACTAGATATATATGACTCCAACCAGGGCTTAAATTTGACAGTTGTATAGATGTATTTAAACATTTTAGCTATTAAATACAACTAAAATTTTGAAAGGACTGTATCATATGAAAGGAGAGATTTTGGCCAAACTGTCAAAATTTATATATAGGATTATGATATAGGTATATGGTTGTCATGTCAATATGTTGTACATGCTACATGTGAGTTTAAATTTGGATTTTCTACATGCATTCCTAGTTCTATTTTTTTATGGTTGATTCAGTTTAAATATTTATGTATTTGCAAGCATCTAAGGTGCAGGTTTATTTGAGAAGCACGTGTGCATTTATATCATGGATTTTTTAAATATGTATGTAGTAGTTGGAAAATTTATATGTAGATTTATTTACATCGTGACATACAATATGTTTGACAGAAAATTTAATTATCATACTGCAGATAAATTTAGGTCCACATGGATGACCAATCTTCACATCAATCACATCAGTCAGGTCAACCTGACGGTGGTGATAATTCTACATTATATGTTGACACCATTCAGAGGTTTCAAAGAGCTTTGGATGAACTAAATAGTACTATTCACAATACACCAAACCTGTCAGGTAGAGATAGGTTGGTTAGGATTAGGGATGAGATAACATGTATGATCCAAGTTGTTCAATCATACAATCCCTATGATGACATTAGTGTTGATAAGTTTTATGCATCGCTTTTTGAGAGTGTTGTCGGCGTGGAGAAATGGTCATCTACTTCTAAGCTGGTTTCAGTAGAAAATGTTCTTAGCATGTTCCCTTCTTATAGGGGAAAAGAGAGAGTGAGAGGCTATTCTCCCACCAAGTGTGTGGATGCAGTTGTCAGTCCTTTCATCTATCCTAGGTTTTTGTCAGCTCATCACCAATGGCCAAACAATGATGAGTTGCCATTGTATTTTTGCAAAGAATTATATGCAGAGTTCCATTTAGATTTATCTGTTGATTATACATCTTTCCTTAACATGCTGGTTAGGGGAAAGGGAGGTTTGCAGAGAGACCTAAGTATAGACGACAAGATGTGCCACCTCTTCAAAACAAGAGGTCCTTAGTTGGCCCAAATCTTTTTGGTTCTTCTAAAATACATGGAACTAGCAAATGCCACCCAACCATCATTGACCCCCTCGAGATGCACATTTTTTGAGAGCATGGTAACTATTGCTACTAAGTTTGATTAGTTGTCATCTGATCGTGTTGGCATGTATTTGTTACACCCGAGGATTGACATTCCATCCACTGAGGCCACATCAACCAGTTGTTCAGATCGATACATTCATGCTGATATACCATCGCCACATGATGTGGCACAGATTAGTGGAGAGTGTTTTGCACAATATGATTAGATGCCTGGCCAGTGATTTATTAGATTCATACCACTTCATCAGTGATTAGCATGGGATCCCACTTGATGCTATATCCTCACATCTTGAGCGATATTTTGGTAGATAGAGGAGGCATAGTGAGTCAGGTTCACAGGGTTTGGGGGGACACCAGGATGTTCCAATTGGTCCTACAGGCTCTGCCCCTCTGAATGTTCCAGTTAGTCCCAAGATTGAGGTTATTGTACATGTTATGGGAGGTGAGTATAGCAGGCTTCTTTTCGGCATTGAGAGTACACCATCTACATGTGTATCATTACATCTCCATGATTCTAACATCAGTGGGATTGGGAGGGCCTTTGCTGGTGTAGATGAGGTACAATTTATTTAAAAATTATAATATAAATTCATAAATTATATATTTAAAAACTATAAGTTCAATTTTAAATAAAATCACATACATCAAGAAGCTATAACTCTTGATTGCAATCTTAAATGTACATGTGTATTAGACTTGTGCTACTATTTTACAACCTGGATATGGAGATTTGCATCATGCTGGCGATCCTAGTCATCATCATGAGGTATTTAAAAACCATATCTATATATATCACATGTACATATAAGTTTGATTTAAGTGTACAGAAATCAAGTGTACAAGTTTTCTAACTAAATACACATATATGCTTATATATTGTAAATTCAACACATGTCATATATATAGGTTGCAGGATCCGGTCATGCTTCTATTGAGACTCCTCTATATGATGCACACCGTCTATGTCAGGTAATAATTTAGATTTGTCAAGTATTGTTTATTTATTTAAAATCAAAACATATATAGAATTTGAAAATTTTATGGTGTTTCATGTGTAGACCCAGACCCACAACTCAGCACAGCGCTCGGGTCACAGATCGGTCGATGGCTCCAATCAGGGATCGGGATGTCATATCTTGAGACATAGCTCAAGACACAGTGAGGCTCAATCCACTCATAGGGTGAGACATAATTTATGAGTTGTTATTATGATTCCTGGATGTTTTATATATTTACAGTACATTTCTAGACATTACATGACTTACATGTTATATTATATTTTATCTAGACGTATTTGAGTCACATGTTTTATATTTGGACATTATATGTATATGCTTATGTTTTATATCTTAGAGACGTTCTTATTATGAGTCACATGCTTTATATTTGGACATTATATGTATACACTTATGTTTTATATCTTAGATTATCATTTACATGCTTTATATTAATTATTTGGACATTTGGATTAATCATCTCGGTACACCTTGCCACATGCACAGTAGAAACAATAACTAACTAAATATACACTGAAAATCAAAGCATAAAAGAGAGGAATTTTGATAGATGTTGTAGTTGCAACCTAATTATTTGGACATTTAGATTAATTATCTTGGTACACCTTGCCATCTGCACAACAGAAACAAGAACTAACTAAATATACACTAAAAATCAAAGCATAAAGATTGAATTTAAAATAATATTACATTTAAAGATTGAATTTAAAATAACATTACATTTTTATAAATGAATAAAAGAAAATGCTAAATATACATTTTCAAATATAAATATTGAATTTAAAATAATATTACATTTTTATAAATGAATAAAAGAAAATTGTCACTTCATGGGTTTATTGGAAGTTAATACCAATTATTAAAATTGAAGAGCACTCTCTATATTTACTCTATTTTATTTTGGAATCCAAAGATCCTTTAAATAAAAAAATATTGAAACATATCTCTACACATTGATAGTAATAAAAATACATTTTCAACAACCACCACCAATTGAAACTATAAATTACTTTACATTGAAAACCTTCACAACTAATTCTTAAGTTTCCATAAAAATCTGCATCCATTTGTATTTTATTTTATTGTAGTGTCATCTTAAGTAGATGCACCTTATGTTGGAACTGGGCTTGTTTAAGAATCCATCTAATAACGAAGATTAGGTAATTGCATACTATAATTGGACAACTTTGGATTTTGATAGAAGCTTGTCATAACAAGCATGATTTTGCATGTTTGCCATAAATTTTCTAAAGTTTGAAGGAATTTGGTCCATATAACATTAGGTAGACAAGTTTGACTTCTAAAAATACATTGATATTGCTCCCTTGTAATATCCATTCAATAAGATGCTATCTCGTGCTCAATCACCTAGAACTAGGTAGAGTTGAAATAAAAGGTTCATGGGTGTCTCTTCTATTATTCTTACACAAGTTTGCATTCTTAATAAAATTGTTGAGCATTACTAATGACAAAGAGCCTACTTATAATGATGGAAGAGATGGATAATATTTTCTTCACATTTATAATAGAAATATAATATTAATAAGGTTTGATTTTTATTTTTAAATTATTAAGTTGTCTTTGTGAGTTGTTTGTTTTGATTTAATAATGAAACTAAAAGAAATCTTTGGCCACATATATTGTGTGAATGATCTATTTCAACATATATAAAGTGTGAAGATATGCTTGTCTTATTGTGTAACCAATTGTCAAAAGAATCTCAAACATAATTAGTATTGACAATAAGATTTAATCATATAACTTCTACTTCTAATTAAATTTTCTACTTGTAGAACCTTCAAAAGCATTAGTTGCATGCTCTCATTATATACTAGGAAAGATTTCTCTTGTCAAACAATAGGGATTATTACTGGCATCACATCATTTTTCAAGTGTAATTGTTGCCTCCAAACCCTAGGGATTATTAGAAAAATATGATAAATTCTTCATCTTCCATTTTTTTGCTTTTGGGGAGATTTCAATTTGTTATCTTCTAATCCAATCATTAGAGATATAATACAAGCATGGATCTCCTTGCCAATAACAACTAGGAAATGATCCATTATGTACCTCATTGTTTAGTCTAGATAGGCTATCACAAGGTTTGTATTGATTCCCACACTTTTGGTCTGGCAAAATTTGCATTCATGACATAGTTTTAAGAATAGATCAATTCATGGAATTTGACGCTACCAAGTTCTTGATTTATAGGACATGTGGAACATAACTTTAGCTTGTGTATTACATAACATTTCATACTATTACACAAGACATAAGTTGGTAGTACATTTCCTTACATAATTTGCATTGTAGTGACTAAACTTTTAAATCATTCATATTGCCTTGTTGTGAAGCAATATTTGCATCATACAACCATAAGACACATTTCATGTAGAAATTATTAACTTTCAATAAAGGTGCATTATTGGTAGTCCATTTTTATATAACAAGGAAAATCATTTTCTTAAACAAATAGGCACATTAAAGATAAAGGTGTTTTCAAAATGTTGAAATTTAACTAGAACTAATGGAAACAACTAATGGAAATACAAAGTCCTCTAGTTCATGTATATAACATCAGCGAAAGAGAGAAATAGTTTTATAATTTATCCATGCTGTTTATTATTTGAAAGATCTAGTGACTCTAATTACTCTAATGTACCTGTTTGTTAAGTTTGAGACACCTACATGATAAGAATACCAAAAAAAAAGTTCCCTTAGCTTTGAGAAATATTTATTTTGTACTGACAAGGCCAACCATGTGAAGGTGGAAGCTCAATGGCCTCACCTAAGACGTAAGACACCTAAGACACCTAAGACATTTAAGACACCTAGACACCTAAAACACCTAAGACACGTAAGACACCTAGAGACCTAAGACATTTAAGACACCTAGACACCTAAAACACATAAGACACCTAAGAAATTCAAGACACCTAGACACTTAAAACACCTAAAACACCTAAGATACCTAAGACCTAAGACACCTAGACACCTAAGACATTTAAGACACCTAGACACCTAAAACACCTAAGACACTTAAGACATAGGTAGACACCTAAGACACCTAAAACACCTAAGATACTTAAGACATAGGTATACACCTTTAAGACACCTAAAACACCTAAGAAACTGTAAGACCTAAGACACCTCTAAAACACCTAAGAATTAAGACCTAGATCTTTAAGACACCTAAGAAACTTAAAAGACATATAGTAAGACACCTAGAAGACCTAGACACCTAAGACACCTAGACATCTAAGACACCTAACACATTTAAGACACCTAGACACCTAAAACACCTAAGACACCTAAGACACCTAGACACCTAAGACACCTAAGACATTTAAGACACCTAAGACACCTAAAACACCTAAGATACTTACTTGACACAAATAGACACCTTTAAGACATCTAAAACACCTAAGAAATTGTAAGACCTAAGACACCTCTAGACACCTAAGACTATCTATATATAGTTTAGATATCATACCTGTACAACATGAAGTTCAATTTTATAACTTGAAATGGACTTATATAGGCATAGACCTCATACTGGATGTATCGATTGCTTCAACTCGCTCTTCAATAATGTAGTTAGAGCTCTTGGTACATACAATCTGGATCTTCTCAATCTTGTATTATCTCTAAAATCATTTTGTGATCTTCAATAGACAACCTCCACTTTTGTTGGCCACATCCTCTTTTTTGTAATGTTTCCAAACTTAATCTTGTTGCTAAAACTAAGTGACTGTAGTGTAGAACCTTTTGTCCTTGCATATATTCAATAAATATAATACCATTTTTATCTATCTTTACTTGTTGATAATAGGTGCCTTCAACAACAACTGATCCAATGGGATATGATTGTCCATCACCATCTGTCATTGATTTTAACAATTTTGATTTTACTTGTGTGCATCGTAGTAGATAGTAATCTACACTTTCTGTATTATTAGGATCTACAACCACAACAAAAATATCTCTTGTACACACCACAAGTAAACATGTAAATATACATTTGAGTTGAACTTGATGTAAATCAAATGTTCAAAACTTTATTACAATCTTGAATATAAATCAATTCAATAACTTACCTATAACAACTAAATCTGATACACGTTCATAATCAGCTGAATATATAGGATCATATACATCTACAATGTCACTATCTTCAAAAGGATGACTTGATACTATTTGTTTCATTTCCTATTGTGAAACATATCCATCCCTTATATTTGGACATTGTAGAATATTTGTATTGTTCTCAATGCAATCAACACAAAAACAAGATTTTTCTCTCATTTGAATAGCAAGAGGCTTGCTATGTCCTGTAGTCATGACTTGATGCAAACTTCTAACACCAGTAATAGCTTGACAATTATATGGATTAGATCGATCAATATCTGCACGTATGAACAAATTCTTGAGCATCTCAATTAAAACTATTTAAATTTGAAATTAAATCACATGCACACGTACTTAAAAGTAAATATTAAAATTTTCAAATAACATAAATTCAATTAACATACCTTTAACTTCCCAAAATAGTGTTTGTTGTATATTGAGTCATGGGTAGCAAAATGGCTTTTGCACCATTCAACAATTTGACTTGCATTTCGTATGGTGTTACCTGCAATTTCATGTTGGTGTTCAGTGCCCAGGTAAGAGGTTTAAGAATTTAAAAAAGTTCACATGTACATCCAACTAAATTACAATACATATACATAGATCAATTACATAAATCATTACATAGAAGTATTCAACAATTTTAAATTATTTTGTAAATTTTGTATCTAGTACATATATATTACCTGTAAGTTCATATTGGTGAAGTGCATATTTTACACATGCTCTTGCTCCATCATGCTCTCCTTTTCCATGTCCACTCTCAAAAAAATTCCACAAAAACTTTATGTCAAATTTAACATGTTGTTGCGTTAACCAATTAAATGCTTTTGCAGACTTAAATTGTCCTGTATAAATAGGTATATATAAACAACAATTTGAAAACCAAAAATTAGTTAAAAATTCAAATCTTAAAATTAAATATAAATTTGTAAATTAAAAATTAAAAATTAAAAAATAATAATAAAATCAACACTTACCAGCACATCCATAAGACCAAATCCAGTGTTGTGATGCAACAATGCCATGTTGTACCAAATCTTCAAAAAACATTTGAAAGCAATGTACTACATAGCTTCTATCATGACCCGTATCACCACTGATGTAAAAGTGAACCTCCTTGATGACAATTCATTCATCTTCAGTACTCTCTACCTCATCTACAAATAACTCAGCATGTCTATAGCAAACTTGTACAAAGATTGCGACTTGCTTTGAATGATAATATTGACTTTGAATATTAGTTTGAGGACTAAATGTATAATTTTTAGAAAAATCTACAATAGAGAGAATACAACCAAGTGGAAAACAATTCTTTGAGCCACATAATTGCTTAGCCTGCCATCTTGCACCATGACAATGTTGGATATGTGGTTATGCAATGTTATGAAATTTGTTCATAAACTCATTACAGGGCAATTCACTCTCTCTCAAAACAATTTTTCTAGATTCAACTCCTGACTTCATTGAGTATTTCTCATATTCAAATCTCTTCCAAATATCTGACATTGAATGATCAATATTCTCAAATGGTAAAAATTTCATCAAATTTCTACAATCCACACATATATTTCTTATACACTATACATTGAATTCATCTGAATCTTCTAATTTTTCACATAAGATAGACTTCACAAATTGTGTTGTACTTCCAGGGATGGCTACATTTAGATTAACTATTGCCATAAGTTTTTTATATGACTATAGGTATAGATCAAATTCAACATGATTTCAACAGAAACAAGTTTCATGTACTTTATTTATACATACAAAAATTGGTCATAAATTCTCAAACATCCTTTGAGAAATCTTCACTTGTGAAAATTCTTGCTTGAATGCTTAAAAAAATTCACTGTGTTGTATCTATAAAATGCTTTGGATGAGAATTTTTTTTACCATCTTTGTCTTTTATTTGTATAGTGTCCCTTCTATTGGAAGAAACACGAGAGTTGTCGGTCCAATATCCAATTACTTTTTGTTTTACATCTTCTGAAATTCTATCTCTTTTAGGGACTCGACAAATATTTACCCAATAATTTTCAATATTTTCATCTAATCTATTTCTCTTATTGATATATCTTTGAACAGTTCTCCTAGATACATTTACTAATTGGGCAATTGCTTTAACTTGTCTTCTATGCGATAATTTCTTACTAGAAATTACAGTCATCAATGCTCTATGTACAACACTTAAATCAGAACTTCAACTCTTGGTTTGAATAGAATCCAATGTTGTTTACAAGTTTTCAATTACTATCTCATTTACTAAATTTGAAGATTTTTTTCTTGTTATCAACTCCTAACAACTCCAAAACGGGGGTCATTTCTTTTTTCCTAAATAACTTTGCACATAATTGTGCTCTTCTAATTAGAGATTTATCTTCAAAAAACTCATCCCAAATTCTTTTAGAGTGCAATTTTATTGTGCTTTCAGTAACATATGTTCACGTGAAATGTTTTTGAAAAGAGCATCCTCATCCATCTCTGTAAGAGTTTCCATTCCATGCAAAAAATGTCTATCACTACTACCAATTTCATCTTGTACTTGTTCATTAACATGCCCTTCAACTTGTTCATCAATAATTTTAGTGGGTTGTTCTTGACTAGATGTTCCTACAGTTTTTTCAACTCTTTTTTGGTCATACAACTTTAATTTATTTCTTTTATTCTCCATCACAAATTACTTGATTTAATTCACCTACAAACACATATACATCCCAATAAATAACACACGAAGTTCAATTTCTACATGGTAAAATGAGTTACAAATAAGTTGGGAATCATGTTACATACTTGAAAATTTGTAACCTTTCTTACCAAAAAAACTCCCTTTGTGTGGTTTCTCCAAATGCTTGAATTGAAAAAAATTGAAAATATAATTTTTAGCCTCTATTGCGGAAAATTTCACTTCTTCTTCTATCTCCTTGATGCTTGAAATGAGTTAAAACACAAAAAATAAACCCCTATATATATAATTAGGTTTAAAAAATTATTTTAAAAAAAAAATTGCTGACTGGCGGTGGTCACTGGATTTTAATAATTTCAGGCAAAATCTTTTCGCTCGAAATTATCTGTGGCAGTCCACTTGGCAGCCACCTCATCATTTTTTTTGGTTTTCTAAAATTCTCAACTTCAACTAAATATTTCATCAATCAAAATGAATTATTTCAAAAAAGAAAAAATACCCTTTTGTAAAGCTCTGAGTCTAGATTCCAAATATGTTTTTTGTTTTAATATTTTGATTAGTTTTAATATGTTTTTTTTTAAATTATTGCAAGTAGGTTGTTAAAATGAGAGATGACACTAATTAGAAATTAAAAAAATATCAAAACACATCCAATTTTTTTTAAACATTATATGGCTCACTAGAGGAAAGAGTCCTCTCCAAAAGGGTATAATTGGTTTTATGAAAATAATAAAAAAATTATACAAAAGTTGACGTGGAATGAAAATAATCAGATTCTATAAGTTTGACTTTAAAACAATATTACAAAGAAAATATGTATTGAAAACTGATTTTTTTTTCTCCATTCACTCGATATTGAACTCGTCTATTTGGGCAAAAAAAAATTAGGGAAAAATAAGATTGTTTGCTCTTTTTTTTATACGTGGACTCAAAGTCACTTTATCCTAAAATTTTTAGCAATTCAAAATTTTCTTTTAAAGTTATTAAAAAATGTCAAAATAATTTTTTAAATTTTTTAAAAAATTACAAGCATAAAATTCATCAAGAGATCTACATTTCATTAGTTTACATCATTTTGAAATTCAAAACATAAATGCCACTTTTATGAGGTCAAAGTTTAGAATATTTTTGTTGTTGGTTGAATCCTTTATAAAGTGTGACACACGTTTGTGCTTTTACCCACTAGTAAATAAGTTACAGCCAAACCAAAGGTCAAGCCACCTCCTTTTTATGTCACTTTGATCATTGGGAATCATCTTGTCCACAACTATGTGATAGATTCAGGGGCTAGTAGTTCAGTGATTCCAAAGAAGATTGTTGACCAGCTGGATATAAATTCCGAACCACTCTCAAAAGGAGTTGTCCAATTAGATGGATTAGCCATCAATACAAAGGGAATAATTAGATATTTAAATCTTACATTACATGCTTATTTTAATTTTACAATTCCTCAAGAAGTGTATATAATAGATCTTCCTGCTCACTTTGCATTATGTCTTTCTAGAAATTTTATAGCCAAGTTAGGAGGATACTTATCCTCTAACTGGTCACATCTATTCTTTAGAACTAGATATGGTACAAAATTCACAATAAAAGCTAAGTTTCTACCTAAAGATCACATTGAACCATGTGTTCCAAGTCCTATTAATGCAAATCTTACATTTCATGAGCAAGATCAACAAGATCAACTTGCTGTCCAAGATCTTAACATCCTTGTTGAACGTATTGCAGACCTGTTCTTAGATGAATGGGTAGCCAAGAATAATGAAGTTAATACAAATGAGCATATATAACAAGTGGACTTGGGCATTTACATGATTCCAGAACAAGGTATTGCTATCCCAAATCTGATTAAAGATGGAAAAGTGCAGGAAAAACAATAGTCCAATGAGCTATGGAGTTTGTACTTTGATGGATCAAGGAGCAAGGTTGGTACTGGAGGAGGTGTTGTACGAGTTTCTCCAAATGGTTAAAGGTATTGTTTAGGGCCTAGAATGGGCTAGAAAGTGAAATGTTACGTGTCTTCAAGTGTTTGGAGATAGCGGATTAGTGGTCAATCAAGTAAGGGGTATTCATGCCCTTAAAAATGACTTGTTAAAACTATATAAACATAGAGTATGGGGCATGATTGAAGAATTTGATGCATTTAATTTACTATCCATACCAAGAGATTAGAATAAACAAGATGATAAACTCATTGCCATGGGAGTTGAGTTTGATATTCTAGCTGAAATAAAAAAATTTGATGTTCAGAACTATGTGAAAGTTGTTGTTAGACCTAGTATGCGGGATAATAATATTTATTGGTAGGTATTTGATAGTGATGAACATATTATTAGTTTTATGATTGAAGAAGCTAAATTTTCAGCTTGTAACCAGAAAAAGTTGTCTCAGTAGTATGAAGATTAGATTCTTCAACTCAAATGATCAAGTTAGAAAAGAGAAAGTTGGTTTATCCATCAAATAAGAGCATTATGAGCAGATTGAGATTTTCAAAGGCAAGCTATTAAATCTTGGCAAGGTATGTACCTTAGAAGAAAAACATGCATTTATTTTACTTTGTCAAGAATTTGTTGATGTGTTTTCTTGGGAGTACCATGATTTGAAGGGCTTTGATCCTGAATTAGCTCAAGATACTATAGAGTTAGAACCAAAAGCAAAACTAGTAAGATAGAAGTAAAGACCTTTGAATCCAAAGTTGGAACATCTTATGAAGGTTGAGTTAAATAAGCTTATTGAAAGTAATATCATCATTCCAATTAAGTATACCTCATGGATGTCTAACCTTGTCCCTATGATAAATAAGAATGGAGAAATTTGACTTTGTGTTGATTTCAGAGACCTTGGTAGAGCCTCTATCAAGGATCATTACCTGCTGCCAGCTATGGAACAAATTTTGCAGGTAGTATCTGGATCTGATAGATTCTCTCTTTTAGACAGTTTTTTAGGTTATAACCAAGTATTGGTGAAGGAAGAGGATCAATTCAGGATTGTATTTACAACAAAGTTGGGAACCATGGCATATAGGAAAATGCCATTTGGACTATCAAACATAGGAGCCACTTTTCAAAGAGTTATGCACATGAATTTCCATGGTTTGATGATTAAGTTTGTAATGGTTTACTTAGATGATATTATAATTTTTATCAAAAAATGATAATAATCATATTGTCCACTTGAGACAGATATTTGAGAGATGTAAAGAATATAGGGTTTCACTTAACCCAAAAAGTACATTTTTTCTATCCATGAGGGCAAACAACTTGGGCACATTGATTCAAAGCACAGTATTTCAATAGATACTAACAGAATTTCACTCTGAAATTACATCTACCAGCCCACAAGAAAGGCTTGCAAAGCTTTCTAGGTAGGATAAATTTTGTAAGAAGATTTATTCCTAATATTGCAGATCTTCTACAACCATTAATGTTTATGCTCAGAAAAGGGATCAGTTTTAGCTAGACTAAAGAAGGGAGGAGGAGTTTTGAGGAGATTAAGGAGGCCATTGCAGAAACTCCAACACTTTTAAACCCAAATTTTGATAAAGATTTTATTCTTTATGCATTCAGAAGTGTTGATACTATTTCAACCATGTTATGTCAGCAAAATGAAGGTAGACTAGAACAACCCATTGCATTTTTTAGCTAGGTTCTTCAAGATTATGAGGTAAAGTACTCTTTTGTTGAGAAACATGTTCTAGCTATGATCAAAAGTTTGAAAAATTTAGGCATATGCTCTCTAACAACAAAATTCAGTTGCTGGTTGCTCATCCTACTATTAAAGATTTCTTATTGAGTAAGGATATAAATGATAAACGGGTAGGTTGGATAACCAAGGTAATGGAGTATGATGTTAATATCAAGGTTACAAAGTTAGTTAGAGGCAAAGGCCTATGTGAATAGCTAGCAGGAGGTGGAATAGATAGCAAGGAAGTTGAGAATCATATTGTTTTGGTGCTAGAAGATGATGAATCAGTTGTTGTTCTAGTTTCTTCTACAAACTGGATTCAGTAGATAATTCATTATTTTAACACTAGTGACTATCCTAAAGGTTTGGACAATGCAAAGAAGAGACACTTTAGATTGTAGGCCATTTCTTTTGCTATCATTGATGGAGTTTTATATAGAAAGGATTACCATGGAGTTTTGTTAAGGTGTATTGAGCCAAATCATATTGATAAATTTTAGAAGAATTTCATGATGGACCTTCTAGAGGTCATTTTGCTACTAGAACAATAGCTCTTAAAATTATGAGAGCTAGATATTTATGGCTTGATATATTTAAAGATACTCATGCTTGGGTCAGAAGATGCACTAAATGTTCTTTATTTGCAGGAAAATAAAGGCTAGCAATATTGTCTTTGCATCTGATTCAAGTGGATCAGCCCTTTGCCAAGTGGAGGCTTGATTTTGTTGGGCCTATTAACCCACCTTCAAGTGTAGGTCACAAATGGATATAGACTACAACTAATTATTTTACAAAGTGGTCTGAAGCTATAACATTGAAGGAGGCCAATGAAACTTCTATACTGAACTTCTATCAGGAGCTAGTTGCAAGGTTTGGTACTCCGGATTCCATTATTTCTGATAATGCATTGGCATTTATTGGCTTGAGAATATCTGACTGGTTTGTCACAAATAACATTTATCTAAACACTTCATCCAATTATTACCCTAAGGGTAATGGATAGGCTGAATCAACTAATAAGAATTTGATCAGAATTACCAAAAAGACAATAGAGGATAATTAGAGGATTTGGCATGACAAGTTGAAGCTAGTCACGTGGACTGACAGGATCACTCCCAAAAGAGCTATAGGTAACTCACCATTTGTTCTTATTTATGGTAAAGAGGCTAGAGTTCCTATTTTAGTCAAGTTGCCTGCACTAAGTCTGATTAAAGAGCTAGAGATATTAGAGGAAGAGCCTATGGAAATCGGGCTTACACAGATGATGGAACTAGAGGAAAGAAGGAAAGAAGCACTAAGAAATTGGGAGGCTCATCAGGCCCAAATGAAAAAGACCTTTGATAAAAAAGTAGTTATGAGAGTGTTCAAGGAAGGTGATCTTGTTTTTAAGTGGGATGTGTTGCAAATATGTGCCTAAGTTGTGTTGTCATTGATGTCAACATATCCTTGTTGCCATTGGTGTCAGTTGTATCCTATATTATTGCCTGTATAGAAGACTGAATTATTGAGGATATTGAGAAAATTAATGACAATCAACGCATGCAGACCATATGGCTGTGTATAGGATTGTCAGAGGTTGCTCTAGTTAATAATTGAGAAGTTCGCATGAAGATTTGAAGAAGTTATGGCCATCTGAGTAGAACCGGTTTTTGCAGTACTCAGAAGAGACAGTGTGACAGTAAGTTGGTCTGGATTGTTCTGCAGTTAAATATTATGGTCTTCAGATCTGAAGGCATGTTTGGGAAGTCAGTGTGTATCATGAACTCCAGTGATTCATGGTTTGGAGGTCTGAAAACTACCTTTCAAGTTTGACAGTCATGGCAGATAGTGTTCTTGAGGTTTTAGAGGAAGATACAAATGATTATGGTAATTTGGTTTAGAGTGAATGTTATTGGTGAATTCAATGTACTTGTGGAGGTCTCTGGATCATGTGACTACTATGTTGGGGGTCTGCATTGAAGTTTGAGCTTGTTGATTTAATATTTCTTGTTTGAGGTTGAAGTTCTTCCTAGTCTTGGTCGATCAGATGTTCCTAGCGTGTTGCAGATGTTCAAAAGAGCATTTTATGAAGTGTGGTGTGTTACTAGAGGAAGATTCAAATCTTAGTTATGTTTGGCTGATAGTATAAAGGTCCACGTTAAGTTTAGCCAACCTTGTTAATCATTCCAAAGTTGATGAAGTGTATAAATACTTGTTGAAGAGTTATTGAGAATTATCCTTGTGTGAAATGAATTAAATCCAAAGAAAGGATCAAAAGAAGAGTAGAGAAGAAGAAGAGTGAAAGCAGTATAGAGTAAAGAGTCAGAGGAGAAGAACTTGGAGATAGAAGCAAAGGTTTTTATGAGCATTAAAATAAATTGAACCAGGCATGAAAAGATGCTAATTATCAGTTAGTTTTTCTGTGTTAAACTCAAATTTCTTATAGAAAATGAGCCTCTCTTTAGAGCAGTGAGCTTTGGGTAGTGAGCTCGAAGGCAAGTGCCTTCCCATTCTTTTAAGTACTTTTAACAAGGTACGAGTCTTGTGAGATAACACCCACCGTGGTTTTTTCCTTAATCAGGTTTCCATGTCAAAAATCTTGGTGTCAAATGTGTTGATGTTATATGCTTTAATGTTTACATCATTAATCAATTTTCCAATTGTGAAAGAAGATTAAAAGAAAAAAAAAGTTTAATTTTGGGGACAACTGAGTCACCCCCCCTCTCAGTTTTTTGGGCTAATTCCAACAATTGGTATCAGAGCCAAGTTCCTCTAGAAGAAGCTTAACCACCAAGGAGATCCAGGATGTTGACCTACAAGAAGGAGAGTCTGAGATTAGATGGAACAAATTACTCTATTTGGAAGAATTGTATGGAATGCCATTTGCAATGCATGGGTGATGCTTTTTGGGTGATAACCGAAAATGAGTATAAACCTCCGGAGACACCTTCAACTCCAAATGAAGTCAAACATGCTGAAAATAATCTTCGAGATAAAGAAGCCCTGCTAAGTGCTTTGACTGATTCAGAAATCACAAATGTCTTTGGACTAAAAACTGCTCATGAAATTTGGAAGAAGTTGGAGAATCTTTATGAAGGAGATGAATATGTCAAATGTGCCAAGCTACAAAGTTTGAGAGGAATATTTGAAAATCTAAGGATGAGTCAAGATGAAAATATCACAATCTACATGCAAAAGATAAATGAACTTGTGTGTGGTATCGGGTGTGTTGGTGGAACTTTGGAAGAATTAGAAATTGTGGTAAAAGTGCTCAGATCTTTACTTGATTCATACAAATACAAGGTTTCTGCTATAGAAGAGATGAGGATTATCTCAAAAGTTACAAGAGATCAATTGATTGGCAAAATTTCAGCTTTCGAATTGAGTGAGTTTGGTGATTCTCTTCCTAAGTCTGAATCTGCATTCAAGGCAAGTGTTCATGGGAAATAAAGATATGATCCAAGTGAAAGATTTTTAGGAAGATCAAATAGATTTGCTAAGACAAGGAAGGATCTTGAAGATGATGAAATTGAGTCTGCAAAACTTGAAGCTCTTATTGCCAAAAGAATGCCTAGAGGATGCAGTAAGTATGAAGGAAAATTGCCATTAAAATGTTTTTCTTGTTATAAGATTGGTCATTTTACCTCAAGCTATTTGAAGAGGTTTTCAAAACCAAACCCTAACAGATACAAAAGTTAGAAGAATTGCTACTATGTCTAAGAAGCTGGAGAAGGAGTCACAAATGAAGAATCTGATCATGAAGAAGGTGATTAGGTATTCATTGCTATCAAAGAAGAAGATCCAATGTCTACTAAATCTGCTAGCTATGCAAATGTGGAAAGTGCATTGGTTACTCAGGTTGTTGAAAATGATGAATGGGCGATTGATAGTGGATGTTCTTATCATATGATTGGTGAAAAGAGTAAGTTTGTGAGTTTTGAAAAATATGAAGGTGGGCTTGTGAAATTTGGAGACAATTCAGCTGGTAGAATATGTGGTAGAGGATCCATCTCTTTTGCTGGTGAGAATAGCACCAATGATGTTCTATATGTGGAAGGACTGAACATAATATTCTTAGTGTTGGACAATTGGTTGACAAAGGTTATGATCTATGATTCAAGGATAGAAAATATAGAATCTTGGAGAGCTTCGAAATTGAAATTGCATCTGGTACTCAAACTAGAGGTAACATCTTTCACTTAAGTAGTTTAGATGAAAGTTGTTTGATTTCTCAAATAGATCAAATTTGGTTATGGCATAGGAGGATATGTCATGTGAATTTTGATAACATTGTCAAAATAAGGTCCACTCAAGTTGTAAGAGATCTTCCAAGACTTGTGAAACCTAATAGCATATGTAGAGAATGTCAATTGGGTAATAAAAACAAAATTTCATTCAAAAGTAAGGAACACAGTTCAAGTGGGAGATTGGAACTGGTACATACTGATCTCTGTGGTCCTGTTAGAATTAGGAGTGTGCAAGGAGATAGATATTTCATGTTGCTGATTCATGATTACTCCCGGATGATGTGGGTAACTTTCTTGAAAGAAAAATCAGAAGCTCTTGATAAGTTTAAGGTGTTCAAGATGATGGTTGAAAATGAGATTGGTGGGAAATTGAAGTGTCTGAGATCTGATAGAGGTGGAGAATTCACTTCCAGAGAGTTTGATGCTTTATGTGAAAAGCATGGAATAAAAATATAGTTATCTGCTCCTAGGACTTCTCAACAAAATGGAGTTGTGGAAAGGAAGAACCGGACCATTCAAGAAGTTGCTAGGACTATGATGATGGAAACAAATGTTCCTCAAGTTTATTGGAGGGAAGATGTGAGTACTGCTATCTACACTCCTAATCGGGTGCAGATCAAAGGAAATTCCGGTAAGACTCCTAATGAACTATGGTTTGGTCATCCCCCTACTGTGATATATTTCAAAATTTTTGGTAGTAAATGCTATATCAAAAGAGATGAGGATTTAGGCAAGTTTGAGGCAAGAAGTGATGAAGGAATATTTTTAGGATATTCAACTCAAAGTAAGGCCTACCGGTGCTTCAATAAAAGGTTGAAAAAGATTGTTGAAAGTGCTAATGTTAAAGTTGATGAGAGCAAAGAAGGACATTCCAGGTACTGCGGATCTGATTCAGATGATCAAGATGAAAGTCAAATTCAAGGAAGACAAGTTCTAATCTAGACTCAAATCCAGATTAATCTGATAACTACAGTAACTCAAGAGGGTAGTGCAGACGATGAGGAACAAGTCCAAGAAACAGAAGTTCAAACAATTCCCAAAACCCCTAGGTATGTAAGAATGAATCATCTTGAAGATCAAATCATAGGAGATAGAAATAAAGGTATTCAAACTAGGAGAAGAGTTGATGAAGATCAAGAAGAGATTTGTTTGATTTCAAACATTAAACCTAAATCTATGAGTGAAGCCTGTAAAGATGAAAACTGGGCTAAAACAATGGAAGAAGAATTGATGGAAATAGAAAAGAATCACACTTGGGATCTTGTTCCTAGACCTGAGGATAAAAATGTGATTGGAACCAAATGGGTCTTTCGGAATAAACTAAATGAAGATGGTGAGGTTGTAATAAACAAGGCAATGTTGGTATGGAAAGGCTACTCTCAAGTGGAAGGAATTGATTTTGAAGAAACTTTTGCTCTAGTGGCAAGGATATAGGCAGTTAGATTATTTCTTGCATTTGCTACCTTCAGAGATTTTAAAGTATATCAGATAGATGTCAAATCAACATTTCTGAATGGAGATTTGGAGGAAGAAGTCTACATTGAGAAACCATAAGGATTTCAGTTGTCTGATCAGGGAGATATGGTTTGTAGACTGAGAAAAGCCTTGTATGGACTCAAGCAAGCTCTAAGAGCCTGGTATGCTAGATTGGATAAGCATTTGCTTAAGCTAGGATTTAGCAAAGGTACTCCTGATAGTAATATGTACTTCAATATTAATCATGAGGACATTCTAATTGTTGAAGTCTTTGTTGATGATATCATTTTTGGTGGAAATGAATGTATGTGCAAAGCATTTGCTGATTAGATGAAAAGTGAGTTTGAAATGTCAATGTTTGGAGAGATGAATTTCTTCCTAGGTCTGCAAATTGTTCAGTTAGATAAAGGTATCTTAATATCTCAGTCCAAGTATGTGAAAGGATTGTTGAAGAAGTTTGGAATGGAAGATTCAAAACCAATAGTTACACCTATGGTAACCAGATGCAAGGTAAGCAAAGATAATGACTTCCCCAAGGCAAATTAGAAAAGGTATAGATCAATGATTGGAGGATTTCTCTATCTGACTCAAACCAGACCTGACATCATGAATGCAATTGGACTTGTTGCCAGATTTCAAGCTGATCCAAAAGAATCCCATGTTATGACAGTTAAAAGAATTTTTAGATATCTCAAGGGGATAATTGATTATGGACTATGGTATCCAAAGGATAATGACTTCACTCTTCATGCATATATAGATCCTGATTGGGCAAGAGATGTGGATGACAGAAAAAGTACTAGTGGTGGTGAATTCTTCTTGGGGAGAAGATTGGTCTCTTGGATAAGAAAAAATCAAGAGGCAATATCTCTATCCACTGCAAAGGTAGAGTATATAGTAGTAGCAAATAATTGTACTCAGGTTCTATGGATGAAGCAAATGTTGAAGGACATCAGAATTGTGTTTGAGGAGCTAATCACAATTTTCTGTGATAATTCTAGTGCAATAAGCATGCCAATGAATCTAGTATTGCATTCAAAGACAAAACATATATCTATCAAGTTTCATTTCTTGAGAGATAAGGTAAATGAGAATGAAGTCAAGTTGGAGTTCTTGCCTTCCAAAGATCAGATCACAGATATCTTCACTAAGCCTCTTCCCAAGGATACTTTTGAGTATCTCAGAGAGAAGTTAGGGGTTATTACCCCCCTGATCAGAACTAAGATGCACTTATGTGCATCAGTTTGGTGGAATTCTCAGACATATCTTAAGATCTAGATTGATGTTGAGAAGATACTACTCTAAGGAGTAGTCAGTATGCAAATGTTGGAGATTAGTCTTAAATAAAAAGGGGGAGAAATGATGGAAAATATGTGCCCTTTTCCATTGATGTCAAAGGGGGAGAGAAGTCATGTGAAAAAATTGGAAGTGAATAGGTGCTAGTGAAAGGGGGAGCAGTGAAGACAATGGTAGCATGTGTGATAAGAGAAAAGGGGGAGAATTTCTTGTCTTGATGGTTGAATTTAGTTTTTCACATCATATGTTGCCATCAATGACAAAGCGGGAGATTGTTTCAAATATGTGCCCAAGTTGTGTTGTCATTGATGTCAACATATCCTTGTTGCCATTGGTGTCAACTGTATCCTATATTACTGCCTATATAGAAGACCAAATTGTTAAGGATATTGAGAAAATTAATAACAATCAATGCATGTGGACCATATGGCTATGTAGAGGATTGTCAGAGGTTGCTCCAGTCAAGAATTGAGAAGTCTGCATGAAGATTTGAAGAAGTTATGGCCATCTAAGTAGAACTAGTTTTTGCAGTACTTAGAAGAGATAGTGTGATAGTAAGTTGGTCTGGATTGCTCCGCAGTGAAATATTATGGTCTGTGGATCTGAAGGCATGTTTGGGAAGTCAATGTGTATCATCAACTCCATTGATTCGTGGTTTGGAGGTTTGCTAGCTACCTTTCTAGTTTGACAATCATGGCAGATAGTGTTCCTGAGGTTCTGAAGGAAGATACAAATGGTTTTGGTAATTTGGTTTAGAGTGAATGTTATTGGTGAATTCAATGTGCTTGTCGAGGTCTCTAGATTGTGTGACTATTGTGTTGGGGGTCTGCATTAAAGTTTGAGCTTGTTGATTGAAGATTTCTTCTTTGAGGTTGATGTTCTTCCCAGTCTTGGCTGACTGGATGTTCCTAGCATGTTGCGTATGTTCCAAAGAGCATTTTATGAAGTGTGGCGTGTTAGTAGAGGAAGATTCAAATCTTAGTTATGTTTGGCCAATAGTATAAAGATCTGCGTTAAGTTTAGCTGACCTTGTTAATCATTCCAAGGTTGATGAAGTGTATAAATACTTGTTGAAGAGTTGTTGAGAATTATCCTTGTGCAAAATGAATTAAATCCAAAGAAAGGATCAAAAGCAAAGCAGAGAAGAAGAAGAGTGAAAGAAGTATAGAGTGAAGAGTTAGAGGAGAAGAACTTGGAGATAGAAGATGAGGTTTTTATGAGCCTTAAATGAAACTAAACCAGGCATGAAAAGATGCTAATTATCAGTTAGTTTTTCTGTGTTAAACTCAAATTTCTTATAGGAAGTGAGCCTCTCTTTTGAGTAGTGAGCTCAAAGGCAAGTGCCTTCCCATTATTTTAAGTAATTTTAACAGGGTATGAATCTTGTGGGATAACACCCACCATGGTTTTTCCCTTAACCAGGTTTCCACATCAAAAATCATGGTGTCAAATGTGTTGATTATGTTTCAGTTTATGTGTTGATGTTATATGCTTTAATGTTTGCATCATTAATCAATTTGCCAATTGTGAAAGAAGATAAAAGAAAAGAAAAGTTTAATTTTGGGGACAACTGATTCACCCCCCCATTTTAGTTGTCCGGGCTAATTCCAACAGGATGGGCATAAAAAGTAAACCTGGTAAGCATACCAAGATTGATTCCATGTGGGATGGCCTTTATGTGATTACTGAATGCCTACAGAATAATGCATTTTAACTTTCAAAGATGAATGGAGAGGTGTTGCCTATTCCTTTGAATGGGATTCACCTGAAGCAATGCTTCTTAAGATCAAAAGTTGTAGATGTAGCATAGTAGAGTAGATATTTTTTAGTTAATAAGTGTTGTTGGCACATCTTTTTCAATTTTTTTTGTTTTTCCAAGAAGTGTTGTTGCATAGTTAGTTGGCCCTATTTAGAGCCATAATAGTTTGGTTTTGCTGCTGTTTCAATTCTAGCAGCTGAGTTACAGATAGTTTTAAAAGTGTTTTAGGTCAATAAAGGACTCATATGCCCAATGGATATGCAAGGCTACTAATCATATTTGTTTAGCAGGCAAACACCCCTAAGAGGTTACCAAAAATGCTACCAAATTGTGCTTGGCAGCCCAATTAGGCTGGGCTGTAAGAATTGTTTTCTAATGCATTTAGGAAGCTAGCGACTTCAAATGAAGCAAGAAGGAAGAGGATATTAGATCAAGACAGTCAAGAGAGAGGCTTCAGTGTCTACATTTTATCTAACATGTTTGTTCACTGTGTAGATACATGTACCTGAAGATCATATATCCAAATTATTAAAAAAAAAAACTTTTTGGTAGGGTCAAAACTCCTTGCTACTTTTTGGACTCGTTAGAAAGATAAATCAATTATCTAGCTCAAGTTCCAAGTTGCTAAGCCTAACAAAAATGCTACGCGGTGGTGGATTGTCCTAATTTTGCTCTAAAGGCATCTAAAAATACAATTTACTAAGATGTAGAAAATATCAAAAAATTAAAAAAAAAATTTAAATTTTTGATATTTTCCATAAAATACCATTCTGGACCTTATTAGAAGTCTTTCAAGGCACACGAAAATAAGAGAGGAGTCGAACTGAAGTGTAGGGTTATGCAGGGAAAGATATTTGGAGTTCTATTTTTGGTAGTTTCTTGGTCAATGACTTTGGGACTTGGAGTTCCAAGCTAGTTTTGCTCATCTTAGAGGAGTTTTGGAGCCTAAATTTTAGGCTTTTCACTTGTGCTCACCAATCAACTTGGAGTTACTTTTTCAAACTCATTCATGCATATTTTCAAGTTCAGTTGAGTTGGAGTTGACTGCCCATTCACTTTTGGGGATAGTTTTGTATAAAAAAAAGATTATGTTTTTTTCCTTACCTCTTGCTTTTTTTCCTTTGCATATTGTAGAGAGGAGATTGTCTTGTAACTCAACCATTTTTAGAATTTTTAGTAGCAGCAATTCATTTTTTTTAGTAGTTCATTGTTATTTTGTAGAGATTCCTTCTATTTTCAACACAATTAGGGTTCATCTATTTGGATTCAGGTGTCTTGTTTTATTTTGAGTGATTTGATAAAGGATTTTATGTGTTTTATTTTGAAACCTTTAAATTCTTTTGTGTCATTTTTATTGAATGCAAGTATACAAAGTACACATTTCATTATAGGTCATAGATTGTGCAAGTTCTTTCAGGCTTTTCTATGAAACATTTTTATGGTAAAATTTATCAGTTTGAGTTGTATGAACAAATTGGTTGAAGGGTAATTGTGAATCATATTGCAAATTTAAGTTAAAATATTGGTGCATCACCCCCTTTTGGATAGATTTTTTAGTTCAGTTTTAGTTTATATAGCATTCTTCTAATCTCTTTTCTTCATCAAGATACAACTCTAAAGGGGACTTTTTAAAGGGAGCCAGCTCTTCCAAAGGTTCATTCTCGAAGCCGACAGACCCACATCTGAGAACATTCCCATGTTGCATGGGATTGTCAAGATTGTGAAGGCTTAGAATTCAGGGCACAATCCTTCGTGACAACAGTTTTTGGCACACCCGATGAGACACGGAAACTTGTTTCAGCCAAAAAATTCAAGATTTTTTACTACTGTTCTGGTATATGCAACAATATTTTTTAACATTTTAGAGGTAAATATTATACTTGGCAACTCTAATATTTGATTTTTGAAGCAGATCTAGTGAAATTAGCATATGAGAAGAGTACAAACAAGAGGAAGCTCCTCTTCTTTTGATTATTTACAGTTATCACCTCCAAGGAGAAGAGGTAGAACAACTGCAAGGGCATCTAGTCCAACACTAAGGACCAAATCTACTCATCCAAGGACTGTAGAATTTGATCAAAGGTATTTGGTGATAGATCTTTAGATTCAGACTCCACAGATAGCTCAACAGATACCTCAAGCTCCACCAACGGCCAGACAATATCAATTTGTTACATTTAATACTGGCAGCCCACTCTTCCTTGCAGCGCATGATGACATTCCTGTGGCAGCCTTGAGAGGCTTACCTTACTTTATGGGTGAGCATCAGACCACCCCAATTGAGCATATAAAGGATGTAGCCACATTGTGTGTAGTACATCACATAACGTAGGAAAATGTCACAGTCAGATTGTTGGATGCATCTATAAAAGGAAAGGCCCTTCAATGGTTCAGACATTTAGCTATTGGTTCTATCACATCCTGGGACTTGTTAGGAGATGCTCTAAACAAACAATTTGAAGACAAGTTAGATAACTTGTCTCTGATGGAATAGTTAAGTATATATAAAAGAGCTCCCTAGGAGCATATGGCTGATTTTAATTTAAGATTTCAAAGGACATGGGACAGAATCCCTACACTGGTAAGACCTATAGCCAAACATGCTTTTTTGTATTTCCTTAGAGCTATAAATAGTGAAATTGATGTTATGGTTTAATCAATGAATGGAACTTTATTACCATCTACTTATGAAAATTGCAATTAGAGCTAAAAACAACCTGATTCAGACAGGCAAAATAGATCCAAGGCTATCAATGCCTATCTTTCCTAAAATACAACCATCAATTCCATTACCAATCCCACCTTTAGCTGCTATACCTATTGTACCAGCTTTGGGTTACACAAATACAGCTCAAAATAATCATGTTTTAGCCCCTTCATAGGAACTTCAAGAGATAAAAGGGTTATTAAAAAAAATTTAGTAATGAGTTGGTTAATATAAAGAACTAGCAAGGCTAAAATTCTAGACATTACCAACCTCAATATCAAGCTAATAGGCCTTCAAATCAAGTTGACCCTCAGCCTCAAAGGAGGATTTATAATCCAGAACCTTTTTATCCATATAGTACAAATTCTGTGAGTTCATCGAGAGAGATAGTTCTAATGCAAAATAATCCGGTTCAAGACCATGAGTGGTTCTTTCAATGTAACCAGCCTCATAGTCAATCATATTGTCCAAATGGAGTGTTAAATTAGGCACTTATGGTGCAGAATTTGACCAGTGATTAGCAAATCAGTGGGCATGTGACTAATGAAGATGGTCAAAATCAAGTGGCTTTGATGAACTGGCAAGGGGAAGAGTATTTTGGTGTCAATTAGCCTCAAAGATAGGGGTAGAATCAGCCATATAACTCTATAGCAACAAATACAAGATCTAAGAAAAGGGCTGTAGATTTGGAACAACAGCCTAATTCAATGCAAAATCAAACTTCTTCGAGTCAACAGCTAGGTATTTCACATATTCCCTTACATCAAGTTCAAATTTTGCCAAGACAACAAGCTGTACCAAACAAAGATTAGGAATAAGTTCAAACACAACCACAAGTGCAAGGAGAGGCTACTATTCTAAAGGTATAGCTGAAGGTAAATCCACCTTCTTTTAACATTTTAGATCAAATGAAGAAATCCAATATCATTATTTCAATGTAGGACTCTTTGGCTCTTCCTGGCCAAAGAGATTTATTACAAAATGCATTAACAAGTCTCACTGTGTCAAATGAGCCAAGTAAGGATCAACCAAAGGTGAATATTGTAACGGATCAGCCAAAAGAAAAACTAGTAAATAATTTATAGCCAAACCAAGAGGTCAAGCCACCTCCTTTTTATGTCACTTTGATAATTGGGAATCATCTTGTCCACAAATGCATGATAGATTCAGAGGCTAGCAGTTCAGTGATGCCAAAGAAGATTGTTGACCAGCTAGGTATAAAATACGAACCACTCTCAAAAGGAGTTGTCCAATTAGATGGATCAGCCATCAATACAATGGGAACAATCAGAGATTTAAATCTAACATTACATGCTTGTCTAAATTTTACAATTCCTCAAGAAGTGTATATAATAGATCTTCTTGCTCACTTTGCATTATGTCTTTCTAGAGATTTTATAGCCAAGTTAGGAGGATACTTATCCTTTGACTGGTCACATCTATTATTTAGAACTAGATACAGTACAAAAGTCACAATAAAATTTGAGTTTCTAGCCAAAGATCACATTGAACCATATGTTCCAAGTCCCGTTAATGTAAATCTCACATTTCATGAGCAGGATCGGCAAGATCAGCTTGTTGTCCAAGATCCTAACACCCTTGTTGAAGGAATTGCAAACCTATTCTTAAATGCATGGGTATCTGAGAATCACGAAGTTAATACAAATGAGCATATAGAACAAGCGTACTTGGGCATTTACATGATTCAATAACAAGGTATTGCACTCCCAAATCTAATTAAATATGCAAAAGTGTAGGAAAAACAACATTCCAATGAGCTATGGAGTTTGTACTTCGATGGATCAAGGAGCAAGGTTGGTGCTGGAGGAGGTGCTGTGCTAGTTTCTCCAAGTGGTGAAAGGTATTTTTAAGCTTTTCATTTTTCTTTCAGTTGTTCAAATAATGTTTCTGACTATGAGGCCCTTGTTCATGGTCTACAATGGGCTAGAAAGCAAAATGTTAAGTGTCTTCAATTGTTTGGAGATAGCGAACTAGTGGTCAATCAAGTAAGGGGTATTCATGCCACTAAAAATGACTTGTTAAAATTGTATAAACATAGAGTATGTGGCATGATTGAGGAATTTGATGCGTTTAATTTGCTGTCCATACCAAGAGCTCAAAATAAATAAGCTAATAAACTCACTACCATGGGAGATGAGTTTGATTTTCCAGCTGAAATAAAAAAATTTGTTGTTCAAAAATATGTGAAAGTTGTTAGACCTGCTGTGCCAAATAATAATATTTATTGGCAGGTATTTGATAGTGATGAGAAAATTATCAGTTTTATGATTGAAGAAGCTAAATTTTTAGCTTCTAACCAGTAAAAGTTGTCTCAACAGTATGAAGATTAGATTCTTCAACTTAAAACCAGTAAGTTACCAAAAGGTTTGGTAACTCTTGAGTCAATCTTCAACTCAAATGATCAAGTCAGAAAATAGAAAGTTGGTTTATCCATCAAATAGGACCATTATGAGCATTTTGAAATTTTCAAAGGCAAGCTATTAAAGCTTGGCAATGTATGTACCTTAGAAGAAAAACATGTATTTCTTTTGCTTTGTCAAGAATTTGTTGATGTGTTTGCTTGGGAGTACCATGATTTGAAGGGCTTTGATCCTGATTTATCTCAACATACTATAGAGTTGGAACCCAAGGCAAAATAGGCAAGATAGAAGCAAAGACCTCTAAATCCAAAGTTGGAATATCTTATGAAGGCTGAGTTAAATAAGATTATTGAAAGTAATATCATCATTCCAATTAAGCATACCTCATGGGTGTCTAACCTTGTCCTTTGAGAAAGAAGAATGGAGAAATCAGACTTTGTGTCGATTTTAGAGACCTTAGTAGAGCCTCTCTCAAGGATCATTACTCGCTACCATCTATGGAACAAATTTTGCAGGTAGTATTTGGATTTGATAGATTCTCTCTTTTAGACATTTTTTAGGTTACAACCAAGTATTGGTGAAGGAAGATGATCAATTACAGACTGCATTTACAACAATGTGGGGAACCATGGCATATAGGAAAATGCCATTTGGACTATCAAACATAGGAGTTTCTTTTCAAAGAGCTATGGATATGGCTTTCCATGGTTTGATGAATAAGTTTGTAATGGTTTAACTAGATGATATTATAGTTTTTTCAAAAAATGTTGATGATTATTGTCATGCCCACATGTTCCTTGTGGTCACAACACACATCGCACGTGTCATAGCCACATCTGTCATGTGGTTATGACACGAGATATGAAAAACTTTTCTCACACTGTCCTAAAAACCCCTTTCGCATGCGTACGCATGCTCAACGGTGTTCTCTCATGGCGAAACACTATACTCATCGGCGGAATACAAGTACAATGGCGTGCAACCAGAAGCATATAGATCAACAAGAGGGTCTATACAACGCTGCTAACGTCATTGCAAGAGTGAGATTACCAAAGTTCTTAAATCGAATCCTTGGCAATGTTCGGTAGCAGAATGCCTTACGGCGTTAGTGGGAATTACGCTGCACTCATTTACGCACGTGGTTCACTGATAGAGGAACCACTCCCCACGACGCCTTGTTCTGACTAAACCGGCTAGTGATCTCCCTATTTAGTCATTTTTCAGCCAGGCACGGTTGTCTGTCTCCTCTCTTGTTCCCTGAAACATACTCCTCCTATGACTTAGCATTTTCAACAAGGCGGTTTGGTTGCCCTCTCTTCCCTTTCCACAAGTTCTTAAGTTGGATTATATCTTTATCGCCCTTACCTTAACTATCTCTTAGTTCATTTAGTGTGTTTATATTTCAGTCTCTCTCTCTCTTTCATTTTCTATACTTTCTTTATGTGCATCTTGTCCTTTCTTCATGATTTACGTCAATCAGGGTTATCACTGCAGTTATTGTTGATATTAAACCTAATTTCAGGATGATCTAGGTCACAAAGGCTGGTTTACTATTTCGCTGGACTCGGTCTCCTAATCTTCCCCGATCTAGGTTCCTCCTCTTCGTAAATACTTAGTCAACTTGTTCCTAAGCACAATTGATAGAAGGGTCCGTCAACTTAGTTCTCTTATCCCGTGTGAGAAAGGTCGCGCATTTTCTCCTCTGTGTTTTCCAATGTTAGTTTTTCCTTCTTCGGAACCTCTTACAGGTTTACATATGAGATCGTTTGCTACAGTTGAGATTAATATGGCCACATGGATTGTTAGTGGTGGCTTCATAAGTTTATTTCCAGTGTTCTTTTGAGCAAAGAGTTGTGTAATTTTCCTCTTCATTTTCCGGGTGATTATTAGTACGTTAACAGTTGAAACTTCCGAGAAACTCTTTCCAGAGTATCACTGAATATTCCTAAACTCTCTTTACATTATAATTTTATTTTCTCTTGTTTAGAATTACTGTTGTTACTGTTACTCTTAATTACGATTCATACACTGATTGTAATTCGTATGACGTTGTCAATAGATGTAGGTGGTTCACCACTTTATAAAACTCTGTTCATGGTAATATATCTTCTTTGGTTGTTGTGTTCAACACTTAATAACATCTACTGTGAGAATATAATTGTTATATATATTTTTTTTCTCTATATCCATGAGACATAGTTTATAACGATTTTAAACGAGGGCCCAATAAATTGGTTCAAAGATTTACTCCTATGCATATTATATATATATATATACATACATACATATATATAATATATTTATTTTAATGTCTATATAATGGACAAATTGGTTTCCCACAACTTATATACCTATATCTTTATATATATATATATATACAGATATATAATCATTATTATATTATATCTATATAGCTATATACATAGACATATATAGTATATATATATGCCTATATATATAAAGCTATATAAAAAAAAACTGTATTTATATTACAAATACACCACTCATATGTTAGGGCCCAAGCCCTAACATTCTTTATAGCTTTAGATTCACAGCAGGCGGCGGCCATGGGCGGCGGTGGCCGCAGAGACAGAGGAGCAGGGCCGGTGGTGGCCGCGGAGCGGCGGACAAGACCTGCGGTGGCCGCAGAGCGGCGGACGGATTTCGCAGTGGCCGCAGAGCGGCGGACAAGATCCGCGGGAGGCATAAGGGTTTGGAGGGGGGGAGATGTGGAGTGGGGCGGAGTCCCACCCACATTCCCACGACGTGGGGTGTGGGTGGGGCTCCGCCCCACTCCACACCTCCATATGTAATAACAACTTGCGGTGGGGTTTACTCCCCACCGCCCATATAAAATTTTGACTGTGTTTTTTTTTTAATCCGCGGCTTACATGTTGACAGTCTTTCACCATTCGTTGGTTATTATCAATAATAATATATTAACAAGTATATATATATATATATATATTTATATATATTCATATATAAATATATATATATATATATATATATATATATGTATATATATCAACAATAATATATTTATATATATATATATATTTCATATATATATATATATATCCCCTTTTTTTTATATTGATATATAACAGTTATAATTACTTTCAATTACTCTATTATTTTCTAAAATGATAATTACTCAAAATGAGAAATATATATATATCTCTATATATAAATTTATAAATTATTTAGAGAAAAAAAATACTCTTTATATACTTGTATAATTCCAATTTCTACAATTTCTCAAATTCACTACTCTATGCATTTTCTCCAAATCAACCTATTATAAAGAAATTGTCATAACAATTAGATATATATATATATATATATGCCAATTTCACCAAATGGTAAATAGCTATCCCCTTATTTTAAGTATAAATTTCCATTTTCATAAACATATAAGACTTGTAAATTTACAAACAGATTATATTTACATGCTAGATTTCCTCTAATCCTTCTAAATTAACAGAATCCATTAAATATGGAGAATAACTCAAATATTTAAAACTGTCTTTTCCATTTTAATATTGAACTATAAAGAAAAATAGCATTTCAACCAGTGAAGCAATTTCAAACTTTCAAATGTAAACAACTCAGATTAATTTGCAAAAACGAACTTTTTTCTTTTCAGTAATACTTGAAACACAAAAATTGCTATTGAACAAAGATTACAAACATCAACTTAAATTTTAAGCACATTCATATTACAGCTTCTCAGTCATGAACACCAACTTCCTAGATATGAACTTTCTCCTCCCAAACAGTAGACAACTGAAAACTATGACAACCAATAAAAGTCCAATAATAACAAGATCAGGGAGGTGATTTTCTTCACTCTCAGAATATCATTAATTTACAACATTAACAAGAGAGGTGTTCTCTCTTCATCTCTATGAAATGAACCAGGCCTAATTCTCATGACAAGAAGATAATCTGTTTCTTCATAAATAGCCAACCAGAAGCTCCAAGAGAAAAACCTGCGTATCAAAGACAAACAAAGAAGAAAATACCACTTGTCTAGCTCTCCTCCCTACCGTAGACCCGCAAGAGGGTCACCCCCGAGCTAGGGAGACCATACTCACACCTGGGTACTCAAACACTCCACTTCACAACAGAAACAACAACAATCCCAAAGCACACATACACCTGTGGCTATTTTACACAATACGGAAACTCAACTACAGTGAGTTTCATAAGGGGCAGGAGAGTGGATACACTCGACTCCAGAGTGTCACCCTGACAGATAAATGAACTCATATAAATTTCTCTTGGTCTCAACCAAGTGTGATCACAATTTGTAAGAAATCTGTATATGACTCTCAAGTCAAAAATACAGTCACAGATACATGCCCTCAAGGCTTTCAACATCCCAAAAGATGGAACAGGTATGCACCCGAGGAGGATCTCTCCTCCCCTACCCCAAACTTGATGAGCATTTCTCCCAAGTGGGAGACGCTCTGTCAAACACCCGACAAGAACCCCACAGAAAACAAATTTAAACACATATTTCACACACATTTCATACACATTTTAGTTCTACCAAAACAAAGGTAAAATTCAGACCAACCTTGCAAAGCCCTCCTGGAATGAAGTTGTTGCAGAGTCCACAGAGTTCACTTCCAAGCTTAGCCACCAACTCCCTCTCTCTTCTCTATCTTCCAAACTAACTTCTCTATTTTTGGTAAGGCCAAAATGAAAGATTTTCCCCAAAATTCAACTAACTCCCTCTCATCCCAAAATTTGAAAATAAATAACCCAAAATTCTCTTTCTTTCTAATTTTGAGAAATGGGGAAGTGACACTTGTCACCTCCTCACCCTTCCCAAAAATCACTATTCTGTCCAGGTGGCTTATGTCACTCTCCATTCCCAAGGGTACTCCTTATTCCTTTCATGTGACTCCACTTTCTCATGGAAAAAATAAAAAAAAGAGTTAAATGGGAACAAGACAGGTGACCCATGCCTCTTTCTCCTTTCTTCACATGGGTGTCCCCATAGTACATGGGGGAATCTTACTAAAGAAGAGGTAACTTTTACTAATGGATGGCATCTCTTATCTAGGGGAAAGTAGAGGGGATGGGTTGAGTGTTGGTACAACCCATCATGTCCCCTCCTACCTCCAATTTTCGCCACTTAACTTCAGGGGAAGGTTAAGTTGACTAGATGGAGGTTACTCAAGGGTTACCCATGCCAGATGGGCCCCTGGACCCATGGGGTAGAACCCAGGGTCAATTTTAACCCATACAAGACACCCCAGGTCAAGGTAAAGCACAAGAAAAAGGGCCTCATAATTTAAATAAAAATAGAAATTTCAAATTCAATCTCTTAACAACACTTACTTATAAAAATAATGTTACATGAAGGTAACCTAACCCACTCGACCATACGAAAGACCACATTACATCATGACATCAAACACAAAGAGATCTTGGTTCTTCGTGGAACCAGATCGGCTTAACAGGGAATAACAATTAACAAGGTGTGGAATGATCTCCGAAATCTGTGGTTTGATTAGTAGTCCCTGCACACTCAATTACAAGATCAGTAACCACATAAATTCATCATAGCCGAAACAACTTAAATAACACATGCATTCTCATGCCTTAGTACAATTTAACATAATTAAAAATCATATTACAATTTTCCATCATCCCTAATTCATTTTTCTGAAAAGTAACTTATCCAAACATCACCCAATTAGTTTTTCCGAAAACATAATAAAGTTAAATAGTCTGACAAATTTCGGGAACTGCTATCCCACAAATATGAAAGTAACAATAACAGTACTGTAAATAGTCATAACAACAGTAGTAAAAAGGGCGGTCCTCACAATTATATTGTTCACTTGAGATAGGTATTTGAGAGATGTAGAGAATATGGGGTTTCACTTAACCCAAAAAAGTGTATTTTTTATGTCCATGAGGGCAAACTACTTGGGCATATTGTTTCAAAGCATGGTATTTCAATAGATCCTGAAAGAATTTTTGCTATTCTGGCATTACATCTACCAGCCCACAAGAAAGGCTTGCAAAGCTTTCTAGGTAGGATAAATTTTGTAAGAAGATTTATTCCTAATATTGGAGCTCTTCTACAACCACTAACTTCTATGCTCAGAAAAGGGATCGGTTTTAGCTGGACTAAAGAAGGGAAGAAGAGTATTGAGGAGATTATGGAGGCCATTGCATCAACTCCAACACTTTTAAACCCAAATTTTCATAAATTTTTTATTCTTTATGCATTTGGAAGTGTTGATACTATTTTAGCCATGTTATGTTAGCAAAATGAAGAGGGACTAGAACATCCCATTGCATTTTTCAGCCAGGTTCTTCAATATTATGAGGTAAAATACTCTTTTGTTGAGAAACATGCTCTAGCTATGATTAGAAGTTTGAAAAAATTTAGGCATATGCTCTCTAACAACAAAATTTAGTTGTTGGTTGCTCATCCTACTATTAAAGATTTCTTGTTGAGTAAGGATATAAATGATAAACAAGTAGATTGGATAACCAAGGTAATGGAGTATGATGTTAATATCAAGGTTACTGTTTAGGGTAAAATTAGATTTTTTTTAATCTTTTGTTGTTTAGATGTTTTAATCCTCCTTTCACCTTAATATTGAAGGATCTAGGGTTGAGTAGCGAGCACTATCATACCCTAGGTCACTTACAAATGAAGGGAAACTTGGATTAGGGAATTAGTTATCAAATTTTCCTTCTCCTATGTCTAATTGACCATTAAAACCCTAATTATGGAAATACAACAACAAATTGACAAAAGACGAAAAAAGCTCTTGCAGACGGGAGTAAAATAGGAAATCACATAATACCTATTTTTAGGGTTCCAAGGCAGAACAGTCGGGGACTAAGGTACAGGGGCCCAAGTCCAAGATACCTGCTTTTTTGGGGAATTTGGACCTCCTTTTGACATTGATCAGCCCTATAACTTCTATTTCCTGAGATCTATCTGCGGAGGACACTAGTGCAAGTGCCCAAGTCCTAGAAGTGCTCTTGTGTCTAACTTTTCTTCAGATCCTAAATCCTTGATGCCTGCCAAGCCTTCCTGTAACTCCACTTTTTCTGGATGCGACACTTGTAACCTGCAATCACAAGACTTGGTTTGGGGGTTGTGGTGTTTAGAGGATTGTCTTAGTCAAGTCTCAGAGGACATTAAGTCTCTGAATACCATTGTCAGATAAAGAGGGCATGCCCTTGTGAGGCAGAGGCTAAAAACCAAAGGAATCAATAATAAAAACACAATGATATGTCACCTTGTAGTGAAGCTCTCATGGAGGAAGATGCTCTTCATACCATGAGGAGATTGATGCTCAAATATAAATATCAACACGTAAAACATACAAGTCCACTCTTGCAACACAAAAGAAAGCCTTGAATCACCTTGAGAATGCCTAAAGTTCACAATGATCATCTAGTTTACAAATGAATGCCTAAGCATGCTTAATATGCAACTACAAGTACTCCCGCCAAGATTTTAGAAATCAAACTTTACCGTGTCGGCAAAAGAACCAACTAACGATCATAAACTAATACCCATAAATTAGGACTGCCCCAAAATAGGGCAGGATTAGGGCGTGGGTTCCCAAGTCCTCTCCCTCTATTTTGGGAAGGGTACAACTCAAGGGGTCCACCTAGGTCCAATTTACCATGGAACCTAGGTCTCATTCCATTGGGATGCCAAAATATGAACTAAAATGTCCTAAATGTATACTAAAGGCCCGGGAGCTAAACCTTATGAAGGAAAAGCCCCCAAGGGGACATTTTTTGATGTTACTTTTAGCCCCCACTTTAATGTATGTATAAACATGAGGCCAATACATGCATTAAAGTAAGGTCACAAACACAACAAACACACCAACCACGGAGAAGACACGCCAATCACATAGAAAACAGTAATATGCATGCAAAACATGGAGAAGACAGTTACAATCATGTACAACACAGAGTAGATAGTCAATGCATGCATGGAAGACAAAAATGATATCTTTTCTTTTCTTTGTCTCATATATATGAAATGCAAATGCAAGTACTAGAAAGTAAACAAACCTCCCATAATATAGGATGCACTACCCAAGGGCGTAGGTCTCTATATATATGGGGCAACACACACAAGACACGCAAAACCTCCCAAAATGCAGGAAGCACTACTCGAGGGCACTGGTTTCTGCATATGGGGCAACAAACATGCCATACAAAACAAGCACACCAAAACACACACACTTGAAGACAAGGAGAAAACATGAAAAACAAGTGATGGAGTGTACCTATTTCTAGGTCCAACACCATCTCAGGCACATTATAGGCACACATCAACGATTGGGCTTCACCACAACAATAGTCGAAGACATGCTTAAGGGTTGAGTTAGTCACAGAACTGCTCCCTACCTCCACAGAGGACTTTTGAAAATGATAGGATGATGCAACCTGCTCCAAGAAATACACCATCCCCACCTCTGTAGTGGGCTTAAGAAAAAAGATATGCTTGATATCCTGCCTCCGCAGAGGGCTTACATGATTGATTGATTGATTGTAAACAAACTCAAGATTCATGATGCACTACTCTGGGGTGCAAGTCTTTGCATCTAAGGTCAAACACGTTGCTAACATCTATAACAGACAGCTTACCTTATATATGCCCCCACCTTAAGGTGGTTGATATCAGTTATCGATATCAAGCATGTTAAGGTAGGAAGAAAACACACAAGGGAACACCAAATTTCGTAAAGCCCATGCCCCCTAGAGGTGACATGTACTTTACGATCACCAAATATTCCCACAAACACATCCCTACAAGAAACATGTTAGTGTCTACAACATCATGATGAACAACAACATTAATGCATATGACATCTGAGATATGCAAGATTTAAGGTAGACAAAGTGCACGGAGCAACAATATTGTTTATGATTTGTAAATGAGATAGAACACCATCAAAATCATCACTACGTGGAAAGCACAAGTGCTCCCACTAGCCAAGCATCAGATAAGATATACAACCCCATCATCATATTAGGAACTAAGTCCATTTTTTGATTGCTCTCAAAAGAGACACTAGGTCCGCATCAGTATAAATGTTTGTCATCATCCGCCCACTAGATGGAAACACTAGAGGAAGGGAAACAATAAATAAGAGGGGAGAAACAAGTGTCTTAGGGACAGTCACATAGGAGGGTGCCCCCAAGTCACCAACCACGATGCTATGTCCGTAAGACACAACACACAACAATGAAAGCAGAGAGGGAGGCAATATAGAAGAATGGTGATACAAATAGAAGAAAGTTACCATAGAGGTGGTCTCCTAGTATCCCAAACCTTATGGGAGAATCTAAGGTCATCCCAGAAGGCCTAAACAACATATAACACATCATGGGGGAAGCACATCATGAGAGAGATAAAGGGTTAGAGATACTTACCTTTTAGGGTACCATTGTTAAGAACATACATATCTGTCATGTTGTTTTGATCTTGTTGAATTAACATTAAGTTTAGGATGACATGAAGATTTATTTTCTTTCAAAGGATTATATCCAATGCCGCTTGAGTAATGTGTTGAAACGGATTCTATAGGTACTCAAATTCCTTGTTGATTTACACCACATCCCTTATCTACATAGTCGTTACGTTTATACAAAATTTGAAATCCATGACCATATAGAGAATCCAATTCCTTAGAGGAAGGTGAAGCCTCATAGGTTTCATAATTTGTAGTATAAGTTAGAGTATTGGCTTTATTTTCTACCAAGGGGACTTTATGTTTTTTAGGTGCTTGAAAAGATTTCTTAGGTGGTATTGATGCCACTTTTGACTTGTCAAGGCTGTTAATTTTATATTCCCCCATACTGCAAGCATTAAAATCTAATGGGCCCCAATCATCACCAAAGAGTGCATTTGATGTTCTAGAGTCTTGTATAACATTATCTATTGATGAATTACCTTGTGAACTATTTAAACTCATATGATTGTAAACTAGTTTTTGATTTTCAATGTGTAAGCAGTTATCTGGTTCAGGATCGACATGAATAGTATGAAGTTTACCTTTGAATATAAATTTGATTGAATGATGCAAGGTGGAAGGAACTGCCCCCAATGCATGAATCCAAGGTCTACCAAGAATCATGTTATAAGATAAAGAACAAGGCATGACATGGATCAGGGTAGGCACAAGCACCGGTCCTATTTATATAGGTAGAGTTATAGTGACCACGGATTGTCATCCAACATTGTCAAAGCCACAAATGCTAATGCCATTTGGTGTGATTTGTGATGTATCAACCTTGATTTTGTCTAGTAGGTCAATGCTACAAACATTAAGAGCCGATCCATTGTTAATCATAACTCATTTTACCAACGTTCTATTTATTATGATAGAGATCATAAGTGGATCATATTGGTTTTGAACTTCAATTGATGGTAATTCCTATGGCTAAAAGAGAATATTTGTTTTTGTCACATGCATACTATCCAATACGGTTGCTACATCATTAGGCTTAGCAGTAGGTGGGATAATCACCTTTTGCAAACCTTCTTAGAGCATTCCATGGTATGTAGGCGATGTTTGTATTAAATCCCAAAGAGAGATCTTAGCTGGAATAGCGCGAAGCTGTTTGACAAGATCATACTCTTGACCGCTTTTATGAGTAAGATGAGGTGGTTGAGGGAGCATAGGTTGAGAACATGGAAGAGAGATAGGCACATGCGGTGCCTTCTTACTTTGCTTGTTATTACGAGTGTTGTATGTGTGAGAAATCACATTATGGTGTGGTTGTTGTAGCGCATTTTGAACACCTTGAACCGTAATCACTAGTTTTAAGCAAGAGGGTGCACTAAGTGCCCCTCAGACAATCATTTTAGGAATATTGCTATGAAGTCCATTAACGATTATTGAATTAACATTGTTTTCCTCTTGATTGCACCCAATATCCATCCTCAAAGGATTTAATGTGAGAGACATTTTATCATCCACTAATGCTACATCTTGACCAGGGAGAGAAGTGGGATGAGAGGAAGGTACATCATCACTATCATCATCATACTCTATGGTGGAAAAGGGCTTTTCACTCTCGTCTTTCTCATGAGTATTCCTAGAGATGAATTTGGTTAAATATTCTAATATCAAAGGATATGATCCTAAGAGTAAAGTGAATCTACTAAAATCATGTGTATAACAAAGTAATTGAAACTCATATGTACAACATATAGAAGCATCAATACCACTGATATAAGCTATGTGTTCTAGAACATAAGGATTCTCATTAGTGAAATTAGCAAAATTTTCAAAATCTAGGATATAGTCATTTAAAGATTTCAAAGATGAATAACATGAAGATGCCATAATGAAATGCAAAATCAGATTTTAACAATTTTCCAAGAGTATGGAAAAGATAAGTGCACACTATATGCAAAATGACCTAAAATGCTTGATTTTTTTGTACTTTTTCAATGCAAATATATGAAAGAAAAGGTGTTGTAAGGATTTTTATTAGGGGCAGAAAATAATATGTCTGATATTAGTCCAATACAACAATAAGATCCTTTGCAATATACTTTTCATGCAAATCTAAGATGATGCCAAGTCAAATTATAGTGAAAATATGTCAAAATAGGCACTTTTGTCACCAAAATTCAATGCAAAAGAGCATAAAAAAGGGTGTTGTGATGAAAATTATGATGGAAAGAAAATAATATCAGTAATAACAGCCACTTGGTGTCAAAATACCCAGCACAACATGATTTTAATACCACTTAAGGTCAAATCCTAATGAAAATATAGCAAAATAGGCTATTTTTCACAGTTTTTCAATTCCAAGACCTAGCAAAAGGAGTGTTGTAAGGAATTTTAGGAGGTAATTAAAATAATATCAATAATATCAGTCACCTCAATCCATAAAATTGATCACAACATGCTTGGAGTGCAAACTAGGTCAAACCCTAGGGCCAAAATAGCTAAAATGTGTAGTTTTTCACCAAATTTTCACTACAAGAGCTCGTTAAAGGGTTATGCGGAGATTTTTAAGAGGGGAAGAAAATTATTACCCTAATAATATAAAAATAATACAAAAATACCTTTCACAACACACCTATGGTGCAAGTTTAGAGAGTCAATAAGGCCAAATTTAGCGAAAATTGTTGTTTTTGAAGCCCTAGGTTTGAGATCTTGGGACAAAATGATATTTGAATATTTTGAAGTCTGATTTATGATGGAAATTAAATACTCTTAGATCTAAAAATGATTTTCAATCCTTAACATGCAAAATGCCCATGCAAATTTAATGAAAATGCATCAAAATTGCTAGTTTTTGTTGGAATTTTTTAATGTAAAAATGTAAATATTTTAAATCTAAATGCAAATTCACACTAAAATGAAAAAATAAAGCCAAATGTTAATTTCAATGAGCCTCTAAATTAGTATAAAAATTTGACATAAGATTTTGCCTACAAACCCTAGATTTTGGAATTACTAGGTTATATAAAATTGTCAAAATTTCCACAAAACCCTAGCAATTAAATGATGAAAATGCAAGGAAAACTTTTAAATTTTTGGATTTTTCTGTAGTTTATATCATATTTGATAAAAAGTCATGAATTAGGAAAATTTAGGAAGAATTGATGCAATTTAGTAAGCCAAACAATGCGATTTTTTTGTATTTTTCCAATTTTTTAATTTTTTGTTGAATTTTCCTCAATGCAATAAAGTAAATGACCAAATGAATGAATGAAATCACACCAAATATGAAGACAAACACTCAGAAATTTGCAATTTAAGTCCAAAAACACAGGTTCACCAAAATTTTTAGGGTAAAATTGGATTTTTGTTTATCTTTTGTTGTTTAGATTTTTGAATCCTCCTTTCACCCTAACAATGGAGGATCTAGGGTTGAGTGGTGAGCACTATCATACCCTAGATCACTTACAAATGAAGGGAAACTTGGATTAGGGAATTAATTATCAATTTTTCCTTCTCCTATGTCTAATTGACCATTAAAATCCTAATTATGCAAATACAACAACAAATTGACGAAAGACGGAAAAAGCTCTTGCAGATGGGAGTAAAATAGCAAATCACAGAATACCTGTTTTGAAGGTTCCAAGGAAGAACAATTAGGGACTAAGGTGTGGGTGCCCAAGTCCAAGGTACCTACTTTTTTAGGAATCTGGACCGCCTTCCAACACTGATCAACCTTGTAACTTCTATTTCCTGAGATCTGTCTGCAGAGGACACTAGTGTGAGTACCCAAGTCCTAGAAGTGCTCCTGTGTCTGACTTTTCTTCAGATCTTGAATCCCTAATGCTTGCCAAGCCTTCCTGCAACTCCACATTTTTTAGATGCGACATCTGTAACTTGCAATCACAAGACTTGGTTTGGGGGTTGTGGTGTTTAGAGGCTTGCTTCAGTCAAGCCCCGGAGGACACTTAAGTCTCTGAACACCATTGTCAGACAAAGAGGGCATGCCCTTGTGAGGAAAAGGCCAAAAACTAAAGGAATAAATGATAAAAACACAATGATATGTCACCTTGTAGTGAAGCTTTCATGGAGGAAGATGCTCTTCATGCCATGAGGAGATTGATGCTCAAATCTGCAAATATCAACACGTAAAACATACAAGTCTACTCTTGTAACACAATAGAAAGCCTTGAATTAGTTTACAAATTAATGCCTAAGCATGCTTATATATGCAACTACAAGCACTCCCACCAAGATTTTAAAAATCAAACTTTACCGTGTTGGCAAAAGAACCAACTAACGGTCATAAACTGACACCCAGAAATTGGGGCTGCCCCAAATAAGACATGACTAGGGCACGGGTGCCCAAGTCCTCCCCTATTTTGGGTAGGGTACAGCTTAAGGGGTCCACCTAGGTCTAATTTGCCATGGAACCTAGGTCGCATTCCATCAGGATGACAAAATATGAACTAAAATGTCCTAAATGCATACTAAAGACTCGGGAGCTAAACCTTATGAGGGAAAAGCCCCCAAGGGGACATTTTCCAATGTTATAGTTACAAAGTTAGTTAGAGGAAAAGACCTATGTGAACAACTAGTAGGAGGTGAAATAGATAGCAAAGAAGTTGAGAATCAGACTGTTTTGGTGCTAGAAGATGACGAATTAGCTGTTGTTCTAGTTTCTTCTACAAACTGGATTCAACAGATAATTCATTATCTTAACACTAGTGACTATCCTAAAGGCTTGGACAATGCAAAGAGGAGACACTTTAGATTGCAGGCCATTCCTTATTCTATCATTGATGGATTTTTATACATAAAGGATTACCATGGAGTTTTGTTAAGGTGTATTGAGCCAAATTAGATTGATAAAATTTTAGAAGAATTTCATGATGGACCTTCTAGAGTTTATTTTGCTGCTAGAACAATAGCTCTTAAAATTATGAGAGTTGGATATTTATGGCCTGATATATTTAAAGATACTCATGCTTAGGTTAGAAGATGCACTAGATGTTCTTTATTTACAAGAAAACAAAGGCTAGCAGCATTGCCTTTGCATCTGATTCAAGTGGATCAGCCCTTTGCCAAGTGGGGCTTGATTTTGTTGGGCCTATTAACCCACCTTCAAGTGCAGGTCACAAATGGATATTGACTACAACTGATTATTTTACAAAGTGGTCTGAATATGTAGCATTAAAGGAGGCCAATGAAACTTGTTTAATCAACTTCTATCATGACCTAGTTTTAAGGTTTGGTACTTCGGATTCCATTATTTTTGATAATGCATTGGCATTTATTGGCTTGAGAATATCTGACTAGTCTATTAAAAATAACATTTATCTAAATACTTCATCCAATTATTACCCTCAGGGTAATGGATAGGCTGAATCAATTAATAAGAATTTGATCAGAATTATCAGAAAGACAATCAAGGATAATAAGAGGATTTGGTATGACAAGTTGAAGCTAGCCCTATGGGCTGACAAGATCACTCCCAAAGGAGATATAGGTAACTCACCATTTGTTCTTACTTATGGTAAAGAGGCTAGAGTTCCTATTTCAATTGAGTTGCCTACACCAAGTCTGATTAAAGAGCTGGAGATGTTAGAGGAAGAGCCTATGGAAATTAGGCTTACACAGATGATGGAACTAGAGGAAACAAGGAAAGACGCACTCAAAAGTCTAGAGGTTCATCAGGCCCAAATGGAAATGACCTTTGATAGAAAAGCAGTTCTGAGAGTGTTCAAGTAAGGTGATCTTGTTTTTAAGTGGGATGCATATAAAAGTAAACCTGGTAAGCATACCAAGATTGATGCTATGTGGGATAGCCCTTATGTGATTATTGAATGCAAGCAGAATAATGCATTTCAACTTTCAAAGCTGAATGGAGAGGTGTTGCCTATTCCTGTGAATGGGATTCACCTGAAGTAATGCTTCTGAAGATCAAAAGTTGTAGATGTAGCATATTAGAGTAGATGTTTTTAGTTAATAAGTGTTGTTGGCACATCTTTTTCAGTTCTTTTTTGTTTTTCCAAGAAGTGTTGTTGCATATTTAGTTGGCCCTGTTCAAAGCCATGATAGTTTTCTTTCTATTTGGTTTTGCTGCTATTTGAATTCTGGTAGTTGAGTTACAAATAGTTTTCAAATTGTTTCAGGACAAGAAAGGACTCATATGCCCAATGGATATGCAAGATACTGATCATATTTGTTTAGCAAGAAAACACCCCTAAGAGGTCACCAAAAATGTAACCAAATTGTGCTTGGTAACCCAATTAGGTTGGGCTGTAAGAATTGTTTTCTAATGCATTCTGGAAGCAAGTGACTTCAAATGAAGCAAGAAGGAAGAGAATATCAAATCAAGACAGTCAAGAGAGAGGCTTCAGAGTCTACATATTATATAACATGTTTGTTCACTATGCAGATATAGGTACCTGAAGACCATATATCCAAATTATAAAAAAAACTTTTTGGTAGGGTCATAACTCCTCGCTACTTTATCATAATTCAAAGTTTTTGGACTTGTTAGAAAGATAAACCAATTATCTAGCTTGAGTTCTAGGTTGCTAAGCCTAATGACAATGCTACTCGACAGTGGATTGTCTTGATTTCGCTCTTAAGGCCTCCGAAAATGCAATTTATTAAGATGTAGAAAAACAATAATAATAATAATAAATTTAAATTTTTTATATTTTCCATAAAATATCATTCTGGACTTTATCAAAAGTCTTTCAAGGCACATGAAAATAGGAGAGGAGTTGAACTGATGTGCAGGGTCATGCAGGGAGAGATATTTGGAGTTATATTTTTGACGTGACTATTTTTGACAGTTTCTTGGTCAATGACTTTGAGACTTCGAGTTCTGAGCTATTTTTTCTCATCTTGGAGGAGTTTTGGAGCCTAAATTTTAGGCTTTTCAATTGTGCTCAGAAATCAACTTGGAGTTATTTTTTGGAACTCATTCATGCATATTTTCAAGTTCAGTTGAGCTGGAGTTGATTTGATAAAGGATTTTCTATGTTTTATTTTGAAACCTTTAAATTCTTTTGTCTCATTTTTATTGAATGCAAGTATACAAAGTATAAATTTCATTACAGGTCATAGATTATAAAAGTTCTTTCAAGATTTTCTATGAAACCCTTTTGTGGTGAAATTTATCAGTTTGAGTTGTATGAACAATTTTTTGAAGGGTAATTGTGAATCATATTGAAAATTTAAGTTAAAATATTGGTGCATCACCCCCTTTTGGATAGATTTTTCAGTTTAGTTTTAGTTTATATAGCATTCTTCTATCTCTTTTCTTCATCAAAATACATGTCTAAAGGGGTTTTTTTAAAGGGAGCTAGCTCTTTTAGAGGTTCGTTCTCGAAATAGATAGACCCACATCTAAGAATGTTCCCATGTTGCATGGGATTGTCAAGCTTGTAAAGGGTTAGCATTCAGGACACAATCCTTTGTTATAATAGTTTTTGGCACACCCGGTGGGATACTAAAACTCATTTTAGCTAAAAAATTCAAGATTTTTACTGCTGTTCTGGTATATGTAGCAGTATTTTTCTACATTTTAGAGGTAAATATTATATCTAGCAACTCTAATCTTTGATTTTTGAAGTAGATCTAGTGAAATTAGCATATGAGAAGAGTACATACAAGAGGAAACTCTTCTTTTTTTGATTATTTACAGCTATCACCCCCAAGGAGAAGAGGTAGAATAGTTGTAAGGGCATCTAGTCCAACACTAAGGACTAGATATACTCCTCCAAGGATTATAGAATTTAATCAAAGGTATTTGGTGATAGATCTTCAGATTTAGACTCCACAGATAGCTCAACAGATACCTCAAGCTCCACCAATGGCCAGATAGTATCCATTTGTTACATTTAATACTAGCAACCCACTATTACTTGTAGTGCATGATGACATTCTTGTAGCAGCCTTAAGAGGCTTACCTTTCTTTATGAGTGAGGATCAGACCACCCCAATTGAGCATATAAAAGATGTAGCCACACTGTGTGTAGTACATCACATAACACAGGAAAATGTTGTAGTCAAATTGTTGGCTACATCTCTAAAAGGAAAGGCCCTTCAATGGTTTAGAGGTTTAGTTGTTGGTTCTATCACATCCTGGGACTTGTTGGGAGATGATTTGAACAAATAGTTTGAAGACAAGTCAAATAAGTTGTCTCTAAGGGAACAGTTAAGTACAATGAAAAGAGCTCCCTAGGAGCATATGGCTGATTTTAATTTTAGATTTCAAAGGACATGGGACAAAATCCCTACACTGGTAAGACCTATAGCTGAACATGCTTTTTTGTATTTCCTTAGAGCTATAAATAGTGACATTGTTGTTATTGTCCAATCAATGAATGTAACTTTCTTACCAGTTGCTTATGAAATTGCAATTAGAGTTGAAAATAGCCTGATTCAAGCAGCCAAAATAGCTCCAAGGCTATCAATGTCTATCTTTCCTGAAATACAACCATCAATTCCATTACCAATCCCACCTTTAGCTACTATACCTATTGTACCAGATTTGGGTTACACAAATACAACTCAAAATAAACATGTTCCAACCCCTTCACAGGAACTTCAAGGGATACAAGGGTTATTACCAAATTTTAGTAATGAGTTGGTTGATATAAAGAAGCAACAAGGCCAAAATTCTAGACCTTACCAACCCTTATATCAAGGTAATAGGCCTTCAAGTCAAGTGTACCCTCAGCCTCAAAGGAGGATTTACAATCCAAGACCTTTTCAGCCATATAATACAAATACTGTGAGTTCATCAAGAGATAGTTCCAATGCAAAATAATCTGGTTCAAGACCATGAGTGGTGCTTTCCATTTAACCAGCCTCATAGTCAATCATATTATCCAAATGGAGTGTTAAATCAATCACTTATGGTGTATAATTTCACTTTTGATCAGCAAATCAGTGGGCATGTGACTAATGAAGATGGTCAAAATGAAGTCACTTTGATGAACTGGCAAGGAGAAGAGTTTTGTGGTGTCAATCAACCTCAAAGATATGGGTAGAATCAGTCATATAACTCTATCACAACAAATACAAGATCTAAGAAAAGGGCTATAGATTTGGGACAATAGCCTAATCTGATGCAAAATCAAACTTCTTCAAGTCAATAGCCAGGTTTTTCACATATTCCCTTACATCAAGTTCAAATTTTACCAAGATAGAAAGCTGTACCAAATAAAGATTAGCAAAAAGTTCAAACACAACCACAAGTGCAAGGAGAGGCTACTATTCCAAAGGTATAGCTGAAGGTAAATCCACTTTCTTTTAACATTTTAGATCAAATGAATAAATCCAATATCAGTGTTTCAATGTGGGACTCTTTCGATCTTCCTGGCCAAAGAGATTTATTACAAAATGCATTAACAAGTCTCACTGTGTCAAATGAGCCAAGGATCAACCAAAGGTGAATATTGTAATTGAATGTTCAAAAGAAAAACTAGTAAATAAGTTACATCCAAACCAAGAGGTCAAGCCACCTCCTTTTTATGTCACTTTGATCATTGGGAATCATCTTGTCCACAACTGCATGATAGATTCAGGGGCTATCAGTTCAGTGATGTGAAAGAAGATTGTTGACCAGCTGGGTTTAAAATATGAACTACTCTCAAAAGGAGTTGTCCAATTAGATGGATTAGCCATCAATATAATTGGAATAATTAGAGATTTAAATCTTACATTACATGCTTGTCCTAATTTTACAATTCCTCAAGAAGTGTGTATAATAGATCTTCCTGCTCACTTTGCATTATGTCTTTCTATAGATTTTACAGCCAAGTTAGGAGGATACTTATCCTCTAACTAGTCACATCTATTCTTTAGAACTAGATACAGTATAAAAGTCACAATAAAATCTAAGTTGCTAGCTAAAGATCACATTGAACCATATGTTCCAAGTCCTTTTAATGCAAATCTCACATTTCATGAGCAGGATCGACAAGATCAGCTTTCTGTTCAAGATCCTAATACCATTGTTGAAGGTCTTGTAGACCTGTTCTTTGATGAATGGACAGCTGAGAATCATGAAGTTAATACAAATGAGCATATAGAACAAGTGGACTTGGGCATTTACATGATTCAAAAACAAGGTATTACTATCCCAAATCTGATTAAAGATGCAAAAGTGTAGGAAAAACAACAGTCCAATGAGCTATGGAGTTTGTACTTCAATGGATCAAGGAGCAAGGTTGGTGCTAGAGGAGGTGTTGTGCTAGTTTCTCCAAGTGGTGAAAGGTATTTTTAGCTTTTCATTGTGCTTTCATCTTTTCAAATAACATTGATGAGTATGAGGCCCTTGTTCATGGCCTGGAATGGGCTAGAAAGTGAAATGTTAAGTGTCTTCAAGTGTTTGGAGATAGTGAACTAGTGGTCAATCAAGTAAGGGGTTTTCATGCCACTAAAAATGACTTGTTAAAACTATATAAACATAGAGTATGGGACATGATTGAGGAATTTGATGCATTTAATTTGTTGTCCATACCAAGAGCTCAGAATAAACAAGTTGATAAACTCGTTGCCATGGGAGCTGAGTTTGATATTCTAGATGCAATAAAAATTTTGTTGTTCAGAACTATGTGAAAGTTATTAGACCTGTTGTGCTAGATAATAATATTTAGTGGCAAGTATTTTATAGTAATGAGCAAATTATCAATTTTATGATTGAAGAAGCTAAATTTTTAGCTTCTAACCAGCAAAAGTTGTCTCTACAATATGAATATTAGATTATTCAACTTAAAACGAATAAGTTGCCAAAAGGTTTGGTAACTCTTGAGTCAATCTTCAACTCAGATGTGTTGGTTGTTTTAAATAGCCACTTATTAATGATTGATCTGCCTTGAGGGATTGGCCAACGAATTGGAAATTTGGGAGAGAGGGTTTTTCTCAATCCCTTTTTTCTCGCTCTGCACTTCAGGCTCTGCAAAACCAAGGAGGGTGTTCCTTTTTTGGATGGATTTATTTCTGATCTCTCTGGCTATCTCTCCTTTACTGATGTTTCCTTTTTTGGGGGGAAAATAATGTTCTAATCAATTGGGTAATGTTTCCCTGAGATATTAGCCTATCAACATTGTTCCTATCATAGTTATGTCCCTTGTAAATTGCTTGAAAGAATGTATGATAAAGTAAAAGGATGGGCTAGATTCTTTAAGCTCTTATCTTATTCTTTGTAGAGGAACATGTAAAACTTAACATAATCTGTATAAATATCTAAAAGGCCTATTGCTAGAAAGGAAAATGCTTGGATTGATTTTAAAGTACTTCGAGGATAATCAAAGGAGTGTAGGTTCAGTATAGTATTCATGAATAGATCAATGCCTATCCAAGGGCCATAGAGTCAAAAAGATTAAACTGACAAAAACCAAATGGGTTGTGATGTAACAAAATCTCACTTTACTATGAAGGTATAACAATGCCTTACATTGAAAATACTCTACTAGTTTTGGAGTCTACCATACTTAGTTATCCTTGTAAACCAACATCACATTTTATATTTTCTAATAGTAGTTTTATATTACTACTTGCATAAATGTCATAAGAGAATTATGCCAACATAGGAAAGACTATGATGATGAATAAAGATGATCCTTAACCAAATATATATTTATAATGTGAAACTATATACATGAAGTAGGAGACATTATAATCCAAGACTCAACAAGATTTGTAAAATAAACTGTTCAGTAATTTGCATCAAAGCCTTTGATAGTTCTATCAAGAAATCAAAAGAAACTCAAAATGAAAACTTGGAAACAGACATCTAATTCTATTAGCAGAAAACAAACTTATTGACAACTCCTCCTTGACTACATTGATTCATATTTCAGACTAAGTCTGGAGACATGACCTCAAACCAATGCTTTTTCATAAGCCTTGAATTCCCTTTTATAGAGATAAGGGAGCAACAAGCTTCATGCTTATTACAAAAGAAGTTATAGATTGTTATAACTAACAGATGCAGCTGAAGAGGGTGGTCCAACTGCTTCACAACTATATGCTTTGTTTCCATGGTACATGCTAAAGTATGCGCTTTCCACAAATGTGCCCCCTCAATTTAATTTGGAAACAGGTAGTGATGTCGATGGGGATTCATTTTTTTGATGTTGTGGAAGCTCTTATACCCATCCTATGCCACTTATTTGTTTAATAAGAGCATTCACTGCCCAGTTTATCCTCCTTAACTGAGAATGACTGCAAGCCTCAATATCAGAAGAAAACCCCATTAACTGGAGTTCTTCACTTTATACCCATTATCCCTTGCAAGGATGTGATTCTTCTTTCATAATTGAGTGGTCACCAACCAACACAACCAGACAAAAACTGGATGAAATCACATCAAACCAGGTATGGACATACCATCCACCCGATGAGGGTAGCAACAACAATGACAAAATGGGAGCACTCTATCCTTATATGCTACATCCAGAGACGAAGCATCCCTACAACTAGAGATGATGCTTTGTTAGGAAAAGTAGAAGAGGGATGAAGGCAAAAGGAAAAATGAGTTTCCTTCACTCCTAGTTCTAATTTGCCAAATCATAGTCATAAGGGATGACTAGAGTATGGAGATCCCAATCTAGATGAAGAAATAGGAAGAAGAAATGCTCGTAGAATTTTTCATAGTGTTTCTATTGCCCCCTAATCTTTCTTGTACCACCGATTCTAGAGGAGATAATCCCAAGTCTTTTCTAATCTTGTAAGGACAAATTTATAACCATGGCAACAAGGAAGAAAATCATAGAGAATAGGGGAGCAAACAAAACACATGGGAATAGGGGAAAGCCATACTATCAGAATGTTTTTAAACAGTAAGAATGGTAACATCAGCACTAGCCCTTTTATAGAAAATTTGAGATGTAAGCATACATCTACACATCTATGGTGTATTAATTTTCCAGTCACTTCAAAACATTCCTACCATAAATGGAAATCTCTTAAAGATTACCATAAGTGAATAGAAAGATTAGATTTCATAATTCCACATAACTACAAATATCACTTCTTGCATTGAATTTTACCAGATCAAGTGTCATGATTCCCTCAATTTAGCACTATCATCACATCAAATTTCATCACACAACAGGTGAAATGTCATTCCTGGTAGAGGCACAAATTTCCAAAGGTCTATCTTGCATAAGCCAAATCATTCTGTTAACAAATTCCTTAGAAGTGGCGGTGATGGAGACCTTGCACACGCCTGAGAAATTAATGCTTTGTAATGGAGATTAGTCAGATTTGGCATCAACAAATCCTTCTATTATAACTTTGAATCTAAGCTACTGATCTTGATCTTAGCTGGTGTAACTTAACGATGTTGATTTGATTTTACTCCAGGTTGGACCTTACAGCTTGCTTCTTTTAATAGTATCCTACCATCTGGACAACCTTTTCCAACCGTGATCCCTAGAAGAAGTCCTTTTTGTAGTGTAGTTAAGACAACATCTATCATTCCATGCATGAAGGATATGGTCAGAGATATGATCTTGGTGGAATAGTAGATAGCCATCAGATCTCGATCACGAACAGAATACTTCTCAAAAAATTAGTCACATTTAATGCCACATTAGATCATTTCCATTAATATAACAATCCCATCACTTATAAAGCCACGTGTCTAGATTCTGTGATTCTGCGATCACTTAGAAATTCCTTTGGTGGAGTATGGTGGAATGTTAGAATCATAGAGAAATTGCTTTGTAACATCCAGGACCCACCTCCCTACCATCCTAGATGGTCTTTGGCCAATTGTTACCCTTTCCACATTTCCACCGAGGCCAGCTTCCTTTGTATCTCTTCATGGGCGGATTGGCTGAAATGAATCTGCTAGCACCACCTGCCAAAAGTGGTTAGTCAAACTGGGCCTTGACACGTGTAGTACTTATACCACTTTAGGAGAAGGATGGCCTATAGGGTTGATTCTCACCCTTTTTAAAATAAATCTTTTTTCTAGGTGCGGGCTATGGATGGTAATTTCCTGGCATGGGGTCGGTAAACAATGTTGTGGGGAGGTATAAAGAGAAACTTTAAAGGATGGTGATAGGAAATAAGCAGTCACTAAAGAATTAGATTTTAAAGGTGACTATTTGCATGACTTCATACTATGAGGGCTCAGGGTTTTAGCAAATTTGGTCTACTCAGAGCATTTTTCTAGCAGAAAAACCCTAATATAGGAAATCCTATGATCAAGTGACATAGAGTTGGGAACAAAATGATCAGAAACATGAAATTTTTTTACCTAGTTCCATCAGTGGCTCTAATTGGGGACACCTTTTCTATTATGAATAGAGCAAGATCGCAGAAGAAATCTAGAGGAGAAGACCACACACATAATGACTCCAGGCCATTATGTAGAGAAAAAACCCATCCTACCTTTATCAAACATTCTATTCTCTAATGACTCTATTAAACTACTTTGAAAAACTTCATTGAAATCCAACTTGCTCCTGACAAAGACGTTTGGATATCCCTTTACATAGTTATTTTTATTTTCTCCATGATTTCCCCAACTGTTCTGAACCATAGATAAATAATATATAAAAATTCAACACCTGGTTCAATTGTTTCTAACCTTGTGAAAATATTATTATTTCTTGTTCTCTGCCTTTTGTATGAAATTGAATAACAACAATCATAATCCATTTTATAGTTGGTAGTGGGGGAGTTTTCAAAATTTCCTAGATCAATGTCAAATATGAAACAATCATACTCTATTTATTTGTAGAAATTTGACACTCTATTTTTATTTTCTACCTTCTGAATTGGCTTTTCATCTTGATGATTATAGGATGGGAAAAAATTATTGGGCTGAAAATTTAAGTCTTGATCTATTAACTCAGTGCTTATCCCCCTACATTCTTCTATATTTTGAACCAATATTGCTTCGTTAGTTCTCTCATGACCATTTTTAAAGAGTGGATTTTCTATGCATTTATAGGGCTCCATATTTTTTCTTACTGATAAATCTACAGATTCCTCATATAGTGGGTTATCCCTTATATGAATTTTATTTGTACAATCTCCAATATCACTACTCTAATAGCATTCATTATTATCTAATTTAGAACCCCTACTATTTTGACATGAGCATTCTGATAATTGCTCACTATTTTCTATATGATTAACAAGGATCAATACCTCCTGATATCCAGACTGAAAGCATGTTATTTCACTAAGAGATTTTGATGTAAAATAGATTTCCTCACAAACAGGGGAAATATCTTCACAAATTGTCATTCTTTCATAAATCAAAGGAAATTCCTTAACTGATATATTTTCATGTATTGTGGTGTCCATTTTCTCATAGGCTACTTTGTAAGGCTCTAGGGATTTCCTTTTATTCTAATACTGAGGGGAGAAATGAGCAGTGGGAGTATAGAAGCTTAGAACTCCTCTCTTCTGATCATAATCCATGTCCCCTTTAGTAAACTGAGTGTTATTCATGGGTTTGTCAAGATAGCCCATTTTATCTTTCCTCTGGTAAAAGGGGGAACAAATGGATCCATTATTCCTTTTATACCCATTTTCTATAAACTCACAACCTTTTATCTTTGTATGCTTCTATAACATCAGAAAATGTCCCCTTGGGGGCTTTTCTCTCATAAGGTTTAGCTCCCGGGTCTTTAGTGTGCATTTAGGACATCTTACTTCATATTTTGGCATCTCGATGGAATGAGCCCTGGGTTTCATGACAAATTGGACCTAGGAGGACCCCTTGATCTTAACCCTACCCAAAATAGGGGGGACTTTGGGTGCCTGCGCCCTAGTCCTGCCCTATTTTGGGTTAAGCCCAAATTTTAAGGGTCGGTTTGTGACCGTTATTTGGCCCCTAGGCTGACATGGTAAGTTTGAATTTACGAAATCTTGGTGGGAATACTTGTAGTTGCATATAAAAGCATGTTTAGGAAATCATTTAGAAACTAGATGAGGTTCATGTGATTTTGGCATCCTAAAGGTGATTTAAGGCTTTCATTGTGTTCCAAAAGCAGACTTGTGTTGTTTATATGTTTATATTTGCAGTTTTGAGCATCCATTACCTCATGGAATGAAGAGAATATTCCTCCCATGAGATCTTCACTACAAGGTGATATCATTGTGCTTTCAATCATTGTTTCATTAGATTTTTACCTTTGCCTCACAAGGGCACGCACTCTCTATCTAACAAAGGTGTTTGGAAAACTTAAATGTCCTTCCGGGGCTTGACTGAGGCAAGCTCCTAAACACCACAACCCCCTCCCAAAGTTTTCATGATTGCGGGTTATAGATTGAGGAGCTAGATGAAGTGAAGTTGCAAGAAGGCATCTTGAAGTGTCAGAATTGTAGAATAGGAAGAAAATCTACCCCCTAGACTAGGGCACCTGCTCATTAGTCCTCTGACTTCCATGATGGGTAAATCTTTGAAAAAATAGGGAAGAGTTGCAGACTGACTTTCTAGATCTCCAAAGAAAATAGGGCCTTGGACTTGGGTGCCCACTCCTGTGTCCCTGACTTTTCCACCTCAGATCCTCAAAAATAGGTATTTTGTGTCTTCTCATTTTACTTCCTTGTGCAAGAGCTTTTTCTGTAATTCATTCGGTTACTACTATTTTCACGAAATTAGGGTTTTAATGGGTAATTAAGCATAGGAGAAAGAAAATTGGCAATTAAACACCCTAATCCAAGTTTCCCTACATCTCATAGTGACCTAGGGTATGATAGTGCCTTGCCACTCGACCCTATATCCTTGAATGTTAAGGGTGAAATTTCAAGCATCAAACACTAAAACATTGACAATCCCAATTTCATCACTAAACATTTTGGTGAACCCATGTTTTTTGACTTAAATTGTAACTTGCTGAGCGTTTGTCTTTATATTTGGATTGATTTCATTTATTCATATAGTTTTTCATTTTATTGCATTAAGAAAATTACAAAAAAATTGAAAAATTTGCAAAATTTTGAAAACCCTAGCTTGCATTTTCATATAGGTTACTAAATTGCATCAATTCTTTCTAAATTTTCCTAATTCATTATTTTTGCATTAGATCTCATATAAACTATAGAAAAACACAAAAATTCAATAATTTTCATTACATTTTCATCATAAATTTGCTAGGCTTTTATAGAAATTTTGACAATTTTCATTAAACCTAGTAATTCCAAAATCTAGGGTTAGTAGGCAAAATCTTCTTTCAGATTTTTCTACTGATTTTGGAGGCTCATTAAAATTAGAATTTGGCTGTAGTATTTCATTTTAGTTTAAACTTTTATTTTGGTTTAAAATATTTGCATTTTTGCATAAGAAAATTTCAACAAAAAGTAGCAATTTTCATGCATTTTCATTAGATTTGCATTGGCATTTTGCTTATTAGACATTGGAATTTATTTTAATATCTGAGAACATTTAATTTTCATCATAAATCAGACTTTAAAACATTCACATAGCATTTTGTGTCAAGATCTAAAACATAGGGCTTCAAAAACATCGATTTTCACTAAATTTGGCCTTATCAACACTCTAAACTTGCACCATAGGCATGTTTTAAAGGGTATGTTTGAACTAATTGGTTTTTATCAGGGTAATTAATTTCTTCCCTTCCAAAAAAACTTTGCAACACCTTTTGATTGACCTCTTGCATTGAAAATTTGGCAAAAAACTACACATTTTGACTATTTTTGCCCTAGGGTTTGACCTAGTTTGCACTCCAAGTGTGTTGTGACCAATTTTATGGATTGAGGTGATTGATACCATCACTTTTATTTTATATACCTCCTTAAATTCATTACAACACCCCTTTTTCTAGGTCTTGGAGTTAAAAAAAAAACCCTATTTTTGCTATATTTTTACTAGGGTTTTACCTTAAGTAGCACTAAAAGCGTGTTGTGTTGGGTATTTTGACATTAAGAGCTATTATTACTGATATAATTTTCTTTCCATCATCATTTTCCTCACAACACCTTTTTTTATGCTCTTTTACATTGAGATTTGGTGAAAAAAGTGCTTATTTTGACATATTGTCACTATATTCTGACTTGTCATTATCATGGATTTGCATCAAGAGTGTGTTGAGAAGGATCTTATTGTTGTTTTGGACTGATATCCGACATATAAATTTCTTCCATTGACTAAAATCCTAACAAAACCCTTTTCTTTCACTCATTTGCATTGACAAAAGAAAAAAAATCAAGCATTTCAGGCTATTTTTGCATATAATTTTGCACTTGTCCTTGACTTACTTATTGGAAAAACTTTTAAAATAAGATATTGCATTGATTTGAAAACATATATAATGGCTACTTCTTTAGAAGAGTTGTTTTCATACATCTTAGACATTGATCATTTCTCTAAATTCATTGATAAACATCCTCAAGTTTTGGAACAAATAGCACACATTCATGATGTTGATCTCTCTATGTGCTCTACATATGAAATCCTTTGTTATATATCTGATTTTGATAGCTTCACAAACTTCATGGGAATATACCCTTGGATATTGGATGATCTAACTAAATTCATGATCAATAAAATATATACTAGTGATCACCTCAAAATGTTAGATGAAGCCTTAGACAACTTTCTGGAACATTCTGATTCAACACCTATTGTTAAAACATGTGATGGTAACTTAGTGATATCCTATGATCCTTCTCCAAAGATTGTTCATCATGAGGACACTTGGATGCAAGAGGAAGATTTCATTGATACATCTCTTAACATCATACCACCAAATCTTCATTCTAATGCTCACTCTAGCGAAGATGAAGCATTAGCAAATGAAGAGCCATCACCACTTTGCCATTCTAATGCTCTCCCTGGCCAAGAGGAAGCATTAGTGAATGAAGAACTCCCTTCAACAAACAACATTCCCTGGGTAGATAATGAGCTTTCATATAACAACTCTATCATAATGCATGAAACCTCTATGGACCATCCTACCAACCTTATACCTTTAGTTGATTGTTCACACACCTTGGATATCACTAAGGAAGAGAAGACCATTAATGTCCCTCCTTTGTTTGAATATTCAAGTAATTTGGACATCACTAAGGATTTTAAAACATCAACTACCTCTCCTCTTATTGCATATTCCTTGAACATCAATAACGACACAAACTTTCAAAAATATACAACACTAGTTAATGAAGAGAACATTCAACCTAGTATTGAAACAAATCAAAAAGAGCTTAAACATGAAAATATTGAAAACAAGAATAACATGTGGGTTATGGTACCTTATACAACTCTCCCCTCTACCATTAGAGATTGGGAAGATAGTGACCCACCCAATGATACCTTCTAGCATGGATGTCCCTACAGGTAAGTATCTCTAACCCTTTTCTCTCTCATGATGTGCTTCCCCTGTGATGTGTTATGTGTTGTTTAGCCCTCCTAGGATGACCCCTGATTCTCCTGTAAGGTCTAGGATACCAAGAGACTGCCTTTGTTGTGACCTTCTTCTATTTGTACTATCATTCTTCTATATTGCCTCTCTCTCTGATTTCATTGTTGTGTGTTGTGTCTTACAGACATAGCGTTGCGGTTGGAGACTTAGGGGCACCCTCCTACGTGACTGTCCCTAAGACACTTGCTTCTCCTCTCTTATTTATCATTTCCCTTCCTCTAGTGTTTCTACCTAGCGGGCGGATGATGAAAAACATTTATACTAATGTGGACCTAGTGTCCCTTTCGAGAGTAATAAAAAAATGGACTTAGTTCCTAATATGACGATGGGGTTGTATATTTTATCCGACGCTTGGCTAGTGGAAGCGCTTGTGCTTTCTACGTAGTGATTTTGATGGTGTTCTATCTCATTTACAAATCATAACAATACTGTTGCTACATGTACTTTGTCTACCTTGAATCTTGCATGCCTCAGATTTCATATGCATTGATGTTATTGTTTATCATGATGGAGACACTAACATGTTTCTTATAGGGATGTGTTTGTGGGAACATTTGGTGATCATGAAGTACATGTCACCTCTGGGGGCATGGGCTTTGTAAGATCTTGTGTTCCCTTATGTGTTTTCTTCCTACCTTAACGTGCTTGATATCGATAGTAGATATCAACCACCTTAAGGTGGGGGCATATATAAGGTAAGGTGTTTGTTGTAGATGTTAGCTATGTGCTTGTCCTTAGATGTAATTTAAAGACTAGCACGATGAGTGCTTCCTACATCCTGAGTTTGTTTTCAATCAATAAATCATGTAAGCCCTTTGTAGAGGCGGCATATCATGTATATCCTTTTTATCTTAAGCCCTATGCAGAGGCAGGGATGGTGTATTTCTCAGAGAAGATTGCACATCCTATCATTCTCAAAAGTCCTCTGTGGAGGCGGGGAGCGGTTCTGTGACTAACTCAACCCCTAAGGATGTTTTTAATGATTGTTGTGGTGAAGCCCAATCATCAGTGTGTTCATGTAATGTGACTGAGATGGTGATGAGCCTAGAAATAAGGAACACACCATCTCTTGTCTACCATGTTTTCTTTGTGTCTTCAAGTGTGTGTGTTTGGCATGCTTGTTTTATGTGGTGTGTCTGTTGCCCCATATGCAGTCTAAAGACTAGCGTGATGAGTGCTTCCTACATTTTGGGAGGTTTTGTGTGTCTTGCATGTGTGTTACCCCATATATGCAGTCTAAACACCGGTGCGATGAGTGCTTCTTGCATTATGGGAGATTTGTTTACTTTCCAGTACTTGCATTTGCATTTCATATATATGAGAAAAAGGAGAAGAAAAGAAATCATGCCTATCTTCTATGCTGTAATGTCAGAAATTGTCCTCCTGTATGGAATGGTACAATTTCCATCAGTTTAGCTCCTCACTCTGGGTGGTCTCTCAAACTTTTCTTTTTCGGCCTTCCCGATACCCTGATTGACTTAGTCTAGGAGCAATTTATTCACTTTTTGAGGTAATTAATTGATAGAACTCAAAAAGAGATTTGAGATTAGGGTCCCTAGGACCCCCAAAAATGTAGATCTAAGTTGAAATTGGAGGCTTGGACTTGGGCACCCGCACCCTAGTCCTCCCTGGTTTCACGGGATTTTGAATTTTGGTAGGGTGTCAGTTCCTACCGAGTGCCTCAGGATTCCATTTTCAAATTCTTAGTTTTCATGCGATATCAAGACGTTATTTCAAAATTTGAATTCCCTAAAGCTTCAAATAAATAGACATTTGCAAATCATTTTATCACACATAATTCTTATGCAAGCTTGATGCCAAAACTCTGCTGCAATTGCCATTGAAGATTAGTGACTTGTTGAAGCTATTCAAAGTATTCTCTACTTGCTATCTTGGAGACAATGGATGAAGGTTAGGAATCAAGATATTGAGTTTATCTTGCTCTTCCTAGGGATTGTACACATTTTGCATGATCAGGAGAAGGGTTGAAGCCTCCAACAGCAAGCTTGGAGATCCTCCACAGACATTTCTGATTCGCCTTCATGTTCATGCAAGTCTTCATTTGTTTCATCTCCTTGAGGTGAAGTTGTATGTGTTTATTGATGTAAAGCAAGTTGTTGATCTTCCCTTGATTGAGACATCCAGGGTTTGATTTTATGCATAACACATTGTTAGGTTTGCACACACTTCTACAAATCTTTATCCATTGGCTATTGTTGAGGTAGAAATACCAAATACGGGGCTTGACTGAGGCAAGCTCCTATATAGCCACAACAATTTCCTTTTTTTTAATGTGCAGATCATGTTTCACAGGTTCCAACAAAAAGAAGCTATAGAAAGAAGGATATTACAGATACAGTCACAACAGACTTTCAGATTTTCAGATTCTAAGACTTGCGAGACATTGGTGCGGGCACCCTAGTTGAACCAGGTGTTTTATTTGAGATCCAGGAGCCTTTTGGCAGTCTCAGACACCCTGTACGGAAGGTTTTCCTGTTTGGGGATTTGCAAGACATTGGGGCAGGTGCCCTAGTCCAGGTGGCCCTCACATTCTGAGTACACTATCTTTGAAACCCCTCCTCTGCACTTCTATGATTAGTTTTACCAAATACTTCATTAGTTTCTGTATATTGTTGATTTGAGGCATAATTAGGGCTTTTATTGGTTGAATGCAAAATACTTAATAAATCTTGATTAGGGCCTTAGGTTTCATAACCACGTGAGCATAAAAAGGGAGGTAAAGTGATTTTAGAAGCTTGTCTACAAGCTCGATCTTTGTCTCCCCAAGGTTTAGTGGTGGAATTGAGGTACTTAACCTAGAGTAAACAAGACATCAAAATTTCCACTTAAACATTTTGGTGAACCCGAGATTTAAAGAATTTGCATCCTTTTAAACTTCAAATCTGATATAATTTTCTGTTCTAAAGCATAATTGGATTGGAAAACCTCTTTAGTGAAATTTGTATATGTTAAATTGTGATTACATTCTTTATCTTTTCACTAAAAGAGTTGAAAATTAGCATTTATTGTTGAAAGTTGTATTTCACTTACAAAGGCCATCATTGTGCATTTAAATCTTGGTTTAAATAGAACATGTTAGAATGTCAGATTATTTTTTGCAAGGTTTTCATGCTTATGATGAGCTGTTTAGTTGTGATGACTTTGATATGTTAGATGAAGCCCTTAAGGACTTTATCTCAATTGAACATTCCACTACGGCCTTTAAACCATCACTATTTCAGAGATTTGTAAATGTGATTTATGTTCCTAAATCCAAAGAAGAGATTGAAAAACCAAAAATTGTGGTTACTCTATGCGCAAATGTGGTTCAACCATCCTCTAAGCCTGTGCTTGTTGTTAAAGGTCTTTCATCTTCTCCTCAATCTCCTAATCACATTTATGATTGTATAAAACAAATTGTGAAACAAAACTTACAACAAACCAATCATAATGTGGTTGCTCATGTATATAATACTCAGAATAACAAAGTACACAATAGATGAATGTTTTGATATCTTTACGAGCTTCTCAACCTATGCTTCCTCAAGCACCTCATTTAACATATAAAGGTGGTAAAGACTATGACCTTGTAGAGCAGCTTTGCACTACTCCTGCAAAGATATCTCTTTGGGAACTCATAGAAAATTCACCTACTTACCATGGAATGCTACAAGAAGCTTTACAAAAGGTGATTGTTCCTCCTACTGTTAAACCAAATGATGTTGCCTCTTTACTAGATTGTATGCATGCAACGAAAACAAATATTTTATTCCAACAACATGAGTTACCATCTCTCGAGGTTCAGAAGAAGTGTGATCCTTTGGTTATCTTTATTACAATCAACAAAACATTAGTTAAGAGAGTTATGATTGATAATGGGTCAGCCCTTAATGTTTGTGGTATTAATTTATTGCATAAGGTTAAAGTTGATGTATCTTCCATCAAACCGGAATCATTAAGTATTCATGGCTTTGACAATATTGGATGACAATCTGTGGGCACTGTAACTCTACCTATACAAGTTGGACCTATGATGATGCCTACCCTGATTCATGTCATGCCTTTTTCTCTATCTTACAACATGATTCTAGGAAGACCTTGGATACATGCATTAGGAGCAGTTCCTTCTACTTTACACTGTTTGATCAAGTTTATATTTAAAGGTAAATTGCATACTATCCATTTGGATCCTGAACCTGACAATTGCTTGCAAATGGAAGTACATAAACATATTGTTGGTCCTAAGATACTAAATAATCTAAAAGCTGAATTGTCAGCTCCTCTTGCCTCTAAAAATGTTATACAAGAGCCCAAGCAATTGAATACATTTGTTGGTGATGACTAGGGTTCACTAGATTTTGTATCTTCCTCCACAGGAGAGTATAAACTTAAAAATCCTGTCCTTGAAACATAAAATATTGCATCAATCACATCACATGTTGTGAATGATAAACATAAGACATCTTTGGTGACAAATAAAGATAATAATCTAAGTTACACTACTAATTATGAGACATATGAAGCTCTGCCTTCGTCTAAAGAAATGGTCTCTCTTTATGGTAGAGGATTCTGAATCCTTTACAAAAATTGTGACTATGTAGGTAATGGTTGTGGCATAAATCAACAAGGAATCAAAGTCCCTATAGAATCTGCTTCACAACATTACTCAAGTAGCATTGGATATAATCCTTTTAAGGAATCTAAAGCCTGTAAACACCCTACTCTAAATGTGAACACAATATCAACACTTAGTTTGATATACCCTGAGATGATTGACGCTAGTTGTCCTCCAGTATCACTTCCTTTAGATATGTTTACAACAGATGAAGTGATAATGGAATTCTTAGGTGCTTATGGTGGTATTCCTCGTTATATGTGGCCTACCTTATTGTTTAAACAATGATGTATATTTTGGAGAGACTACTAGCACAATAACTGCTATAGTAGAGAATAATGAGGAAATTGAAGAACAATTACAATCTTACAATCCCTTGGACCATAGTACTCTCCTTAACGGAAAGACTATTGATGTTGTTATGGATAAGGATAATCCTGAAAAAGTTATCCCTATTGGTGATTGTTTGGATGTGGAAGAAAAAGAAGAATGACTAAATTATTGAGTGAATTCTTAGAATTGTTCACTTGGAATTATTCAGACATGCTTAGTATAGATCCTCAGATTGTAACACATAATATTGTGTTAAAGCCAGATGTTAAGCCTTTCAAACAAAAGATTCGTAAGATGAATCCTAAGATTGATTTTCATGTTAAAATTGAAATAGAAAAACTCTTCCAAGCTGGCTTTATCTGACCTATTGATTACTCTCTATGGATCTTGAATGTTGTTTCCATCGCTAAAACTGATGGTCGTATAAGAATGTGCACAAATTTTTGAGATTTAAATTTGGTGTCTTTGAAAGATGATTTCCTGCTCCCTAATATCGATATGATTGTTGATTCCATAGCCGGACATGAGTTGCTATCTTTTATGGATGGATTTTTAGGATATAATGAAATCCTTATAAATCCTCTTGATCAGTATAAAACAACCTTTATAACACCTTGGGGTACATTTTGTTGGGTAGTCATGCTGTTTGGACTTAAAAATGCAGGAGCTAGTTACCAACATGCGATGACTCTTATATTTCATGACTACATGCACAATATTTTAGAAGATTATGTTGACGACATCCTAGAGAAGTCTATCCATCGTAAGGATCATGTTATAAATCTTTGACAAATATTTAAGTGCATACAAAAATATACGCATACAAAAATATAATATGCGATTGAATCCCCGTAAGTGTGTTTTTGGCATGGATAATGGGAAGTTACTCGGATTTATTGTTTCAAATCGTGATATAGAAGTTGATACAAAAAAAATAGATACGATTGTTAATATGCCAATACCAAAGAACATATCTCAACTTCGTAGTTTGCAGGGAAAGATACAGACCATTCGCTGATTCGTTTCACAACTCGCGGATAGGACTCGTCCCTTTACGCAACTACTAAAGAAAGATTCTAGTTTTCAATGGAATTTTGAATGTTAAAAAGCTATCAATGAATTAAAGGATTACTTAGCTAATCTACCTGTTTTGCAACCTGCTATTTCTGATAAACCATTTCTGTTATACATATCAGCATCTAACAATGCCCTAGCTACTTTGTTAGTGCAACATAATGTTGAAGGCAAAGAATGTGTTGTCTATTATATCAATCATACTTTTCTTGATTATGAGGTGTGATACACAGTTATAGAGAAACATTGTTTAGCTTTAGTGTTTTCCACTCAAAAGCTTAGACATTACCTCTTGAATGCTGAAATACATGTAATGGTAAAATTTGACCCTTTGAAACATCTCTTCATAAGAACAGATCTATCTGGTCATCTTGCTAAATGGGTTATGTTGTTAACAGAATTTGATCTCAAATTTATTTCACAAAAAGTAATGAAGGACAAGTGATAGCTGATCAACTAGCTGAGGCTCCCTCGCCCTTTTGTATACAAAATGTCGATGCTTTTCCTGATGAACATATCTTAACAATTTCTGCGGATGAAAAAATGGGAGTTATACTTCGACAGATCTAAATGTCAAACTGGCTCCGGGGCTAGTGTTATATTAATACCTCCCATTGGTAAGTTGATCCCCTTATCTTACCGTTTAGATTTCTTATGCACAAACAACATTGCAGAATACAAAGCTCTTATAGCTGAACTTCGTGCAGCCTTGGCCCTAAATATCATAAACATTACAATACACAAAGATTCTCAGTTAATTGTTAAACAAATAACGGGATCGTATCAAATGAAGCATGATAAGTTATCTCTGTACCGTGCGTTTCAATTATCTCTCTTGAGATAATTCACATCATATTCTATCAATACCATTCCCAGGAAGGATAACTAGCATGTGGATGCATTGGCAAGCACAACTTCCCTTATATCCCCTGATAGTTCTCCTAAGGAATTTACCTTCGTTGTTCATAATCTTAAGACACCGGTAATTGAAATCCCTATAGTTGTAAATTTGAAACTTTATGGTCATACATACAATGATGAATGGTTCTCCTACATATTCAACTATTTACATGATGGAACTATACTGGACTCGACATCTAGGAATGCTTGACTCCGCTTACACAAACTAGCAGTGCACTACATTAAATTATCGAATGTCTTATATTGATGAAGCTATAATGGTGTTTTACTCCGATGTTTAAGTAATGCAGAGATCTTGATAGCTTTAAAAGAAGCTCACTCTGGTACCTATGGGGGGTATATCAGTGGAAAATTGTTGGTGTAGAAATTGTTGTGTATGGGGTTACTATTGGCAGTATATGGAACAAGATTCCTTTTCTTACGTCAATAGATGCCCGCAATGTCAACAACATAAACACCTCATCCATGCTCCCGCTCAAGAGCTTTGTGCCCAGGTATCACCATGGCCATTCTCTATCTGGGGTTTGGATCTAATTGGCAAGATTTCCCCATCCTCCCCTCAAGGACATACATTTATCATTACTACCACTGATTATTTTACAAAATGGGTTGAAGTGGTCCCCTTGTGATCCACGACCGCTGATGTAATCTGTCGATTCATACAAGATAACATAATTTCTTGATTCAGAATACCTTCCTTAGTTTTAGACAATGGTACACCATTCAAGAACAAGGACGTGAAAAAGTTCCTCAAAAAATATCATATACAACATCGCTTCTCTACGCCTTATTACCCTTAATCAAACGGCCAAGCAAAAGCTTCAAACAAAATTAGTCGACAGATTCTAAGGAAAACTATTAATAAACATAAAAAAGATTGGCATATGCAATCATCCTATGCACTATGGGCTTACAGAACAAGTATTTAGATGGCTATGGGTAACACACTGTATAATCTTATCTGTGGCATAGACGCGATAATGCCCTTGGAGTTAGAAATTCCTTCCTTGTGAATTTCCCTAAGAGACATCATGGATGATGACATAGAACAAGAGAAAATATTGCAAGAACTTGAGATGCTTGATGAAAGATGTATTAATGCTCTTGAACATCTCAAGGCTTATCAAAAAGGAATACAAGGAGCCTATACTGCACAAGTCATACAATGTTCATTTAATGTTGGGGACTTGGTTCTTTACGAAAATCAACACAATGTAAACGTACCGCTTGGTGAAAAAGGCAAGTTCAACCCTAACTGGCTTGGACCGTATATCATCACTAAAGCCTTTGGATCTGGAGAGTATAAATTAGCCAATGAGCAAGGAACGCTGCTTAAAGAACCTATTAATGTAGTGCACCTCAAAAGATTTTATGCTTGAAATCTAATCTTAAATGTTCTTAAGCTAATTTAGCACATAGATTAGCTTCAATTTCAACAAGATAGTACTATTTTGTCTTAATTCATTTAACATTATATCTTTGTTCAGTTGATCATTGTTGTATCATGTTTAAGTAATAATGGCTTAGATCACTTTTGCATTTAACTGAATGTAGCATGGAAGTTAAAGTTATGTGTAAAATGGTTAATCATTGTGTTTGTTACTACATGCTCTTTTTAAGAATTGTTAGTATATCACAAATAGCATTAATTATAGCATTTAGACATCATCACTAGTTATATTTTTACAAGAATCACATGTGATAGATCAGAAGCTAGTACACAAATAAAAAGAAATAAACATCATATATATATCTCAGTTTCATGTATACATTCGAGTCGACTATCCCTCAAAACAAAATGGGATGTCATAGTACTTAAAAGTCTATGTATCACATAGCAGAACCTTGATCACTAGTACCCTCAGGCCCTCATGGTGTGCAAGTGACAAAAGCTTGACCATGCGTGGCTACAGATCATGAATGACTTCTAGAGACACTTTGAGATCATAACCCCCTAATCTCACCTCTCATCTCTATCATCTATTCATGTGCCTCCTAGTACATCCTCTGGTACTAGTCTCTCTTGGTTTGAACCCTGTCTCTATCAACTCTTGCCTACTGGACCTCCTATCGTAAGAACTCACTAACAACCAACTCTCCCTTTGATGTAGGAACCTCTACCATCTGCTCTTGCTATGACCTAAGCTCAACCTTGGCACACTCAGCTCTTTGTCAAAACTCCTCTCTCTCGTGCAGACTACTCTAGCATGGCCTCTGTAGTAGTCCTGTATCTAACAACATGCATAAATAACTTAGCATGCCGCCCAGCGGATGACTGTCGCAAATGATCTGCCTGCACCTGCTTCTCTGAGGCATCTATCGGTAATATGTCTCCTATGACGTGACTCACAAAGTCTCACCATGCATCAGTCTCAACTGCAAAATAGACAACGAGATAAATATTAGACTCCATATAAAAATCATAAATAATAAACTATACCAACACATAAAAAAATAAATCAAACCTTACCTGGATCCCCATCTCACTAGGATGGATCTCAGATCGTCGAAGGTGTGATGAGCTTTGATGTTTGATCTGTAGCTAGGGGCATAGGCCTACTACTCTCCCCTCACTCTGTCTGACTAGGTCTCACATCGTCTATGGGAGTAGGACCATGAGCCTTGGACCACGGTCTCGACTCAGTCTCCTCATCCCTGTCCACCTTCTGTTGGCTCTGTCATGATCTTTCTCTAAAGACATACTGTGATGGGACCTCCTTAGACTCATCCTCGTCCTCCTCCATACCCTCCTTGAGATCGTAGTATCCCATGAAGTCACTAACGTTGTCCTCCACCCCTATGTCAATAGCATGACTGACCCAAGGTCGGGCATCTCCTGTAGGATGCCTGAGTGGAAAGATAGGAGCAGGCTGTGCTATGTATCACCAGGTCTAATATACTCAGGTACACGCAACATCATCTGTGCTTGATACCAGCTCTGCATCCTTAGGACCCTCATCATCTCTAAGTGGTATGTCTTCTATAGTCATCCATCGAACAATATTGGCTCTGATTGCACTCCGAGCTGCACGAGCATAGCTCAGATGAGCTGCAGGAACATCCTGTACCTGTTTGAACTATCGTGCCACCTTATCATAGTAAAATCTAGATACACTATGATCAAGGTGACCGGCCATTAGCCAATCCCTCTATATCTGAGGTAAATGCCTTTGCTCGCTAGGCCATCTGATGAAGCCATGATATGGTGTCCAGATGATGTCACCAGGCTACAATCTATCAAATACTACTTTCCAGTATAATAGATTATTGTGCCTCCAACACCTGACTAGTGGGTAGGCGTAGACATGCAAATGGGTGAACACGGCCTCTGTAGGAAAACCCATCAGTCGTGTGCACTTGATGTGCTCAAAGGCCCAAACATGTAACAATGTGCAGACCAACAGACTCTGCATCTTGTAGTGGACATATCACCCTAAGTTGTGATATAGGTGCGCAAGCATACTGTGCCCCCATGCGTAGACAGTCTGATGCATCTCCATCGCTCTGATAGTATGAACGAGACCGCTGTGAAGGTGAGTGCCTCATCCATCTGGTGCGATGGCTAGTGTGACTGTGACAATCATGATCCTCTGTAGTAAGGGAATGTCTCTGCATCCCTGCTCTAGCAATCAGAGCTAAATGTGTCCTTGCTCTGCCTGTGAAACAGTGCTACCCAAGAAATATAGCTGACTCTCATGAGTATACTCCTCTAAGCGATGTCCAACAACCCTCACTGTCTCTCCTTAGATTGACAATTGAAGAATCCTAAATACATCCTCCGTGTGATGGTAATCTCACCAATCGGTAAATGGAATGTGGAAGTATCTACATCCCATATCTCCATCAGTGCCATAAGCATCATGTAGTGGAATCTAATTGTGGGCATCTCAAACACCCACCATAGGCCCACCGTTTGTAAGTGCTCTCTCTCCACGGTAGTCAAAGCACTAGCGTGCTCTCACAGAAGTGCCATTAGATGACTACCTGTGTGCTCATGCATCTTAGGGACATCCTGCAAGATCAAAAAGAAAGCAAGAGTATCATAATCCACGCTAGAAAACAAAATAAGCTCTCAAGAACTGAATAGAATGCCTAAGCCTAGGGCCCGTGTCCTCCGAGGACCAGGGTGCCCCAAGAAGACTAGGGTGCCCTAGAGGGACATTGACACTCCTGTGGGACTAGGGTGCCCTAGAGAGACTCTGGTGCCCTAGATGGACCTGAACGCCCTTATCTAGGAACCCTGTCCACCTTCCCCTCTTGGCACAAACATCGATAAGTGTGAAAGAAAAATATGATGAAAGATGAAAAAAGGATGGAATCGGAACCCTACCTCAACCTTGAAGCATCTCTCTGCCACCGGGCTCAGAGCATCTCCAGTCATGGTGGATGGTATGGATGTTAGCTTGGCATGGTCGTTCTCCTATTCTACTTCTCTCTCTCTCTACAATAACAAGAAACAAGAATGAGTTAAATGATAAGTGACAACTCCGTTTACATAAGGTAAGTGAGTGAGAAATCCTATCCATAACTAGGTGTAAAAGTGCGCTCTTTCACTCTAGAGCCCTTTTCTTGAGCTGTTGAACTCTAATCTTCATGTCGTTTATTGCATTGAAATCTTGGTTCTGCTCTCTTTCTTACCCAATGTGTTATGTTGAGCATTGTTCCTTCAAATAACCCTCACAACACATTTCCCTTGAAATTAACGCGTGGATATCTCCTTGTTTCTACTCTCAGACTAAGCAAGAAGAAACAAGGGGGAATATATCTCCCTCGATTTCCTCCCTCACCATGTTCCATCACTCAACCCCCTTAGTGTTTTGATACTGACTCATTGGTGGTGGTTGCAGGTTGATTTGATTTTGAATTTTCTGACAAGTGTTCCTTGCAAGATGCGGTTCCTGACTTTGTGGTCTTGCGGGATTGTAGACTTGGGGGCTTCTTCCTATTTATTGACAATGCTTTGACTTCCTCTACATTATTCTTTTGGGTATCCTTTTTATGATTGATGTATTTACTTTCCTTTAGTCGCATATGCACGTAGTGTCATATGGCCACTAAAGTGGGGGCTAAATGTAACGTCAAAAGTTGTTCTCCTATATAGAATGGTATAATTTCCCTCAGTTTAGCTTCTCACTCTAGGTGGTCTCTCAACCTTTTCTTTTTTGGCCTTCCCAAAACCCTGATTGACTTAGTCTAGGAGTAGTTTATTCACTTTTTGAGGTAACTGATTGATAGAACTCAGAAAGAGATTTGTGATTTGGGTCCCTAGGACACCCAAAAATGTATATCTGAGATGAAATTGGGAGCTTGGACTTGGGTGCCCACGCCCTTGTCCTCCCCAGTTTCATGGGATTTTGAATTTTGGTGGGGTGTCTGTTCCCGCCAAATGCCTCGAGATTCTATTTTCAAATTCTCAATTTTCTTGCGATATCAAGACGTTATTTTGAAATTTGAATTCCCTAAAGCTTCATATAAAAAGACATTTGTAAATCATTTTATCACACACAATTCTTATGCAAGCTTGATGCCAAAACTCTGCTGCAATTGCCATTGAAGATCAGTGACTTGTTGAAGCTATTCAAAGTATTCTCTATTTGCTATCTTGGAGACAATGGATGAAGGTTAGGAATCAAGATCTTGAGTCTACTTGCTCTTCCTAGGGTTTGTACACCTTTTGGATGACCGAGAGAAGGATTGAAGCCTCCAACAACAATCTTGGAGATCCTCCGTGGACATTGCTAATTTTGCCTTCTTGTTCATGCAAGTCTTCATTTGTTTCATCTCCTTGAGGTGAAGTTTTATGTGTTTATTGATGCAAAGCAAGTTGTTGATCTTCCCTTGTTTGAGACATCTAGGGTTTGATTTTATGTATAACACATTGTTAGGTTTGCACACACTTTTGTAAATCTTTATCCTTTGGCTATTGTTGAGGTAGAAATACCAAAGATAGGGCTTGAATGAGGCAAGCTCCCATATAGCCACAACAATTTCCTTCTTTTGTATGTGCAGATCATGTTTGGCAGGTTCTGGTGAAAAGAAGCTACAAAAAGAAGGATATCATGGATACAGTTGCAATAGACTTTCATATTTTTGGATTACGAGACTTGCGGGACATTGGTGCGGGTGCTCTAGTCTAACCAGGGGTTTTATCTGAGATTTGGGAGCCTTTTGGCAGTCTCAGACACCTTGTATAGAAGGTTTTCCTATTCGGGGATTTGCAGGACATTGGGGTGGGTGCCCTAGTCCAGGTGGCCCTCACATTCTGGGTGCACTGTCTCTGAAACCCCTCCTCTACGCTTCTGTGATTAGTTTTACCAGATACTTCATCAGTTTCTGTATATTGTTGATTTAAGGTATAATTAGGATTTTGCTTGGTTGAATGCACAATACTTGATAAAATCTTGATTAGGTCCTTAGGTTTCATAACCACGCAAGCATAAAAAGGGAGGCAAAGTGATTAAAAGCTTGTCTACAATCTCAATCCTTGTCTCCCCAAGGTTTAGCAGTGGAATTGATGTACTTAACCTAGAGTAAACATGACATCAAAATTTCTACTTAAACACATGCATTAATGTGTCTTCTATGCATTGATTGTCTTCTCCGTGTTCTGCGTGACTGTAACTATCTTCTCCATGTTTTGTGTGCATGTTACTATCTTCTGTGTGATTGGTTTGTCTTCTCCATGCTTGGCATGTCTACTGTGTTTGTGACCGCACTTTAATGCATGTATTGGCCTTGTGTTTATACATACATTAAAGTGGGGGCTAAATGTAATGTCAGAAAATGTCCCCTTGGGGGCTTTTCCCTCATAAAGTTTGGCTCCTGGGTCTTTAGTGCGTATTTAGGACATCTTACTTCATATTTTGGCATCTCAATGGAATGATCCCTGGGTTTCATGACAAATTGGACCTAAAAGGACCCCTTGAGATTAACCCTACCCAAAATGGGGGGAGGACTTGGACGCCCACGCCCTAGTCCTATCCTATTTTGGGTTAGGCCCAAATTTATAGGGTCAATTTGTGAATGTTATTTGGTCCCTAGGCCGACATGGTAAGTTTGAATTTATGAAATCTTGGCGGTAATGCTTGTAGTTGCATATAAAAGCATGCTTAAGCATTCATTTAGAAACTAGATGAGGTTCATGTGATTTTGGCATCCTAAAGGTGATTCAAGGCTTTCATTGTGTTCCAAGAGCAGACTTGTGTTGTTTATGTGTTTGTATTTGTAAATTTGAGAATCCATTGCCTCATGGAATGAAGAGCATCTTCCTCCCATGAGATCTTCACTACAAGGTGATATCATTGTGCTTTCAATCATTGTTTCATTGGAGTTTTGCCTCTACCTCACAAGGGTACGCACTCTCTATCTAACAAAGGTGTTTGGAAGGCTTAAATGTCCTTTTGGGGCTTGACTAAGGCAAGCTCCTAAACACCACAACCCCCTCCCAAATTTTTCATGATTGCAGGTTACATGTTGAGGAGCTGGATAAAGTAAAGTTGTAGGAAGGCATCTTGAAGTGTTGGAATTGCATAATAGGAAGAAAATCTACCCCTTGGACTAGGGCACCCACTCATTAGTCCTTCGACTTCCATGACAGGAAAATCTCCAGAACAACAGGGAAGAGTTGCAGACTAAGTTTCTAGATCTTCGAAGAAAATAGGGCCTTGGACTTGGGTGCCCACTCCCATGTCCCCAAATTTTCCACCTTGGATCCTCCAAAACAGGGATTCTGTGTCTTGTCATTTTACTTCCTTGTGCAAAAGATTTTTCTGTAATTCATCCATTTACTACTGTTTTCACAAAATTAGGGTTTTAATGGTTAATTAAGCATGAGAGAAATAAAATTGGCAATTAAACATCCTAATCCAAGTTTCCCTACATCTCATAGTGACCTAGGGTATGATAGTGCCTTTCCACTCGACCCTAGATCCTTGAATGTTAAGGGTGAAAGGTGGATTCAAACATCAAACACTAAAACATTGACAATCCTAATTTTTCCCCTAAATAGCTTCAAATTGTTTTCTATATTTATGGCTAAGGAATATGCTTGCCTCATAGTAGTAGGGTTTTTATCTCTTAGTCGATAAATGTCCTTTTTATTGAATGCACCTAAATACATGATCAAACACATAGCCTCATTGGGTCTGATATTTTAAGGAATTTCCCTCACTGTTCTTGTAAATCTTAAATTGAAAGCTAGGATTGATTCCTTATCTTCCTTTTCAATCTGCATAAGTTCTTTAATTAATATGCCTACCTCTATTCTTTCCCCAAACTATTCCATGAAAGCAAACCTTATATCTCGCCAAGAAAAGATAGACTGATTAGGTAGATATGTAAACCAATTTCTAACTTCTTTAAAAGTTTAAACAAACAACTTTATGACTACATCTTCATGATATATTTCATAATTTCCCATTAAGTCACAAAATTCTTGTAAATGGCTATTAGCTATTTTGGATATGTCATTATTGAATTTGGTTATTCGGCTTCTGACTTCATCAGGCATATGGTTTGGAAACCCAGAAATACTATTGAAGTTAATAGCCCTATATCTTTCCATGACAAATCCACTTTGATAAAAGAAGTGTGGTTGTTGTTTATACATCTCTAAGCTTCTAGGCATGTTTTTTGAAGATTAGTAAAATACCTAAAAATAATTTTTTTGCTTCTGGTACAAAACATTTTTTTTTATTTTCAAGCAAAGTCAATAACACTAGACTGCATCACCAGATCCTTTCTCATAGAGTCACCACCTATGCTTCATATTAGAATCAACCTTTGAATCATGTTTCACAGTAGGGTTAATTGGAACACTCTGATGCATAAAACTTTATGTAACAATCCTGCATCTATCTCAAATTGTGGTAGAGTCACCACCCTTTTTGGGAAAATAATGAACACAAATTTTATGCGAACTCTAAAAACCCATGACACTCTACTGCACTTAGTATTTAGAAAAAAAGTCCCCAGTAGAGTCACCAATCTGTTGGTTGTTTTAAATTTCCAACCTAATTCTCGCAGCAAATCTATAAAATAGCCACTTATTAATGATTAATCTTCCTTGAGGGATTGGCCAACAAATAAGAAATTTGGGAGAGAGGGTTTTTCTCAATCCTCTTTTTCTTCCTTTGCACCTTAGGATCTGTGAAACCAAGGAGGGTGTTCCTTTGTTGGATGGATTTATTTATGATCTCTCTGGCTATCTCTCCTTTACTAATGTTTCCTTTTCTTGGGGGAAAAGAGTTCTAATCAATTGGGTAAGGTTTCCCTGAGATATTATCTTATCAACATTGTTCCTATCACAAATATGTCCCTTGTAAATTGCTTGAAAGAATGTATGATAAAGTAAAAGGATGGGCTAGATTCTTTAAGCTCTTACCTTATTCTTTGCAGAGGAACATGCAAAACTTAACTTAATCCATATAAATACCTAAAAAGCCTATTGCTGGAAAGAAAAATGCTTGGATTGATTTTAAAGTACTTTGAGGATAATCAAAGGGGTGTAGGTTCAATATAGTATTCATGAACAGATCAATGCCTATGCAAAGGCCATAGAGTCAAAATGATTAAAATGACAAAAACTAAATAGGCTGTGATGTAACAAAACCTCACTTTACTGTAAAGGTATAACAATGCCTTACATTGAAAATACTCTACTAGTTTTGGAGTCTACCATACTTAGTTATCCCTGTAAACCAGCATCACATTTGATATTTTTTAATAGCAGATTTATATTACTACTTGAGTAAATGCCATAAGATAAATATGACAACATAGGAAAGACTATGATGATAAATAAAGATGATCCTTAACCAAATATATATTGATAATGTGAAACTGTATACATGAAGTAGGAGACATTATAATCCAAGACTCAACAAGATTTGTAAAATAAACTATTGAATAATTTGCATCATAGCCTTTGATAGTTCTATCAAGAAATCAAAAGAAACTCAAAATTAAATCCTAGAAATAGACAACTAATTCTATTAGCAGAAAACAAACTTATTTACAATTCCTCCCTGACGAGATTGATTCATATTTCAAACTAAGTTTGGAGACATGACCTCGAACCAATGCTTTTTCATAAGCCTTGAATTCCCTTTTATAGAGATAAGGGAGCAACAAGCTTCAGGTTTATGACAAAAGAAGTTACAGATTTTTATAACTGATAGATACAACTAAAGAGGTTGGTGCAACCACTTCATAACTATATGCTTTGTTTCCATGGTACATGCTAAAGTACGTGCTTTCCACAAACATGTCCCCTAAATTTAAGTGGGAAATAGGTAGTGATGTCAATGGGGATTCATTTGTTTGATGTTGTGGAAGCTCTTATACCCATCTTATGCCACTTATTTGTTTAATAAGAGCATTCACTACCCAATTTATCCTTCTTAACTAAGAACAACTACAAGCGTCAATATCAAAAGAAAACCCCATTAGCTGGAGTTCTTTGCTTTATGCTCATTGTCCCTTGCAAGGATGCAATTCTTCTTTCATAATTGAGTGGTCACCAACCAACTCATTAGATCAGGTATGGACATACCATCCACCCAGTGAGAGCAACAATAACAACAACAAAATGGGAACACTCTATCCTTATATACTACATCTAGAGAGGAAGCATCCCTACAACTAGAGATGATGCTTTGTTAGGAAAAGTAGAAGAGGGATGAAGGCAGAAGGAAAAATGAGTTTCCTCCACACCTAATTCTAATCTACCAAATCACAGTCATAAGGGATGACTAGAGTATGGAGGATAAAATCTGTGATCCCAATCCAGATGAAGAAATAGGAAGAAGAAATGCTCGTAGAATTTTGCATAGTGTTGCTGTTGCCCCTATCTTTCCTATACCAATGATTCTAGAGGAGATAATTCCAAGTCTTTTCTAATCTTGTAAGGAAAAATTGACAGCCATGAGAACAAGGAAGAAAATCCTACAAGACAAGAAAGCAAATAGAACACATTGGAACAAGGGAAAGCCATACTATCAGAATGTTTTTAAATAGTATGAATGATAACATCAGCACTAGCCCTTTTATAGAAATTCTGGGATGTAAGCATACATCTGCACATCTGTGGTGTATTAATTTTCCATTCACTTCAAAACATTCCTTCCATAAATGGAAATATCTTAAAGATTACCATAAGTGAACAGAAAGATTAGATTTCATAATTCCACATAACTACAAATATCACTTCTTGCATTGAATTTTGCTAGATTAGGTGTCATGATTCCCTCAATTTAGCACTGTCATCACATCAAATTTCATCACACAATAGTGGCAGCAATGGAGACCCTACACACGCCTGAGCAGTTAATGCTTTGTAATGGAGACTAGTTAGATTATGCACCAACCAATTCTTCTGTTATAAATTTGAATCTAGGATGCTAATCTTGATCTTAGCTGGTGCAACTTAACGGTGTTGTTTTGATTTTACTCCAAGTTGGACCTTACAACTTGCTTCTTTTAATAGTATCCTGCCATTTGGACAACCTTTTCCAACCGTGATCCTGAGAAGAAGTCCTTTTTGCAGTGTAGTTAAGACAACATCCAGCATTCCACACATGAAGCATATGGTCAGAGATATGATCTTAATGGAATAGTGGATAGCCGTTGGATCTTAATCATGAATAGAACACTTCTTGAAAAAGCAGTCATGTTTAATGCCACATCAGATCCTTGCCATTAATATAATAATCCCATCACTCAGAAAGCAATGTGTCTAGATTCTGTGATTTTGTGGTCGCTTAGAAATTCCTTTGGTGGAGTATGGCGGAATGTCAGAATCATTTAGAAATTTCTTTGTAACATCCAAGACTGACCTCCCTGCCATTTTGGATGGTCTTTGGCCAGCTGCTATCTTTTCCATGTTTCTGCTGAGGCTAGCTTCCTTTGTATCTCTTCATGGGTGGATTGGCGGAAACAAATCTACTAGCGCCACCTACCAAAACTGGTCAATAGAACTGGGCCTTGACACATGTATTACCTCTGCCACTTTAGGAGAAGGATGGCCTATAGGGTTGATTCTCCCCCCTTTTAAAATAAAGCCTTTTTCTAGGTGCGGGCTATACATGGTAACTGCTTGGCGAGGGGCCAGTAAACAATCTTGTGAGGAGGCATAAAGAGAAACTTTAAAGGATGGTGACATGAAATAAGCAGTCACTGAAGAATTAGATTTTAAAGGTGACTATTTGCATGACTTCATACTATGAGGGCTCAGGGTTTTAGCCAATTTGGTCTACTCAGAGCACTTTTCTAGTAGAAAATCCCTAATATAGGAAATCCTATGATCAAGTGACATAGAGTTGGGAACAAAATGATTAGAAACATAAATTTTTTTTACTTGGTTCCATCAAGATGATCAAGTCAGAAAAGAGAAAACTAGTTTATCCATCAAATAGGAGCATTATGAGTAGATTGAGATTTTCAAAGGCAAGCTATTAAAGCTTGGCAAGGTATGTACCTTAGAAGAAAAACATGCATTTTTTTTACTTTGTGTAATGCCAAAAAATGTCCCCTTAGGGGCTTTTCCCTCATAAGGTTTAGCTCCCGAGTCTTTAGTGTGCATTTAGGACATCTTGCATCATAATTTGGCATCCCGATGGAATGAACCCTAGGTATCATGGCAAATTGGACATAAGGGACCCCTTGAGGTTAACCTGCCCAAAATAGGGGGAGGACTTGGGCACCTGCACCCTAGTCTTGCCCTATTTTGGGTCATGCCTAAATTTCTAGTGTCAATTTATGACAGTTATTTGGTCCCTAGACTGAAACAGTAAGTTTACAAAATCTTGGCGGGTATGCTTGTAGTTGCATATAAAAACATGATTAGGCATTCATTTAGAAACTAGATTACAATTAGAAATTACATTCATGAGCATTAGCATTCTAGAAGTGATTCAAGGCTTTCATTGTGTTGCAAGAGCAGATTCTTGTGGTTTATGTATTTGTGTTTGTAGATTTGAGCATCTGTTTCCTCATGGAATGAAGGGCATCTTCCTCCCATGAGATTTTCACTACAAGGTGACATTATATTGTGTTTTCATCATCATTTCCTTTGGTTTTTGCCTCTACCTCATAAGGGTACGCACTCTCTATCTGACAACAGTGTTTGGAGACTTAAGTGTCCTTTGGGGCTTGACTGAGGCAAGCTTCTAAACACCACAACCCCCTCCCAAAGTTTCATGGTTACAGGTTATAGGTTGAGGGGCTAGATAAAGTGAAGTTATAGGAAGACATCTTAAGGTGTCAGAATTGTAGAACAGGAAGAAAATCTACCCCCTGGACAAGGGCACCTGCTCATTAGTCCTCTAACTTCCATGACGGGAAAATCTCTGGACAACAAGAAAGAGTTGCAGACTGAGTTTCTAGATCTCGACAGAAATTAGGGCCTTGGACTTGAGAACCCACTCCTATGTCCCTGACGTTTCTACCTTGGAGCCCCGAAAATAGGTACTCTATGATTTGATATTTTACATCCCTCTGCAAGAGCTTTTTCTCTAATTCATCTGTTTGCTGTCATTTTTATATAATTAGGGTTTTAATGGTCAATTAAGCATAAGAGAAGGAAAATTGATAATTAAACATCCTAATCCAAGTTTTCTTACATCTCACAGTGACATAGGGTATGATAGTGCATGGTCACTCAACCCTAGGTCCTTGAATGTTAACGGTGTAAGGAGGATTCAAACATCTAACAACCAAAACATTGAACAATCCCAATTTTACCCGTAACATTTTGGTGAACCCATGTTTTTGGACTTAGATTACAACTTCTTGAGTGTGTTTCTTGAGATTTGGATTTCATTCATTCATTCATATAGTCTTTCATCTTATTGCATTGAGAAAATTATAAAAAAGTTGAAAAATTTGTAAAAATTTGAAAACCCTAGCTTGCATTTTCATATAGGTTACTAAATTGCATCTATTCTTTCTAAATTTCCCTAATTTATGATTTTTTCATCAGATCTGATATAAACTATAGAAAAATATAAAAAATCAATAATTTGCATTGCATTTTCATCATAAATTTGCTAGGCTTTTGTAGAAAATTTTGACAATTTTCATATAACCTAGTAATTCCAAAATCTACGGTTAGTAGGCAAAATCTTCTTTCAAAATTTTCTACTGATTTTAGAGGCTCATTCAAATTAGAATTTAGCTATAGTATTTGTTGGTTAACAGATTCATCACCTAACTCTATATACTCACACCAAGACAAGTGACAAATGTAATCAACAGTTGAGCCCAATATTGGTATTTTACATGGGCTCTCTGCTTATTTAACAAGGCACAACTACCTTCTACAGATGTTCTGAGGAATGTAAACTTGAGGTTACTTTTACCTAGAAAGTAAGATAAAGGCAAATCTTTTGACCAGAAAGCTATAAAGGTGAATCTATAATTCTAACACCAACACAAGAAGTTCACAGACTTGCAATCACAACAGAGTATTTTAGAATACTATACATATAGATGAAATCACCACCTTGAGATAAAATTATTTGAAACAGTGAGCGAGAATCAATAACATATAACCACCATAATATATGAACACCATTAACATCAGTAGAACAATATTCAACATAAGAAGAACATAATTCCAAATAATCACAACACAGTCCATAATCACCCAAAACTCCACTGTATTAACTATATTTCATATATCATAGAAGTCAGAAACATAATATTGTTATCACCCTTCCCAGAGAAAAACTTAACTTTTTGCCAAAAAGAAGAGTCCTAAGTTCAACTAGCCATTCAAAATATATAGCTAAGCCAAACCATAACCGTCCAGAAAAACCATAACGACTTCTTGAAAATGCCGATTAAAGATTATTTTTAAACAATAATAAAGGGGCCCTCCAAAGCCAATAGTTTTTTAGCAAATAAAAGATAACTTACAAATATAAAACACTAAGCTAATTCAAGATTTACAAGTCCATGGTGCCATCGTCCACCTCGTCTATCCCTTCGTCTTCCCTGGACTATTCACCTTCCTTATTGACACTTTTGTGCCACTTGAGGTACGTGTGCTCGTAACTTGGCTTTATATGTTCTATATTTGTTGATAATTGGTGTTAATACCATGCCAGGTGGAGATCTAGTCATGTTGATGCTTCTTCTTCATAATAGTCCTGTCAAGGTCAGTCACCTTTTGATGTATCTCCTCAATGCCATTTTTACAAGTGTTAATGTAGGCTGCCATTTTAGAAAATCTACCCAATGATTCCCCTATAATAGTATCGTAGTTTACTATATCTTCTTTAACCACCTTGAAATTCTGTTTGATTACCTTGATGTCTAGTAGCTTTTTATCATCAGACCCGTTAGCTTCTACATCCAGAGTAGCAAAGTCCCTTTTGATTCTCATCATCTCCTTATAATAAATTGCAACTACCTTTCCTATTTCTTCCTCAGTTGCTACAACCACATAAATCTTCCATTCCAATGCATCAGCCCACACATCAGTATTTAACTCTTTGGGATCAACTATGATCTCTTCAACCATTAGGATGCTAGGGTCCATGTTAGCCATCTCAGGTACTTCCTTGGAGAGTATACTCAAAGTATGGTGATCACTTCGAACTTTCTCAAATTCCACTATTAAAACTTCTCTCTTAGCATGAATAGAATCAAAAAATTTCACTACTTCTTCAATAAATATAAGACCATCAAATATGATCTTTTTGGTCCTTTGCTCCATAGCTTGCCTTAGAGACAAAGAAGTTTTAATTTGTTGAAGTAGATTTGGGTTGAGAGTGGGAATCTTAATAGTAGAAGACGTTCTAATGGAAGGGGTGACTATCTTAGAAATTGAATTGGTGAAGGAAGATAGAGAACTTACATGTGCCAACAACTTTGAATTTTCATCCTAAAAATCTTTCACTCTTTTGGAAATGTTGCCCACTGAATAGTGCATGTGATATAGATCCCCTTTGGTGGTTGATGGTCCCAGATCCACCCAACTTACTCTAAAATCAGACTCAATTATTTCACCTTCATTCTTCTCTACTAACAGGTCTGTAATTTCCAAAAATTGATTTCTCAAGGTGGCATCAACCACCATCCTAGAAATTCTTTTTGCACATTTAGGTTTTGGAACCATTTGCAACAGACTGGCAATAGTATCAATACCATCATCAGGTGGAACAATACATCTTTTCTTCTTTTGAACTACCTTCTTTAACCTGTTAGGAGAAGAGATTGGTGCATTGACAACATTAGTAGTCATCACCATTTGCGTAGGATGAAGATTTTGCATAGACATCTCTTTTTGTTGTGGGGAATTAGGTGGACTAAGTAATGAATGCAATAAATTATCCCCCAATTGTGAAAAGATAAAAGAATTAGAATCACTTGCCTGATTGTTTGATAAGAGCATATGATCAGCATTAGATGATAAGGCTGTCAATCTGGTATTTCTTTTTATGACTTGAACATTTTGTTCACAGGTGGTTTTTATCTTGCCAAGCTCCTCAGGTGGACCTTTGCCATCACCATTTGGTTGCGAACCAACTCTTTGCAAAGCCAAGTCTAAACTGGGTATTCTTCTGTGTAAGGTGGCAGTCTGGGACCTGGCTTGATTTTGAGAGGCCGAGTCTTTAGGTGTCGATGAGCCAGCGTACTCTTTAGACTTAGCTTGCAACCACCTTTCAGTTCTCCTTAAAACATGAAATGACAATAACATGAAATCTATAACTTCCCTCTCCGACCAATCTAGCGGAGGCAAGGGGTCTCCAGACACTTTACTATACTCTTCACTCAGAAGATCTAAAAAATCATCAATCATATCTGGGACTTGAATATTCCACTTGAAAGCATGGACCTGATCAACAGTCAACCTCATTAACTTCCTTTTCTGAACCTCTCTTTCATCAATACAGTCCTCCCAGAAATCTTCAAGCTGAGGAATACGTAAATAAGAACCCCCTCCATGTATATGTTCTTTTATAAAATTCTTATTGTCAAATGTTACGCGAGGAGAAAAACTATGAAGACTAAACTTAGACATCAATCTTTCCACATTCTGAGCACTTTCATTATTCTTGTAGGAATAGAAGGACAAAGACACAAGAAATGAATACCCTTTCTTTTTCATCGCTTGATACTTGACATTAACCACAGCTATCTGGCAACAAACCTTTAGTAACACCAAATAGTCAGAGGGGTACTGAGGCAACTTTAATGGGGCATCTTCATAACCCCCAATCCTTAAATAAGAGAAGTGATCAAACTAAACATAGACACTCCCAAATTTTGTGACCAATGAAAAGGATTCTACAGAAAATCTCCTCTCTATTGAGCCATCAATTCTTTTAGCTAACATCATAGAAAATGCATCATTCACATGACATAAATCTTTCGTACCTTCATTTCTTTGCAACTAAGTGAAGATTTGATACATAGGTGTGCTCATCGAAGAACTCCTCTAGGTCCTCAAACCAGTCAAAGCAACCTCTTTCTGAGCTAAGATGTAAACCAACTGAGAACACATATGGAAGTTTGTGCTTCATGTGAAGTTCATCAATTGTTCATGTAGGCAATTACTGATGATCTTTGGCCAATCAATTTGGTGATCTCCACAAATTAAGAGGATAAACCTGCCCATCCAAAATTCAAAAACATCTGACTCGGGACTTCTAATCACTTTGTTCAACAGAGTTATCATATCTAAGAATTCCTCCTTGAAATGGCTTCTTTTCAAGTTAGCGGGCAGCCGAGACTTCCCAGACTTTTCTTCCTCCAACCAATGCTTGGCGACATGGGTATGACACCATTCTTTCTTTTGATTGTAGAAATTCTAGTTGGAGGACACAGAAACATTATCATCACCTTCATACTCTTCTAAGTTTAAAGCTAGAGCAACAGACTGAGCATCAATTTTGGCCACTACAGTACCATTGGGAGTTTTTATCTCCTGAGAGTCTGGAAAATAACTGTTTGCACATGCAACCATTAACTCAAGACAAGGCATGGCAAGAGGATAGCCATCTACTTTATGCAAACCACTCCTGACAATTTTCCCTGCTAAACGGGTTCTTTTCTCAGATTGTATTCTTCCCCAAAAATTATTTAAATCAACATGGCCCAAATTCATATCCCTCACTCCAACCAGACCATTTTCTATAATAGAGGCTATGGGAGCTCCTTGAAACTTAAATTTCATTTTTGTATTCTTCAGAAACCAATAGACGAGAGACTCAGAGATGTGTGCGGATAACAGGGAATGAGGAAAAACACTCACAGAGAATTCCTTATGTATATTCATGGGAAATAGAAATGTATAACTTCTCCAAGAAGATATGAGATCTTTATAGAGAAGGAAAAGTTACCAGCTTTACTAACCTGTGAGAGTATGATTGAGTTGAAATTCCACACGTAGAGAACTAGTTGTTCATCCCTCTACAACACATCCTTCGACTCATAATACCACCTTACTTGGCCTTCAAGTCACTTCTCATAAACTTCTCATTAAATATTGGGGGCGAGTTTATCATTAGAAATCATAAATGCATGCCTCAACTTTCCCTTTGATAAATGTGCCACTATGTCTGCATGTACCTCAAATTGAATGCACAATGACAAGTGTCATTCCTCCATACAACATGCTAGTGCAGCCAAGGCTTCTTAAGAAAAAATGCCATGCGAAGTTGGCGAGTCAGGTAAAATATAAAATTTTGAACTAGGAGTCGAAGATTCAAAACTTTAAAGAATCTTCGACCTCCCGACTACAAGGGAAAGACCTTTTATGAAGACTTAACATAGACACAGAGTACTGAAAATACAAGGCAAGTCAACACGTCGGGTACTTCATGAATTTGTGAACCCGCCGACTTGTTACACGAATACAAAGGATTGCGGACTTACAAAAAATGACTAAGTAAAATTGACCCAGAGGAAAAGATAGATGAATAAGGTCTATGAAAATCACAAGGGATAAACAAAGACAGAACTCGAGGCAACAACTAGCTCTAATTGGGGACAAGGACTTCGGAGGATGCAAATAACTCAGAAGAAACATGGCCAACAAGCCTTATTCCAAGGGTGATAGAGTCACACCAAAAATGAAATGACACAACAAAAACAAGAAAAAGAGGAAAGAAACTATGGTATAGGACTGGACTCAGAAACCCTACCAATTGCATAATTTCAAATCCTTCCCATTATCGACAAGAGATAATGGTGTTCCATCAGGATATACCAATAGAAAAGCATTTTCTCCCACAACTTCCTTGATTTTGAAGGGGCCTTTCCATAAAGAATCAAACTTCTTGTGTGCACCTTTTGGTTCTCTTCTTTGATCCCATAAGAGTACAAAATCTCCCACTACAAAAGTCCTTTGCTTAGCCCTTTTGTCAAAAACCTTCTTCACAGTCTGTTGATGTTTGGCAATCCTATCCACAGCAACTTCTCTCTACTCCTCTAGCTATTGTAAGTACAAGATTCTCTTTTCTAGGGCCGACTGAAATTGTTCGTCTTCAATTACCTTTTGTAGATTTAATGTAGACAGTTCCAAGGGAATAGGAATTGCATTGTCAATGCCATAGACAAGCTTGAAAGGGGACATACCAATCGTTCTTTTATATGTTATCCTATTGGCCCAAAGAGCATCATTTAAATGCTTATGCCATCCTTTTTGATTCTCCTCAACTAGCTTTTTAACAATAGAGATGAGATTTTTATTGCTAAACTCCACCTGGCCATTACCTTGTGGGTAATAATCAGATGAATGGGATAAGCTGATACCAAAATCATAACAGAAGAGAGTAATTTCCATAGAGGAAAATCTTGAAGCATTATCAGTTACTAGCTTCTTAGGCAAACCAAATCTAACTATAATGTTTTCCTTAAGAAAAGCACAAACCACCTAAGAGGTAGTACTCCTTACTGGCATAGCTTCTACCCATTTAGTGAAATAATTTGTTGTAGTCAAAATGTGAGTATGTCCGGCACTTGAGTTGGGATTGATTGGTCCAATGAAATCTAAACCCCATTGTTGGAAAGGTTCATCTATAACTACTGGCCTCAAAGGCAATGCGGCTAACTGTGGTCCACCTGTAAAATTTGAACATTTTTCACACTTTGATACCCATTCATAAGCATCTTTAAACATCCTAGGCCAATAGAAACATTGTCTCAATATTTTGAAAGCCGTTACTGACACAAAATAATGTCCTCCACAAGCTTCATTATGGAAAGCTTCCAGTAGCTTCCTCTATTGATCCTTGTCTACACACCTCAAGAAAGTTCCATAAATTCCTCTCTTATACAAATTACCTTCCCAAATAACATACTTGTGTGCCTTGAGTTTCAGATTTCTCATCTCCTTCGCTAAAAGGTGGGATGGACAGTCACCATAGGTTAAGAAGTAAGAAACATCAGAGAACCACTCATCAGTGTTGCTAGTGAAAAGAACCAAGGGTATTTCCTCTTTACCTTCCTCCTTATGTTTGGAAATCATTTTACACAATCCTTTACCATGGACTAGATTAGTAGGTTTGATTTCAACATCATATTCTTGCACTTTAGCAATCCAATTTCCCCTATTGTTACACCCAATCTCTTGCTGAGTTAATATACTTTTGACTACAGATTATGGAACATACACCATAGTATGTGAATATTAGATATAAAACCTGAACCTCTTTAATGCCTTCACCACTGCATATGTGTGTTTCTCTAGGGCAGAGTATTTAAGCTCATAGTTATTCAACGACACACTCATGAAAGCAATAGGAGATTGAATTCCTTGTTCATTCTTTTGTAATAAGATAGCTGATAGAGTATGTTTAGAGGTGTAACAATAGATAATAAAATCTTTCTGGAAGTCAGGGTGCACAAGTGTGGGTGCATTAGCAATGGCTCTTTTAATGTCTTCAAAGGCCCTCTTCCCTTCAGAATTCCAACTAAAGACATGATTATTTTTCATCATTTCTATAATGTGTCTGGTCATCTTGGTGAAATCAGGGACAAATCTTCTCAGAAAACTTACTTGACAAAAGGACCTCGTGTTATTCTTAGTTGCAGGTAGGCTTAGCGGCTCAATAGCCTTGACTCTTTTTGGATCGATCTTTATCCCATCCTTTGAGACAATGTGACCCAATAGCTTTCCTTCAGTGACCGCAAAGATTGACTTCATAGGATTTAGGGAGATACCATTCTCTCTGCACCATTGTAAAACCACCTCTAAGTCATGCAAGTGATTAGACCTCTTTTTGTAGAAAATTGTTAGGTCATCAAGATATACTACAATGATTTTATTTTTCAAATCGTTGAAAGTTAAATCCATTGCTCTCTGAAATGTGGCCCCAATATTTATGAGATAAAAAGGCATCCTATTATATGCAAATACACCAATGGGGGTAGTGAAAGATGTCTTATGCTGATCTTCTCGGGTTACCTCAATTTGGTTATATCTAGAAAACCCATCAAGCATAGAAATCATCTCTGAACCAGACATAGTCTGCAAAATATGATCCATAACTAGCAAGGGATAATTATCTTTTAGGGAGGCTTGGTTCAAATTCCTAAAATCTACACAAATCCAAATCTCTCCATTCTTCTTTCTAATAGGCACTATGTTTTCCACCTAGGTAGAGTGGTGAATAGGGTAGATAATTTTTGCCTTCAGCATTTTGTCAATTTCATTGAAGATAGCTTTAGCTATTTTTGGGTTATAAGTCCTCTGTTTTTGCCTGAAAGGTACGGTGCTAGGATTCAAGGGAATATGATGTTACATTTCTCCATTCCTGAATCTCTTAAGATCAACATAACACCAAGAAAAGACATCTTTGTATCTAGTAAGCAAAGAGATAAAATATTCTTCTTCATCTTTAGAACAACACTTACCAATACAGACAATCTTTGGATCAGCTTCTGTACCAATATTCACCTTATCATAATCAACTGAAGTTATTAAAATTTTATTCTTCCTTTTGAGGTATTGATCATGCCTGTTAAAAAGATCTGCAAGAGAAACCAGTCCTTTAAGGATCTTATTTCCTTTCAGGTGGATCATTTCTAAGCTTGAACTATCAGGGGTTTTCATTTCTTCCTCTAGGACATCATTACTGTCATCATTACTACCTTCGAAAAACATACTGGCAAAAGATTCAGCCTTTTCAAGAAATGAAATAATTTGCTGATCAAAATTGAAAACTTGCCAGTGATTAACATTATCAGGAACATTAGGTCTATACACCACTTCAATCCTATATGGTTTGTCTTTAAAGTCTGGATGCGGTAGGAGAAGGGATGTTGAAATAGCTAAAGAGTTAGCCCTAGAATTCTGCTCTCTGGGTATTGCCTCTATGGAAAAAGCATCAAATTCTTCAATACAATCCCATACCCTATTATGATAATGCCTCAATCTACCATTTTTGACTGCGTACAACTTTCTCACCTACTTAAGAATTAGTTCGGCATCTCTTTTAACTTTCAGCTGCTTTATGCCCTTTTCCTTGGCCAATTCAAGACCCAATAACAAGGCTTCATACTCGGCTGTGTTATTTGTATTCTCAAACTCCAGTTTGAAAGCAAAAGGGAAGGAGTAACCATCAAGCAAAATCAAAATGACCCCTACCCTCGATCCTATAGTAGAACAACTACCATCAAACTCCAGAGTCCATAACTCATCAATCAGGTCAGGATTGATTAGATTCATACTCTCATCTTCAGTAGATGTACACATATAAGTGCCCGATCTAGTTTCTACAAACAAAATGTCTACTGTAGGATCTCCAGATTTGAGCACACTGAACTTAGCTTTAGGTTCAAGATTAAGGTGAAATTTCTTCCCATCCACAAGTATCAGAGCATGTGACCAATCCATTTGAATTTTCCCTCCTAGGTCTTTATAGAAACTACAACTTAAGAGCATCCCATAACTGGTGGGTATATTAGCCACAAGGATAGTCAATTTCAATCTTTTCTTTGGGAAGGAAGACAAAGTAGTTTGGGCATCCTTAATCTGACCTAGGATAGGCATCAGAGAACCATCCATTGAAAAAAATTTGCCATGTGATGGTGTATAAGACAACCCCAAAGGTTTGGCAACTTGCACAGGCATAACATTCTTTGAGGCCCTAGAATCAATAACATAGTTATTGAGTTTAAAACCAATGATATAAAGGGAACTATAAAAGGGTTCTGGCTTGTTAAAAGGATTTTGGGAACCAATGTCATGAGCACTAGAGTTTGAACAATTTTGGTTTTTCACATGTGCTTCGGCATCACTAGATTTTTGAACATTACATTAAGAAGGGGAAGGGTCCTGTCTAACGTATCTGACTAGTCTATCAAGTTTAGATGGGTTAAGCCTCAAATACTCAGCTTGGGAAATTTTAATCTTAGTATTCTTGCATGATTCTACAATATCAAATGAACTAGAGACATGAATTTTAGGAGATGAAGTAGATGGTACCTCAGTGGCTACATTTTTGGTTGACACCTCCTCAGCTTTCTTAGCATTGTTTTGTCTTGTCAAGATATACTTAGGGGCTTAAGTTGAATTGCTAGATTGTCCTGGAGTGTTCTAACCTCTATGTGTTTGCTGGCCTTGAGTAAACACTACATAGTTAGAATTGTCCACTTCGGTATACATATCCTCTCTATTCTCTTCATCTAATTCATATTCAAAGATATTCACACCAGCATCACCAGGTGTGGGAGGTTCTTCTACTAATGGTTCTTCAGTGTGCTAATTCATGGACAACATTTGCATAAACCGCATCATCTCAGGATAAGAGGCTCCATCATGGTTAGATGTGAGATGAAAATTGCAAACCATATGATTAGTCTTACTGGCAGAAGGTCCTTCAATAGCTAACTTCTAATTAGGGTTGGGCAATTATAGCATTCTATTATAGCCTCCTTGAGGATTTTGCATAGGGCTTTTAGGCATTTGACGTTTCAGAGTGATAATGTCATTGACCATTCTCTAAATGACAGGATTGTTGATAACTGAGAGGGGGGGGTGAATCAGTTATCCTAATTATTTCCCTTTTTGAACTTTCTTATTAATTAGTGCAGCATTGAATTAAACACAAAAACATTATCATGAAATAAGAAACACATGACATAGTATTTTTTGACGTGGAAACCCTGTTAAGGGAGAAAACCACGGGGTGATTAACCCAAAAATTATTCTCTGTTAGAAGAATAGGAAATTACAAAATGGCACTTGCCAATTAGGGCTCACTGCCCGAGCACACTGCTCACAAAGAGGCCCACTGCCTACAAGGAGACACACTGTCTACAAAGTGATAAGAATCATAGTCTTGAACTGATTGGAAGCATCTGCATATGCTGGAGTTCAGTTCCGGTTAGGCTCAGTACACTGATCTGCTGCACTTCATCTTTCCTCTGTTCTTTATTCTGCTATCCTTTCACATACCGGATCTTTCTTGCTACTTCTGCTCTGTTCTGCACTTATTCGCATATACCTTCACACAATCATGCACTTCACAACTAAATCCATCCTCTATATATATCCGTACAAGTAATTTCATCACTTTTCTAGTTGGCATCCGGAACAGTCTAGTTTCTTACAAACTCTGTTCTGTCGGCTGAATCCTTGCTCACCAAGCAATGCGGATCAAGCATATACTTGTAGATATCATTAATCATGTCAGCCAAACATGATTCATGCCTTCACAACCTTTATCATCAACAGTAACACATCCGGAAAGTAGTCTGATACTCTGTCAGTCAGTTCTTCCTCTGTTTTCACTGTCTCTCAGGAATCCGGTACTCAACTATTCATATCTTTTTCCTTGTCCATCACCGGAGGCTAAATCCTTGGAATATACCACTCAAGGTAGTCCTCTTGACTTCCCCAAATCTGCACTGCACCAAGACACTTCCTCTGAGAGATCCGGACCAATCTGTCAGACCTTGCCACATGCTCTATTCTTGTTCACCGGACCACAACAATCTTCATTCTGACTTCCGGTAGAGACACACCATGACTTGCGGATATGTGGGATGACCTTTGTTGCCATCAATGACAACAACCATGAATCCATATAGTGTCTCTCGCCAACAATCTCCCCCTTTGGCATTGATGGCAACACTTAGTGAAAAATGACTATGTGTTTACACTATGCTCCCCCTTTGCTGATGCTCTGTCTTTATATACAATTTCTGGAACTCCCCCTTAGTTGGATTCCTCATTTTTCACTGCTCCTCACTCCCCCTTTGACATCAATGGCAAAGGGTAGGATCCGCACACCAAAATTTTCAAAAATTTTCTATACATAGCCGCATATTTACATACTCACATATACTGAAGAATGTCTGCAAAGGATGTCTTCAATTGGATCAGTTCTGTAGCCCAACTTTGCTTCATTCTATCCAAAATTGAGATGTGACCACTCAACAAAAATGCAAAAGCTTCTGCCCTCTTGAGATCTGTCGGATCATTTGTTTGGGCGGTGGTCTGAGCATCACTGATGGCCTCATGCATAGTTTCTAACTTAGGGATTATAATCCTTCTAAGTTCTCCCATCCAGTTAGTGATATTCTTCCTTTCCTTCTCAAGATTCTTTATTTCATTCAAGACTGCAATAGTCTGACATTCTTGATTTATTATGGAGGAAGAGAGAGGATCAAAACTTTGAGATAAACTTTGTAGCTTGTCCTGTTCCTCTTTTATTTTCTTATCAATTGCTGCTGTTGCCTTTGACCAGGATATACAAAATTTGTAAATGTCACCGCCATCCTTAAGAGCATTTTCTAAGCTCTTTATTCCAATACTCATAATTCTCCTATCGTTAGAGATTAATCCTAATACTTCTGAAAATCTTTTATCCAAAAATTCCTTCCGGACCTTTTCTTCAGCAGATTTTTCTAGAGATTCAAAATGTGTACTAACACTGCTGACTAAGGTTTTGAGATTACCGGAAGAGGAGGCTGTGGGATCCTTTTGAAAAGATGGCATGATCTTTTCTAGCACTCCAGATGCTACCTCCATAAGCTCACAGTCTTCCATGTGAGATTTCAGCAGCTTCTCTTTGACTTTCTCATTTGCAAATGAGGCTATTTTCATTGTTTGCACCGGTGACAAAGAGTCAAAATCTAATGGTCCTTTTAGCAGGTCCGGTTCATCAATTTCTATAGTGGCTTTTGTCAGGAATTCTTGAACAGTTTGTGCAGTGTCTCTTGCCGGAGACAGATGTTTCTTCTCTTCTGCAGTTTTGTCCTTTTGAATCTTTTCTCCTTCCTTACTCTTACCACTTTCAGTCATGGTTTTCTCTGTTGGGGTGCTGTCAACCTCTTTTTCTTTAACTGCTGCTTCTTTCTCCTGTAGTTTCTCTTCTTCTTGGGATCCGGAGACTGTAGGGGAAACCGAAGGAGAGATGTTAGTCTGTTCAAGGCCCACTTCTTCCGGAGTAGATGATTCCAAATCCGCAGCTGTTTCTGCACCTAAGTCCTCTACAACAGGAAGATTGAACCTTTTGAAGGCCTTCCGGAGGATCTCTTCTGTCTCTTTGGCCACTTTGTCAGTCTCACCAAGCATGAGTTGATTCATCCTGGCTTTACTTCTGAACTCATCTTTGCAGTCTTTGAAGATTATGTTCATTGTCTTGGGATCAATTTGAGGATATAGCTGAATAGCTATCTGCTCTCGGATCTCAAGATCTTTTGCATGAGCATTATTCTTTCTTATTTCTAATTCCTTTTCTAGGCTTTTAGGAATAAGAGATATGATCTCAATGAAAGCCTTATTGTATATGTTCAGATATTTGACTGTGGCTTCCTGCAGAATCTTTTGGTCAGCCTCATTGTAGTCATCATAAAATTCAGTCATTGGTTGAAGGTTTCCATCCACCGTAATCGACTTGATTACACTCTCTAGAGACAGAGTGGGCTTTTCAACAGATACCTCTGCCATTTCATCCTTGTCTTGGCCTGTGGAGGGTTTACCGGATCCTTTCTTCTTCTGCTTCTTTATTTCTTTTACTCCCTCATCTGACTCTGTTTCCTCTTCATCCTTTTGGCTTTCATAAGCCCTTGTGGCTTTTGTCTTAGATCTTTTACTGGATGCCTGGACTTCCAGTTTTGAGCTTTTGGTTGTGGGAGGTGCAGATCTTTTTGATGATCTGGTCCGGGTGGAAGTTTCAACCGGAACACTTTCTTTACTTTTCTTTTCTTCCTCAACCTTCCTCCTCTTTTCCTGGCTGGCATCAAGTGCCTCTTTTGAGATGCCTAGGCCTTGAGCAATATGCTCTACTTCTTTTCTCACCTTTCTCTTTATCTCAGGTTCCCTGAGTTCTACATGGATCTTTACACTCAGCTCCTCAAAGGTTCCAAACCTTTCTGCCTTTGGATCTTTGGGCTGACTTAGCATGTGTTGAACATGCAGCTCCACTATCTGTTCATCCACTTCATACCCCATGGGCATGATCCAGACAGTCCTTGGCTCCACTGCCTCCATTAGGCACTGATCAGTGTCCACCATAAAGCACATTGAGTCTTTGTATTTTTCAACAAGAGACTGGGGAATTCTTTCTCTTGTTTGCATCATGCTTTGGAAGTTTTTGAAGTATCCCCATAGGGCTGTATTTCTTTCTTTGGCATCCCCAAGCCCATGTAGATAGTCTCTTATTTGGACTGCAACAGGTTTGTCATTCTGCCATACCCATCCACTTGATCCGGGCAGCTCATTCATGAAGTAGAAGAATAGACATACAATAAGAGTACCATACTTAAAGGAATTCTTCTTGTCCTTCTTGATTTTCTATATATTTTCCATTAATTAGCTTAAGAGCAATTCGCAGAGATCATATTCTGCATTCTTCCTTAGCATCTCATAGGCAGTATATACTGCAGTTCCGGATACAGAATTCTCCCTGCTGGAGTGATAGATCTTGTATCCTATTATCATGGACACATACTTGATATCCGGATCAGAAATATCTTCAATGGTCATTGCCCTCTTATCAAATTTTGATCCGGTGGCCTCATTTACAATGTTATTTTTGACAGATTTGAGGATAGGTATCCCTCAAGAAGAGTATAGACCAGTTACTGCTCTAATTGCCTCTTTTGTGATCTTGCAGGGTCTATCCAGCCATAGGAAGTTGTCATGCATCCTGCTCAGTACATACCGGACCCATTCATCTTCTTCAAAGCAGGGGAAATGAATAAATTGCTCAAATTGTTTCTTCTGGATATCCTTATACTCTGGTTTAAGCTCAAAAGCATTGTCTATCAGTTGCTTGTGATAGAGATCTCTCAATTTGAATTCCCCAAATTCCTCAATGCTTGCATGTATGTAAACCCTAATGTCTTCTGTGTGTAAAACTCTGTGAGGAACACTGGAAAATGCTCCTAAGGGATCTACCTCCAATGACTTGTATGGATGTTTCTTAAATTCAGGTCGGGGCCTATCTGAGATTTTCACTATATTTGGAGTAGCCATTTCTTCAAAGATTTGCAGTGAGATAATGAAAACGGAGAATACCTTATGCGCCTTCAGTTTGCACGGAGTGGTTGGATTGATTTCTTTATGCAATGACTTCGGCAGGAGATCTTTGGTGTGCTTGATGAATCTTGTTGCAGAGCTCCACTTTTTGCTTCTTCTTGAGTGTAGAATGAGCAAATGCTTTTTGAGAAATCCCTTATATTGCTCCGCAAACCCTAATATCTGATGGCAATAAATGCTCGACCTATATTATTCCGGTTTGCCTTATCCGGATAGCTTGGAGTATCCTGGATTAGTCCTGATCTGTGAACATCATCCGGATCTTTCAATCATGAATAAATCGAGGTGACACATTACAAGAACATCCCAAACACTCTGTCCAATCCGCAGAATAAGACAATGCACTTCCGGATCTCTCTGGATCTTTTTGTAATCCTCTATCATACCGGAGCATCTCCCAGAACAGGTCTTACTTGATCGATCACAGCTTCTTCATATCTCCATGCAGACCTCTGAAATCTTATCTGGATCATCTCAAGACTTATATCTTTAAACCCTTTACTCCGCATCTTGTGCCACATCCGGCACCACTTGATTGGCTGGGGGAACAGGATTTTCTTTGAGTCTCCCCCTGAGCTAGAGCTCACTTTTTAATTTCCAGAAGAAATATCAGCACCAGAGTCTGGTGCGGATCCAACCTCTACATTCTCTGAACTTTTCTTCACCCAAATCTTGCTCATCTGATTCCTAACTTCATCCGCATTCATCTTTTGTTTACCCTTGTCTTGATTCTGATTATACACCAGACCTCTTTTGTCCTGATTCTTGCTTCTGCAGACTTTAGCATTATGACCGGACCTATTACAGATTTGGCAAATAACATTTCTTTGCATATTTGACTGATAACCTCTTGATTTGCATTGATTAGCCATATGACCTACTCTATTGCATGTAAAGCATCTACCTTTGAATGAATTGTTTACTTGCATATTTCTGCATTCATGGGATTTGTGTCCATACCTTTTGCAGTTAAAGCACTATCCGGAGAAGGATGAATTAATCTGATTCATTCTCTTTTTGCACTGATTAGCTTTGTGACCAAAGTGGTTGCAGCTGTGGCAGTATCCATTGAAAGATGGATATCTTTGAGCATTGGGCTGTCTTACCGGAGGTCTTCTAGGTCTATTCCTTGGATTTTCTGATCCAAAATTCTTTTGACCGGATCCGGAGCTTTCTCCTTTCTCATATCCCAAACCATACTTGTCATCTATCCTCTTTTGACTTCCAAGAAGAACTTCAAGTTGAGCAGAACTTATCTTGAATTTCTCTTTATATTCATTTGTTGTTTGAAGGTCTCTTTTGAGAGAGGCAATTTGATCCTCAAGTTTTTCTTCATTATCTTTGGCATCTTCAAGATCAGATTCAAGATGTCTGATAATCCTGTCCATCTGGTGGCATTCTTCTAATTTTTCTTTAAGAGATTGTCTTAGATTGTCTTCAGCTTTTCTCTTTTCTTCAATCTCTTGAGTAAATTTTATAGTTCCTGATTCCATTTCATGTCTTAACATAATGACTTCTTTTGATAACTTTTCACATAACTTGGTTTGCTCAGTCAATTCTTCATTTGTATTGCTTTCTTCACTTTGTCTTGCCAATTGTTGGAGCAGCTCCTTTCTCTTTTTCATAGAGAGACTTAATTTGTCTTTTAATTCTCTCATGAATTCATCAGCCTGTTTGAGTCTTTCCTTTAATTCATTGACTTCAGAATTTGACTGTTTAAGATCCTCAAGGGCAGTCTTGAGTTGCTCCCTTAAACCATATGCATCCATTTGAACTCCCAGATCTTCCTCAAGCTGTTAGGCTCTATTAGGAGGAACTTAGCTCTGATACCAATTGTTGATAACTAAGAGGGGGGGTGAATCAGTTATCCTAATTATTTCCCTTTTTGAACTTTCTTATTACTTAGTGCAGCATTGAATTAAACACAAAAACATTATCATGAAATAAGAAACACATGACACAGTATTTTTTGACGTGGAAACCCTGTTAAGGGAGAAAACCACGGGGTGATTAACCCAAAAATTATTCTCTGTTAGAAGAATAGGAAATTACAAAATGGTACTTGCCAATTAGGGCTCACTGCCTGAGCACACTGCTCACAAAGAGGCCCACTGCCTACAAGGAGACACACTGTCTACAAAGTGATAAGAATCACAGTCTTGAACTGATTGGAAGCATCTGCATATGCTGGAGTTCAGTTCCGGTTAGGCTCAGTACACTGATTTGCTTCACTTCATCTTTCCTCTGTTCTTTATTCTGCTATCCTTTCACATACCGGATCTTTCTTGCTACTTCTGCTCTGTTCTGCACTTATTCGCATATACCTTCACACAATCATGCACTTCACAACTAAATCCATCCTCTATATATATCCGCACAAGTAATTTCATCACTTTTCTAGTCGGCATCCGGAACAGTCTAGTTTCTTACAAACTCTGTTCTGTCGGCTGAATCCTTGCTCACCAAGCAATGCGGATCAAGCATATACTTGTAGATATCATTAATCATGTCAGTTAAACATGATTCATGCCTTCACAACCTTTATCATCAACAGTAACACATCCGGAAAGTAGTCTGATACTCTGTCAGTCAGTTCTTCCTCTGTTTTCACTGTCTCTCAGGAATCCGGTACTCAACTATTCATATCTTTTTCCTTGTCCATCACCGGAGGCTAAATCCTTGGAATATACCACTCAAGGTAGTCCTCTTGACTTCCCCAAATCTGCACTGCACCAAGACACTTCCTCTGAGAGATCCGGACCAATCTGTCGGACCTTGCCACATGCTCTGTTCTTGTTCACCGGACCACAACAATCTTCATTCTGACTTCCGGTAGAGACACACCATGACTTGCGGATATGTGGGATGACCTTTGTTGCCATCAATGACAACAACCATGAATCCATATAGTGTCTCTTGCCAACAAGGATTAGTAGGACTGGTAACTGCAGCCTTGCCAGTTTGTAACTCTCTCTTCCATTTTCCTACAGTAATCAAATCATCTTCCACAGTTACAACCAATGATTGTGCGGTAGCCAAGTTAGGGATTCCTTGTCTTTTAATGGCATAATTGACATTTGGTGGTAGTGAATTGATAAAAAAACACATCATTAACCCATCTCTAGGCCTAACATTTGCAGGAATTCTATTGGCTAGTCTGTTAAACTTAGCTACATATTCCCTCATCTACTCTTGAATCTCCTTCTTCATAGTCGACAATTGGGCTACTAATGTATGTTTATTATTAGTAGTTTTAAATCTTTCCTCAAATCTTTGTCTCATTTTAGCACATTCATTAATAGAAGCATTAGGAAGGTGGTAAAACCATTCAACAACTGAGTTAGCGAGAGATTTGACAAATAGCCTGATGGATACGTCTTCATATTAGACCCCGAGGATAGAACATGCAGCAAAGAAGGCATTGATATGCTCTTCAGGGGTAACCTTGCCATCACCTTTAAACTTAGGCAAGAATTTACTTGACCCTCTTGGAAGATCATGCAGGTTAGCACCAAGGTTAAGAGGTCCAATGGTTGCACCCCATGGAACAGGTGGAGGTTGTGGACAAGCCATATTCAGAGGAAGGAAATTTACTTTTAAGGGTAAGATAGTACCGTGTAAGGTCAATATTTGGCAAGATGAACCAGTGGTACTTCTTGTGGGAAGGGGAGAAGATGGCCTGCTCAAGGATTTAACTTTTCTTGTGGGAGGATAAGGAGGAAAGTTCAAAGATTCGAGCAAATCAAAATCAATATCAGCTATGCCCCTTTTTCTATCCCCTCATGTATATCTTTTCATGTCCCACTTCTACAGATATGTAAAACAATTAAGTAGAGTCACCAAACCACTTATTGGTTATTGTGAGGAGGAACTAGTCTGGCAGGATTTTGATTCCTTGGTCTAGCAGTAGGGTTTCTTAGTCTATTTTTAGGAACTGCTCTAACTTGCTGAGGGTCTCTCTCCTTGGCGCAGGAACAACCAGTCTGATGAAAATTAACTCTTGTGTGTCAACAAAATGACGTACATTTTCTTCTATAATCTCACCAAGTTCTTCCTCTTCTTCTAGCACTTCATTAACTTGGTGATACTGTTGGTTAGTTCTTCTGGTTTTCCAGGCAACAAGCCTAAGACCAATAACAATGTCTTCTTGGTCTCCTACTAGCCAATCAATGTTAGGCTACAAAATTGGTGCACATCTCCCATGAAGAACCATAAAATCCAACTAAGCAACTCACAAAGATGATATAATAAACTCTGAATTAGTTTTCCCCAGTCAAGTCGCCAAAAATCTGTTGGTTAATAGATTCATCACCTAACTCTTTATACTCATGTCTAGACAAGTGACAAATGTAATCTGTTGACACTCATTTTGACCTGGGGTTGATTTGTCATGATCAGGAGGTTTCTTCATTTGAAGCCTTTATCTTCTTGCCCATTTTTTTTCTAAGTGTTGGACCTCCTCAGCATTTTTCAACTGCAGCATCATATTTCTTGAGGAGGAGGTCATCGTCATCATGTTTGTTTCGATGATGGTCATCATCATCATGTTCTCCGTCGACCGGTTTCTCATCGTCATCATCATATTGAAGTATGGGGTGATGTTTGGTTTTTATCATGATGATGCTGACGAGCTACAGTGCGCCCTGATCTGCTTACGAGGGTGATTCTTCAAAGTCTCCGGTGATCTTCCATTTATCACCTTGCGCAGGCATGATGATGATGTTGCTTATTCTTTGAGTTGCTCGACCTAACTTGTTTTATCCTAAGGGTCATCGTCATCATCATGATATTTCCAGTTTTCATCCTGCTGCGTGCGGAGGTCATCATATTTTCTGCCTTCATGATATTTCGCCGGGGTGATGTTTTTATCATCGGGTGATCTTGGTTAATATCATCCTGATGATGCTGTTGAAGAGTTCTAAGTGCGACCCGATATTCACTAGGGTCATCATATTTCGAACGTCAGGATGATCTTAGTCAATATCATCCTGATGATGTTGTATCACTTCTTGTTCGTTGTTTCTTCATCCTGATGATGCTGACGTCATCCTTATCTCAGGGTGATATCTTTTTCTCTACCTATCTGCATCATGATATTCCGAAGGAGGGGGTGATATTTTCATATCACCCGGATATATGTTTGTTTGTTCGAGCATCATGATGATGCTAATATTAAGGAGATATCCGCCTGCTAGCTTCACGCATTATCTACTGGGGGTGATCTTTTCAAGCAGCATCATCATATTCAGTTATCGCCCCGATCTTATAGAGGAGCTACAGTGCAACCTGATATTTGAACATCAGGAGGATATTTCCAAATATCCGGTTGTCTTCCGAATATCATGATGATGTTAATATGATGATGACGTCATCAAGGTCCTGCGGGGGTCATATTTTTAACACTGATCATCTTGAAGAGACCTCCTGATATTTGCAAACATGATGATGACTTCATCCGGATATGAGGAGGTGCGCAGTAGGCAGATATGATGATGACGTCAGCAGGATATGATGATGACGTCATCAGGATGTTCATCGGCCAGACTTTTAGAATAAGCTCAGCAGGAGGATGTTTCTCCGATGGATCAGGTTGAGCCGATGAAGGCGATTATCATGCGGTTTGTATTGCGAGATGTTGATGACGTCAGGGTGATATTTCGGGCAACAGGATATCATGCTGCTGAAGGATGATGATGATGAAGTCCTATACTAGTGTCGTCAGGAGCAAAAGCACCGACATGATATATGCTCATGACCTAGTATATAAAGTGCAAAGGAGGTTGCTGCGGGGTGCATGTGGGATAATGTTATCCTGCATATTCGAAACATCATGATGATGAATCTCGGCGGGAAGCGGTTGCGACTGTCTGTTTGATGTTCTTCCCGAGGCCGCGGGTTGGTGCGCCATCAATGGCGATTGTTGCAGAGGTATGGGCGATGGCGTGGACGAATGTTGTACCTGATTGAAGATCTGAATCCCTAGGCGGCGGCGCAAGGCTCGAAAAATCTTCCTGTCTCCTCCCCTACCTGCTGCATTCAAGTTTGGGCGCCAATCCGGTTGTGTTTGAGCGCCATTTTCATGATACTGTGTATCTGGCAAAATTTTGGTCAACATTGTAATTAATTGCTGAGCACCTACCTGACTGTGATAAGCAGGTTGTGTTGCTCATTTCAAAGGTTGTTGAAAGTTGATGATTTTTGGCTCTGTAATCCAAAACCAGCTGATCTGGTTGCTCTGTACAGCTTTTCTTGTGAGTTTATGTATCTCCTGTTGTAGGACTTGGCATGAATCCACTGGTTTCATGGTTGATCTTATATGAGTAATGCTACCTTAGCATGTGTTGTGTTAATTCTGTCTCCAGTATTGCATGTATCCTTCTTCTGGATCTGGATGTTTGCTTATGTTTAGATTCTAGAGCATAGAATTCCTATGTTGAATGTCTGATCTTTTAACCTCTGCTCAAGGGGCAGATTAAACTGTTTTCAGGTTGAACACTGGGAAGGGTATACTGCAGTAGGAATGCCATAAGTAGAGATAGCTCAACACTCTATATTGGGAGATATCTGTAAGGCCGATATCATGTGTATCCCCCTGAAATCCAGTTTTAGCTATTTATGCTGATCATTCACAGGTGTATGTCTACCGACTCCAAGCCCTGGATAGGCACCAATCATGCTATGTTCTTGTGTTATACACCATGTCCAGCTTTGCATCCAAATTCATATCAAAACATTTCACACCTCCACCTGTTAGTTGTAGGAGTAGGATTAGGAACCCCCTGCATGCTCTCATACCCAACCAGACATCATGTCCAAGAATGTTGCCAGCCTTGTGATCTATCATACAGATCTTGGTCCATACATGAGAGCATTCTGCCTGCTGTTGTCAAGTCAGATCTTTCTATCTTTGAGCCAGTCAAGGTTACATCTTGAGTTATAGGGATACCCCCCTTGGTGCGGCAGAACCAGAAGTGAAGGGGAGGAGCTCACGTAACCTCCTGTATTCAGTTGGCCTGAATCTGCCTGTGCATTAGAAGTGGCAAACCCTAATGCTGATTCAGAAGGAATGTCAACATAATCAATAGTTGAGCTTGATATATTGGTATTTTACAGGGGCTCTCTTCTTATTTAACAAGGCATAGCTACCTTCTACAGATGTTTTGAGGAATGTAAACTTGAGGTTGCTTTTAACCAGAAAGTAAGATAAAGGAAAATATTTTGACCAGAAAGCTATAAAGGTGAATCTATAATTCTAACACCAACACAAGAAGTTCATAGACTTGCAATCAAAATAGAGTATTTTAGAATACCATACGTATAGATGAAATCACCACCTTGAGATAAAATACCAATAGATAAATTATTTGAAACAGTGAGCGAGAATCAATAACATACTACCACTATAATATATGAACACCATTAATATTAGTAGAATAATATTCAACATAGGAAGAACATAATTCCAAATAATCACAACACAAAGTCCATAATCACCCGAAACTCCACTGTATTAACTATATTTCATATATCATAGAAGTCAGAAACAGAATATTGTTATCACTCTTCCCAGAGAAAAACCAAAATTTTTACCAAAAAGAAGAGTCCTAAGTTTGACTAGCCATTCAAAATATATAGCTAAGCCAAACCATAACCATCCAGAAAAACCATAACGTCTTCTTGAAATAGCCGATTAAAGATTGTTTTTAAACAATAATAAAGGGGCCCTCTCGAGCCAATAGTTTTTGAGAAAATAAAAGATAACTTGCAAATATAAAACACTAAGCTAATTTAAGATTTGCAGGTCTATGTCACCATCGTCCACCTCATCCATCTCTTTGTCTTCCCTAGACTATTCACCTTTCTTATTGACACTTTGCACTACTTGAGGTACCTGTGCTCGTAACCTGGATTTATATGTTCTGTATTTGTTGATAATTGGTGTTAATACCATGCCAGGTGGAGGTCCAGTCATGTTGATTCGGTGCTTCTTCTTCATAATAGTCCTATCAAGGTCAATCACCTTTCGATGTATCTCCTCAATGCCATTTTTGCAAGTGTTAATGTAGGCTACCATTTTAGAAAGTCTGCCCAATGATTCCCTTGTAATAGTATCATAGTTTACTATATCTTCTTTCACCACCTTATTAAAATTTGTTTGATTACCTTGATGTCTAGTAGTTTTTCATCATCAGACCCGTTAGCTTCTACATCCAAAGCAGCAAAGTCCCTTTTGATTCTCATCATCTCCTTACAATAAATTGCCACTACCTTTCCTATTTCTTCCTCAGTTGCTGCTACCACACAAATCTTCCATTCCAATGCATCAGCCCACACATTAGTATCTAATTCTTTGGGATCATCTATGATCTCTTCAGCCATTAGGATGCCAAGGTCCATGTTAGTAATCTCACGTACTTCCTTGGAGAGTATACTTAAAGTATGGTGATCGCTTCGGACTTTCTCAAATTCCACTATTAAAACTTATCTCTTAGCATGAATAGAATCAAACAATTTCACTACTTCTTCAATAAATATAAGACCATCAAATATGATCTTTTCAATCCATTGCTCCATAGCTTGCCTTAGAGACAAAGAAGTTTTAATTTGTTGAAGTAGATTTGGGTCGAGAGTGGGAATCTTAATAGTAGAAGAAGTTCCAATGGAAGGGGTGACTATCTCAAAAATTGAATTTGTGAAGGAAGATAGAGAACTTACATGTGCCAACAACTTTGAATTTTCATCCTACAAATCTTTCACTCTTTTGGAAATGTTGAACACTGAAGTGCATGTGATATAGATCCCCTTCGACGGTTGATGGTCCTAGATCCACCTGGCTTACTCTGAAATTAGCCTCAATTATTTCATCTTAATTCTTCCCTACTAATGGGTCTGTAATTTCCAAAAATTGATTTCCTAAAGTCGCATTAGTCACCATCCTGGACATTCTTTTTGCACATTTAGGTTTTGGAACCATTTGAAACAGACTAGCAACAGTATAAATACCATCATCGGGTGGAATAGTACATCTTTTCTTCTTTTCAACTACCTCCTTTAACATCGGTAGTCATCACCATTTGCGTAGGATGAAGATCTTGCATAGACATCTCTTTTTGTTGTGGGGAATTAGGTGGACTAAGTAATGAATGCAATTAATTATCTCCCAATTGTGAAAAGATAAAAGAATCAAAATCACTTGCCTGATTGTTTGATAATGGCACATGATTAGCCTTAGATGATAAGGCTGTCAATCTTGTATTTCTTTTTGTGACTTGAACATCTTGTTCACAGGCAGTTTTCAGCTTTCCAAGCTCCTTAGGTGGACCTTTGCCATCACCATTTGGTTACAAACCAACTCTTTGCAAAGCTGGGTCCGAAGTGGGTGTTCTTCTATGTGAGGTGGTAGTCTGGGACCTAGCTCGATTTTGAGAGGCTAAGTCTTTAGGTGTCGATGAGCCAGTGCACTCTTTAGACTTTGCTTGCAACCACCTTTTGGTTCTCCTTAAAACATGAAATGATAGTAACATGATATTTGTAACTTCCCTCTCCGACCAATCTAGTAGAGGCAAGGGGTCTCTAGACACTTTACTATACTCTTCACTTAGAAGACCTAAAAAATCATTAATCATATCTGGGACCTAAATATTTAGCTTGAAAGCATGGACCTAATCAATAGTCAACCTCATCAAATTCCTTTTCTAAACCTCTCTTTCATCAATACAGTCCTCCCAGAAATCTTCATGCCAAGGAATATGTAAATAAGAACCCCCTCCATGCATATGTTCTTTTATAAAATTCTTACTGTCAAATGCTGTGTGAGGAGACAAACTATGAAGACTAAACTTAGACAACAATCTTTCCACATTCTGAGCACTTTCATTATTCTTGCAGGAATAGGACAAAGACATAGGAAATGAATTCCCTTTCCTTTTCATCTCCTGATACTTGACATTAACCACATATATCTGGTGACAAACGTCCAGTAACACCAAATAGTTGGATGGGTACTGAGGCAACTTTAATGGGGCATCTTCATAACCCCCAATCCTTAAATAAGAGAAGCAATCAAACTGAACATAGACACCCACAAATTTTATGACCAATGAAAAGGCTTCTACATAAAATCTCCTCTCTATTGAGCCATCAATTCGTTTAGCTAACATCATAGAAAATGCATCAATCACACAACGGAAATCTTTCATACCTTTATTTCTTTGCAACTAAGGGAAGATTTGATACATAGGAATGCTCATCAAAGAACTCCTCTGGGTCCTAAAACTAGGCCAAGCAGCCTCTTTCTGAGCTAAGATGTAAAGCAACTAAGAACACATATGGAAGTTTGTGCTTCGTGTGAAATTCATCAACTGTTCATGTAGGCAATTACTGATGATCTTTAGCCAATCAATTTGGTGATCTCCACAAATTAATAGGATAAACTTGCACATCCAGAATTCAAAAACATCTGACTCAGGAATTCCAATCACTCTATTCAACATAGTTATCATATCTAAGATTTCCTCCTTGAAATGGCTTCTTTTCAAGTTAACGGGTAGCCGAGACTTCCTAGACTTTTCTTCCTCTAACCAATGCTTGGAAACATAGGTACAACACTAGGCTTTCTTTTCATTGTAGAAATTCTAGGCTGAGGACACAGAAACATCATCATCACCTTCATACTCTTCTAAGTCTAAAGCCAGAGCAATAGACTCAACATTAATTTTGGCCACTATAGTACCATTGGGAGTTTTTATCTCCTGAGAGTCTGGAAAATAACTATTTGCATATGGACAACCATTAACTCAGGACAAGGCATGGTAGGAGGAAAGCCACCTGCTTTATGCAAACTACTACTGACAATTTTCCCTACTAAAGGGGTTCTTTTCTCAGATTGTATTCTTCCCCAAAAATCATTTAAATCAACATGGCCCAAATTCGCATCCCTCACTCTATCCAGACCATTTTCTATAATAGAGGCTACGGGAGCTCCTTGAAACTTAAATTTCATTTTTGTATTCTTCAAAAACTAGTAGACGAGGGACTTGGAGATGTATGCGGATAGCAGGGAATGAGGCAAAACACTCAGAGAATTCCTTATGTATATTCATGGGAAATAGAAATGTAGAACTTCTCCGAGAAGATATGAGATCTTTATAGAGAAGGAAAAGTTACCAGCTTTACTAACCTATGAGAGTATGATTGAGTTGAAATTCTGCACACAATGAACTAGTTGTTTATCCCTTTGCAACACATTCTTTAGCTCATATTACCACCTTACTCGGCCTTTAAGTCACTTCTCATAAACTTCTCATTAAATATTGGCGGTGAGTTTATCATTAGAAATCATAAATGCATGCCTCGACTTTCCCTTCGATAAATGTACCACTATGCCCACACACACCTCAAATTGAATGCACAATGACAAGTGTCATTCCTCCACACAACATGCCGGCACAGCCAAGGCTTCTTAAGAAAGAGCACCATGAGAAGTCAGCGAGTCGGGTAAAATATGAACTTTTGAACTAGGAGTCAAAGATTTAAAACTTCAAAGAATCTCTAACCTCCTGAATACAAGGGAAAGACCTTTTATAGAGACTTAACATAGAAACAAAGTATTGAAAATACAAGGCAAGTTGGCATGTCAGGTACTTCATGAATTTGTGAACTCGCCGACTTGCTACACAAATACAAAGGATTGTTGACTTACAAAAAATGACTAAGTAAAACTAACCCGAAGGAAAAGATAGATGAATAAGGTCTATGAAAATCACAAGGGATAAACAAAGATAGAACTTGGGGCAACAGTCTTGCATTTTAGTGTAAATTTACATTTAGATTTAAAATATTTGCATTTTTTCCATAGAAAATTTCAACAAAAAACTAGCAATTTTCATGCATTTTCATTAGATTTGCATTGGCAATTTGTATATTAAAGCTTGGAATTTATTTTCAGATTCGAGAGTATTTCATTTTCATCATAAATCAGACTTGAAAACATTCATATAGCATTTTGTGTCAAGTTCTAAAATCTAGGGCTTCAAAAACATCGATTTTCACTAAATTTGTCCTTATCGACTCTCTAAACTTGCGCCATAGGCACGTTGTGAAGGGTATTTATGCACTAATTGGTTTTTATTGGGGTAATTAATTGTGACCCCTCCTAAAAAACTTCACAACACCTTTTTATTGGCCTCTTGCATTGAAAATTTGCTAAAAAACTACACATTTTGACTATTTTTGTCCTAGGGTTTGACCTAGTTTGCACTCCAAGCATGTTGTAATCAATTTTATGGATTGAGGTGACTGATATCATTGATTTTATTTTCTTCACCTACTAAAATTAATTACAAAACCCTTTTTGCTATGTCTTGGAATTGAAAAACCATGAAAAATAGCCTATTTTTGCTACATTTTTAATAGGGTCTTACCTTAAGTGGCATAAAAGCGTGTTGTGTTGGGTATTTTGACATTAAGTGGCTGTTATTACTGATATAATTTTCTATCCATCATAATTTTCCTCACAACACACTTTGTCATACTCTTTTGCTTTGAGTTTTGGTGAAAAAAGTGCCTATTTGACATATTTTCACTATATTTTGACTTGCCATTATCTTGGATTTTCATCAAGAGTGTGTTGTGAAGGATCCTATTGCTGTTTTGGACTGATATCAGACATATAATTTTTTTCCCTTGACTAAAATCCTTACAACACCCTTTGCTTTCACTTATTTGCATTGACAAAAGAACAAAAACCAAGCATTTCAGGCCATTTTTGCATATAGTTTTGCACTTGTCTTTGACATACTTTTGGAGAAAATATTAAATCTTACTTGCATTTATTTAAGCATATAAACATGGCCTCTAATCACAATAACAACAATAGGTTCCCTTCTATACCTTGGATGAAAAGAAAAGTCCCTGAACCTGAATTTGTGTTTACACCACATGATAGAACAATTGGAGATTCTGAAGGACCTCTTTATATCACTGTGAAAATAATGGGAAACCCTATAGATGGAACTCTTATTGATACTAATTGCATGACTAATGTGGCCACTGAAGAGTTCCTCTTTTCAAATCAATTAATACAAGGTTCTTATGACCTTTCGAACTTGATGATTAAGACACATACGGGAACCTTGGAAAAACCATTGGGAAAGATATGATTGTTGGTAATTGTATTTGAGAAATATGTTAAAAAATGGTTTTATGTTACACCCACTTTTGATACCTTTAAAATCAAACTTGGAATCCCTTGGTTAAAGGTTATGAAAGAAGTTCCTTCAACTATTTATAAAATGTGTAAAATTTCCTTTAAACGGACAAGTGCATGTCATTCCTCGAAATACATACAAACCTTTAAGTACACAACACTTTACATTGGATTACTTTTACAACAAAACTAACAACAAATTGGAGCTACAAACAAACTTTACATTTTTGAGCTATAGAAACTACAAGGCAAAACTTTTACATTCAATACCTAGTCCTTCAACACAAGAAACGAAAAAAGATAAACAACCCACATGTGAAGAGAATCTTAGACCAAAAGGACAAGGTCCCTATGTTGAGGTTCCTCCCCCAAAATCCTTACAAGGATCGGGAGGTCATAGTCAACAACAAAATGTTCCACCGCGATAAATGAGGTTTTATCTCGGTGGTTCATCTTCTAAATTGCACAAACCCATGAAAGAGGATATCCCTATCTTACAAGACATAAGTGGTAAAAGAAAATGAAATAGAAAAGCAAGAGAAAGAAGAAAAAGAAGACAAGGTTATGCTATAAACCTCACCGCTCAATAAGAAAACATTAATCCTAACATTCAACCAAACAAAGATGATCCTAACAATGAACAACATGATGAGAAAGACATGAATTTGGCTATGGTACCTTATGTCCCACTTTCCTCCAATATTAGGGAGTGGGATGATGATGATGATGATTTGCTTATATACAACCTCTAGCCTAGCAGGGGCCCTATAGGTAAGTATATCTAACCTTTTATCTCTCTCATGATGTGCTTCCCCTGTGATTTGTTATGTGTTGTTTAGACCTCCTGGGATGTCCCCTTATTCACCTGTAAGGTTCAGGATACCAGGAGACTGCCTCTGTTGTGACCTTCTATTTGTATCATCATTCTTCTATATTGCCTCTCTCTTCGATTCCATTATTGTGTGTTGTGTCTTACAAACATAGCATTGTGATTGGTGACTTGGGGGTACCCTCATACGTGACTGTCCCTAAGACATTTGTTTCTCCCCTCTGATTTATTGTTTCCCTTCCTCTAGTGTTTCTACCTAGTGGGCAGATGACGAAAAACATTTACACTGATGCGGACCTAGTGTCCCTTTTGAGAGCAATCAAAAAATGGACTTAGTGTTGATAACTGAGAGGGGGGGGTGAATCAGTTATCCTAATTATTTCCCTTTTTGAACTATCTTATTAATCAATGCAGCATTGAATCAAACACAAAAACATTACCATGAAATAAGAAACACATGACATAGTATTTTTGACGTGGAAACCCTGTTAAGGGAGAAAACCACGGGGTGATTAACCCAAAAATTATTCTTTGTTAGAAGAATAGAAAATTACAAAAATGGCACTTGCCAATTAGGGCTCACTGCCCGAGCACACTGCTCACAAAGAGGCCCACTGCCTACAAGGAGACACACTGTCTACAAAGTGATAAGAATCATAGTCTTGAACTGATTGGAAGCATCTGCATATGCTGGAGTTCAGTTCCGGTTAGGCTCAGTACACTGATCTGCTGCACTTCATCTTTCCTCTGTTCTTTATTCTGCTATCCTTTCACATACTAGATCTTTCTTGCTACTTCTGCTCTATTCTGCACTTATTCGCATATATCTTCACACAATCACTCCCTTCACAACTAAATCCATCCTCTATATATATCCGCACAAGTAATTTCATCACTTTTCTAGTCGGCATCCAGAACAGTCTAGTTTCTTACAAACTCTATTCTGTCGGCTGAATCCTTGCTCACCAAGCAATGTGGATCAAGCATATACTTGTAGATATCATTAATCATGTCGGCCAAACATGATTCATGCCTTCACAACCTTTATCATCAACAGTAACACATCCGGAAAGTAGTCTGATACTCTGTCAGTCAGTTCTTCCTCTGTTTTCACTCTCTTTCAGGAATCCGGTACTCAACTATTCATATCTTTTTCTTTGTCCATCACCGGAGGCTAAATCCTTGGAATATACCACTCAAGGTAGTCCTCTTGACTTCCCCAAATCCGCACTACACCAAGACACTTCCTCTGAGAGATCCGGACCAATCTGTCGGACCTTGCCACATGCTCTGTTCTTGTTCACCGGACCACAACAATCTTTATTCTGACTTCCGGTAGAGACACACCATGACTTGTGGATATGTGGGATGACCTTTGTTGCCATCAATGACAACAACCATGAATCCATATAGTGTCTCTTGCCAACAATCTCCCCCTTTGGCATTGATGGCAACACTTAGTGAAAAATGACTAAGTGTTTACACTATGCTCCCCCTTTGCTGATGCTCTGTCTTTATATACAATTTCTGGAACTCCCCCTTAGTTGGATTCCTCATTTTTCACTGCTCCTCACTCCCCCTTTGACATCAATGGCAAAGGGTAGGGTCCGCACACCAAAATTTTTAAAAATTTTCTATACATAGCCGCATATTTACATACTCACTTATACTGAAGAATGTCTGCAAAGGATGTCTTCAATTGGATCAGTTCTGTAGCCCAACTTAGCTTCATTCTTTCCAAAATTGAGATGTGACCACTCAACAAAAATGCAAAAGCTTCTGCCCTCTTGAGATCTGTCAGATCATTTGTTTGGGCGGTGGTCTGAGCATCACTGATGGCCTCATGCATAGTTTCTAACTTAGGGATTATAATCCTTCTAAGTTCTCCCATCCAGTTAGTGATATTCTTCCTTTCCTTCTCAAGATTCTTTATTTCATTCAAGACTGCAATAGTCTGACATTCTTGATTTATTATGGAGGAAGAGAGAGGATCAAAACTTTGAGATAAACTTTGTAGTTTGTCCTGTTCCTCTTTTATTTTCTTATCAATTTGTGCTGTTGCCTTTGACCAAGATATACAAAATTTGTAAATGTCACCGCAATCCTTAAGAGCATTTTCTAAGCTCTTTATTCCAATACTCATAATTCTCCTATTGGTAGAGATTAATCCTAATACTTCTGAAAATCTTTTATCCAAAAATTCCTTTCGGACCTTTTCTTCAGTTGATTTTTCTAGAGATTCAAAATGTGTACTAACACTGCTGACTAAGGTTTTGAGATTACCGGAAGAGGAGGCTGTCGGATCCTTTTGAAAAGATGGCATGATTTTTTCTAGCACTCCAGATGCTACCTCCATAAGCTCACAGTCTTCCATGTGAGATTTCAGCAGTTTCTCTTTTACTTTCTCATTTGCAAATGAGGCTATTTTCATTGTTTGCACCGGTGACAAAGAGTCAAAATCTAATGGTCCTTTTAGCAAGTCCGGTTCATCAATTTCTATAGTGGCTTTTGTCAGGAATTCTTGAACAGTTTGTGCAGTGTCTCTTGCCGGAGACACATGTTTCTTCTCTTCTGCAGTTTTGTCCTTTTGAATCTTTTCTCCTTCCTTACTCTTACCACTTTCAGTCGTGGTTTTCTCTGTTGGGGTGCTGTCAACCTCTTTTTCTTTAACTGCTGCTTCTTTCTCCTGTAGTTTCTCTTCTTCTTGGGATCCGGAGACTGTTGGGGAAACCGGAGGAGAGATGTTAGTCTGTTCAGGACCCACTTCTTCCGGAGCAGATGATTCCAAATCCGCAGCTGTTTCTGCACCTAAGTCCTCTACAACAGGAAGATTGAACCTTTTGAAGGCCTTCCGGAGGATCTCTTCTATCTCTTGGGCCACTTTGTCAGTCTCACCAAGCATGAGTTGATTCATCCTGGCTTTACTTCTGAACTCATCTTTGCAGTCTTTGAAGATTATGTTCATTGTCTTGGGATCAATTTGAGGATATAGCTGAATAGCTATCTGCTCCCGGATCTCAAGATCTTTTGCATGAGCATTATTCTTTCTTATTTCTAATTCCTTTTCTAGGCTTTTAGGAATAAGAGATATGATCTCAATGAAAGCCTTATTGTATATGTTCAGATATTTGACTGTGGCTTCCTGCAGAATCTTTTGGTCAGCCTCATTGTAGTCATCATAAAATTCAGTCATTGGTTGAAGGTTTCCATCCACCGTAACCGACTTGATTACACTCTCTAGAGACAGAGTGGGCTTTTCAACAGATACCTCTACCATTTCATCCTTGTCTTGGCCTGTGGAGGGTTTACCGGATCCTTTCTTCTTCTGCTTCTTTATTTCTTTTACTCCCTCATCTGACTCTGTTTCCTCTTCATCCTTTTGGCTCTCATAATCCCTTATGGCTTTTGTCTTAGATCTTTTACCGGATGCCTGGACTTCCGGTTTTGAGCTTTTGGTTGTGGGAGGTGCAGATCTTTTTGATGATCTGGTCCGGGTGGAAGTTTCAACTGGAACACTTTCTTTACTTTTCTTTTCTTCCTCAGCCTTCCTCCTCTTTTCCCGGCTGGCATCAAGTGCCTCTTTTGAGATGCCTAGGCCTTGAGCAATATGCTCTACTTCTTTTCTCACCTTTCTCTTTATCTCAGGTTCCCTGAGTTCTACATGGATCTTTGCACTCAGCTCCTCAAAGGTTCCAAACCTTTCTGCCTTTGGATCTTTGGGCTGGCTTAGCATGTGTTGAACATGCAGCTCCACTATCTATTCATCCACTTCATACCCCATGGGCATGATCTAGACAGTCCTTGGCTCCACTGCCTCCATTAGGCACTAATCAGTGTCCACCATAAAGCACACTGAGTCTTTGTATTTTTCAACAAGAGACTGGGGAATTCTCTCTCTTGCTTGCATCATGCTTTGGAAGTTTTTGAAGTATCCCCATAGGGCTGTATTTCTTGCTTTGGCATCCCCAAGCCCATGTAGATAGTCTCTTATTTGGACTGCAACAGGTTTGTCATTCTGCCATGCCCATCCACTTGATCTGGGCAGCTCATTCATGAAGTAGAAGAATAGACATAATATAAGAGTACCATACTTAAAGGAATTCTTCTTGTCCTTCTTGATTTTCTGTATATTTTCCATTAATTGGCTTAACAGTAGTTCGCAGAGATCATATTCTGCATTCTTTCTTAGCATTTCATAGGCAGTGTATACTGCAGTTCCGGATACAGAATTCTCCCTGCTGGAGTGATAGATCTTGTATCCTATTATCATGGATGCATACTTGATATCCAGATCCGAAATATCTTCAATGGTCATTGCCCTCTTATCAAATTTTGATCCGGTGGCCTCAGTTACAATGTTGTTCTTGACAGATTTGAGGATAGGTATCCCTCCAGAAGAGTATAGACCAGTTACTGCTCTAATTGCCTCTTTTGTGATCTTGCAGGGTCTATCCAGCCATAGGAAGTTGTCATGCATCCTGCTCAGTACATACCGGACCCATTCATCTTCTTCAAAGCAGGGGAAATGAATAAATTGCTCAAATTGTTTCTTCTGGATACCCTTATACTCTGGTTTAAGCTCAAAAGCATTGTCTATCAGTTGCTTGTGATAGAGATCTCTTAATTTGAATTCCCCAAATTCCTCAATGCTTGCATGTATGTAAACCCTAATGTCTTCTGTATGTAAAACTCCGTGAGGAACACTGGAAAATGCTCCTAAGGGATCTACCTCCAATGACTTGTATGGATGTTTCTTAAATTCAGGTCGGGGCCTATCTGAGATTTTCACTATATTTGGAGTAGCCATTTCTTCAAAGATTTGCAGTGAGATAATGAAAACGGAGAATACCTTATGCGCCTTCGGTTTGTACGGAGTGGTTGGATTGATTTCTTTATGCAATGACTTCGGCAGGAGATCTTTGGTGTGCTTGATGAATCTTGTTGCAGAGCTCCACTTTTCGCTTCTTCTTGAGTGCAGAATGAGCAAATGCTTTTTGAGAAATCCCTTATATTGCTCCGCAAACCCTAATATCTGATGGAAATAAATGCTCGACCTATATTATTCCGGTTTGCCTTATCCGGATAGCTTGGAGTATCCCGGATCAGTCCTGATCTGTGAACATCATCCAGATCTTTCAATCATGAATAAATCGAGGTGACACATTACAAGAACATCCCAAACACTCTGTCCAATCCGCAGAATAAGACAATGCACTTCCGGATCTCTCCGGACCTTTTTGTAATCATCTGTCATACCGGAGCATCTCCCGGAACAGGTCTTACTTGATCGATCACAGCTTCTTCATAACTCCATGCGGACCTCTGAAATCTTATCAGGATCATCTCAAGACTTATATCTTTAAACCCTTTACTCCGCATCTTGTGCCACATCAGGCACCACTTGATTGGCTGGGGGAACAGGATTTTCTTTGAGTCTCCCCCTGAGCCAGAGCTCACTTTTTAATTTCCGGAAGAATTATCAGCACCAGAGTCTGGTGCGGATCCAACCTCTACATTCTCTAAACTTTTCTTCACCCAAATCTTGCTCATATGATTTCTAACTTCATCCGCATTCAACTTTTGTTTACCCTTGTCTTGATTCTGATTATACACCGGACCTCTTTTGTCCTGATTCTTGCTTCTGCAGACTTTAGCATTATGACCGGACCTATTACAGATTTGGCAAATAACATTTCTTTACATGTTTGACTGATAACCTCTTGATTTGCATTGATTAGCCATATGACCTACTCTATTGCATGTAAAGCATCTACCTTTGAATGAATTGTTTACTTGCATATTTCTGCATTCATGGGATTTGTGTCCATACCTTTTGTAGTTAAAGCACTGTCCGGAGAAGGATGAATTAATCTGATTCATTCTGTTTTTGCACTGATTAGCTTTGTGACCAAAGTGGTTGTAGCTGTGGCAGTATCCATTGAAAGATGGATATCTTTGAGCATTGGGCTGTCTTACCGGAGGTCTTCTAGGCCTGTTCCTTGGATTTTTTGATCCAAAATTCTTTTGACCGGATCTGGAGCTTTCTCCTTTCTCATATCCCAAACCATACTTGTCATCTGTCCTCTTTTGACTTCCAAGAAGTACTTCAAGTTGGGCAGAACTTATCTTGAATTTTTCTTTATATTCATTTGCTGTTTGAAGATCTCTTTTGAGAGAGGCAATTTGATCCTCAAGTTTTTCTTCATTATCTTTGGCATCTTCAAGATCAGATTCAAGATGTCTGATAATCCTGTCCATCTGGTGGCATTCTTCTGATTTTTCTTTAAGAGATTGTCTTAGATTGTCTTCAGCCTTTCTTTTTTCTTCAATCTCTTGAGTAAACTTTATAGTTCCTGATTCCATTTCATGTCTTAACATAATGACTTCTTTTGATAATTTTTCACATAACTTGGTTTGCTCAGTCAATTCTTCATTTGTATTGCTTTCTTCACTTTGTCTTGCCAATTGTTGGAGCAGCTCCTTTCTCTTTTTCATAGAGAGACTTAATTTGTCTTTTAATTCTCTCATGAATTCATCAGCCTGTTTGAGTCTTTCCTTTAATTCATTGACTTCAGAATTTGACTGTTCAAGATCCTCAAGGGTAGTCTTGAGTTGCTCCCTTAAACCATATGCATCCATTTGAACTCCCAGATCTTCCTCAAGCTGTTAGGCTCTATTAGGAGGAACTTAGCTCTGATACCAATTGTTGATAACTGAGAGGGGGGGTAAATCAGTTATCCTAATTATTTCCCTTTTTGAACTGTCTTATTAATCAATGCAGCATTGAATCAAACACAAAAACATTACCATGAAATAAGAAACACATGACACAGTATTTTTGACGTGGAAACCCTGTTAAGGGAGAAAACCACGGGGTGATTAACCCAAAAATTATTCTCTGTTAGAAGAATAGAAAATTACAAAAATGACACTTGCCAATTAGGGCTCACTGCCCGAGCACACTGCTCACAAAGAGGCCCACTGCCTACAAGGAGACACACTGTCTACAAAGTGATAAGAATCACAGTCTTGAACTGATTGGAAGCATCTGCATATGCTGGAGTTCAGTTCCGGTTAGGCTCAGTACACTGATCTGCTGCACTTCATCTTTCCTCTGTTCTTTATTCTGCTATCCTTTCACATACCGGATCTTTCTTGCTACTTCTGCTCTGTTCTGCACTTATTCGCATATATCTTCACACAATCACTCCCTTCACAACTAAATCCATCCTCTATATATATCCGCACAAGTAATTTCATCACTTTTCTAGTCGGCATCCAGAACAGTCTAGTTTCTTACAAACTCTGTTCTGTCGGCTGAATCCTTGCTCACCAAGCAATGCGGATCAAGCATATACTTGTAGATATCATTAATCATGTTGGCCAAACATGATTCATGCCTTCACAACCTTTATCATCAACAGTAACACATCCGGAAAGTAGTCTGATACTCTGTCAGTCAGTTCTTCCTCTGTTTTCACTGTCTTTCAGGAATCCGGTACTCAACTATTCATATCTTTTTCTTTGTCCATCACCGGAGGCTAAATCCTTGGAATATACCACTCAAGGTAGTCCTCTTGACTTCCCCAAATCCGCACTACACCAAGACACTTCCTCTGAGAGATCCGGACCAATCTGTCAGACCTTGCCACATGCTCTGTTCTTGTTCACCGGACCACAACAATCTTTATTCTGACTTCCGGTAGAGACACACCATGACTTGCGGATATGTGGGATGACCTTTGTTGCCATCAATGACAACAACCATGAATCCATATAGTGTCTCTTGCCAACACTTAGTTCCTAATATGACGATGGGGTTGTAATAAATTATCTGACACTTGGCTAGTAGAAGAACTTTGTGCTTTCTGCATAGTAATTTTGATGGTATGCTATCTCATTTACGAACCTCAATAATACTGCTGCTTTGTGCACCTTTGTTTGTCTTTGAATCTAGCCTTGGCGGTACTCGATTCAGAGAGCTTCATGACATAACCCATGGTTATCCTTGAACTCCAAATTTGTCCTATAACCTTGGATCTTTGTGTGGTTAATCATATGCATTGATGTTGTTGTTTATCATGATTTTGTAGGCACTAACATGTTTCTTGTAGGATGTGTTTATGGGAACATTTGGCAATCATGAATTACATGTCACCTTTGGGGGGCATGGGCTTTGAAAAAGCTTGTGTTCCCTTATGTGTTTTCTTCCTACCTTAACATGCTTGATATCGATACCTGATATCAACCACCTTAAGGTGGGGGAATATATAAGGTAAGTTGTTTGTTGTAGATGTTAGTTATGTCTTTGTCCTTAGATGTAGTTTAAAGACTAGCGCAATGAGTGCTTCCTGCATTCTGAGTTTGTTTGCAATCAATCATGTAAGCCCTCTATGGAGGTGGGATATTGCATATATTTTTTTTATCTTGAGCTCTTTGCAAAGGTGGGGATGGCGTATTTCTCAGAGCAGATTACGTCATCCTGTCATTTTCAAAAGTCCTCTGCAAAGGTGGGGAGCAGTTCTGTGACTAACTCAACCCTTAAGCATGTTTTTGGTGATTGTTGTGGCAAAGCCTAATCATCGGTGTGTGCCTATAATGTGCCTAAGATGGTGATGAGCCTAAAAATAGGGAACACACCATCGCTTGTTTTCTGTGTTTTCTTCATGTCTTCAAGTGTGTGTGTTTGGCATGCTTACTTTTTTTGGCATGTCTGTTGCCCCATATGTAGTCTAAAGAGTAGCGTGATGAGTGCTTCCTACATTTTGGGAGGTTTTGTGTGTCTTGTGTGTGTGTCACCCCATATATATAGTATAAAGACTGGCACGATGAGTGCTTCTTGCATTATGAGAGGTTTGTTTACTTTACAGTACTTGCATTTGCATTTCATATATATGAGAAAAAGAAAAGAAAAAAATCATGTCTATCTTCTATGCATTAATGTGTCTTCCATGCATTTACTGTATTCTCTGTGTTTTGCATGATTGTAACTGTCTTCTTCATTTTTGCGTGCCTGCTACTATTTTCTCTGTGATTGGCATGTCTTCTTCATGCTTGGCATGTTTGCTGAGTTTGTGACCATACTTCAATGCATGTATTGGCCTTGCGTTTATACATACATTAAAGTGGGGGTTGAATGTAACATCAAAAAATGTCCCCTTGGTAGCTTTTCCCTCATAAGGTTTAGCTCCCAGGTCTTTAGTGTGCATTTAGGACATCTTGCATTATAATTTGGCATCCCAATGGAATGAACCCTAGGTATCATGGAAAATTAGACCTAGGGGGACCCCTTGAGCTTAACCCTGCCCAAAATAGGAGGGGATAACTTGGGCACTCGCGCCCTACTCCTACCCTATTTTGGGTCAAGCCTAAATTTCTAGTGTTGGTTTATGACCGTTATTTGGTCCCTAGGCTGACACTGTAAGTTTGAATTTATGAGATCTTGGTGGGGATGCTTGTACTTGCATATAAAAGCATGATTAGGCATTCATTTAGAAACTAGATTACAATTAGAAATTACATTCATGAGCATTGGCATTCTAGAAGTGATTCAAGGATTTCATTGTGTTGCAAGAGTGGATTTGTGTGGTTTATGTGTTTGTATTTGCAGATTGAGAATCAATTTCCTCATGGAATGAAGGGCATCTTCCTCCCATGAGATCTTCACTACAAGGTGACATTATATTGTGTTTTCATCATCATTTCCTTTAGTTTTTTCCTCTACCTCACAAGGGCACACACTCTCTGTCTGACAACAGTGTTCAGAGACTTAAGTGTCCTCCGGGGCTTGACTGAGGCAAACCTCTAAACACCACAACCCTCTCCCAAAGCTTTTATGGTTGAAGGTTACATGTTGAGGAGCTAGACAAATTGAAGTTATAGGAAGACATCTTAAGGTGTCAGAATTGCAAAACAGGAAGAAAATCTCCCCCTAGACTAGGGCGCCTGCTCTTTAGTCCTCCAACTTTTGTGACGAGAAAATCCCCGGAACAACAAGAAAGAGTTGTAGATTGAGTTTCTAGATCTCGACAGAAACTAGGGCCTTGGACATGGGCACCCACTCTTGTGTCCCTGACTTTTCCTCCTGGGAGCTCCAAAAATAGGTACTTTGTGATTTGATATTTTACATCCCTCTCCAAGAGCTTTTTCTATAATTCATCTATTTGATGTCATTTTTACATAATTAGGGTTTTAATGGTGAATTGAGCATCAGAGAAGGAAAATTGATAATTAAACATCCTAATCCAAGTTTCCCTACATCTCATAGTGACCTAGGCTATGATAGTGCATGGCCACTTGACCCTAGGTCCTTGAATGTTAAGGGTGAAAGGAGGATTCAAACATCTAACAACCAAAACATTGAACAATCCCAATTTTACCTGAAACACTTTGTCAAGAATTTTCTGATGTGTTTTCTTGGGAGTACCATGATTTGAAGGGATTTGATCCTAAATTAGCTCAACATACTATAGAGTTAGAACCTAAGGCAAAACTAGTAAGACAAAAGCAAAGACCTTTGAATCCAAAGTTAGAACATCTTATGAAGGCTTAGTTAAATAAGCTTATTGAAAGTAATATCATCATTCCAATTAAGCATACCTCATGGGTGTCTAAACTTGTCCTTGTGAGAAAGAAGAATGGACAAATCAGAATTTGTGTCGATTTCAGAGACCTTAGTAGAGCCTCTCTCAAGGATCATTACCCACTGCCATCTATGGAACAAATTTTGCAGGTTGTATCTGGATCTGATAGATTCTCTTTTAGATAGTTTTTTAGGTTACAACCAAGTATTGGTGAAGAAAGAGGATCAATTCAAGACCGCATTTACAACAAAGTGGGGAACCATGGCATATAGGAAAATGCCATTTGGACTATTAAATGCAGGAGCCAGTTTTCCAAGAGCTATGGACATGGCTTTCCATGGTTTGATGAATAAGTTTGTAATGGTTTACCTAGATGATATTATAGTTTTTTCAAAAAATGTTGATGATCTTATTGTTCACTTGAGACAGATATTTGAGAGATGTAGAGAATATGGGGTTCACTTAACCCAAAAAAGTGCATTTTTTCTATCCATGAGGGCAAATTGCTTGGGCACATTGTTTCAAAGCATGGTATTTCAATAGATCCTAAAAGAATTTCTACTATTTTGGCATTACATCTACCAGCCCACAAGAAAGGCCTACAAAGATTTCTAGGCAGGATAAATTTTGTAAGAATATTTATTCCTAATATTGCAGCTCTTCTACAACCACTAACTTCTATGCTTAGAAAAGGGATTAGTTTCAGCTAGACTAAAGAAGGGAAGAAGAGTTTTGAGGAGATTAAGGAGGCCATTGTAGTAGCTCCAACACTTTTAAACCCAAATTTTGATAAACATTTTATTCTTTATGCATTCAGAAGTGTTGATACTATTTTAGCCATGTTATGTCAGCAAAATGAAGAGGGACTAGAATAGCCCATTGCATTTTTCAGCCAGGTTCTTCAAGTTTATGAGGTAAGTACTCTTTTGTTGAGAAAAATATTCTAGCTATGATTATAATATTGAAAAAATTTAGGCATATACTCTCTAACAACAAAATTCAGTTGTTGGTTTCTCATCCTACCATTAAAGATTTCTTGTTGAGTAAGGATATAAATGATAAATGAGTAGGTTGGATAACCAAGGTAATGCAGTATGATGTTAATATCAAGGTTACAAAGTTAGAGGTAAAGGCCTATGTGAACAACTAGCAAGAGGTGAAATAGATAGCAAAGAAGTTGAGGATCAGACTATTTTGGTGCTAGAAGATGACGAATTAGCTGCTATTCTAGTTTCTTCTACAAACTGGATTCAACAGATAATTCATTATATTAACATTGGTGACTATCCTAAAGGTTTGGACAATACAAATAAATGACACTTTAGATTGCAGGCCATTCCTTATGCTATCATTGATGGAGTTTTATACAGAAAGGATTACCATGGAGTTTTGTTAAGGTGTATTGAGCCAAATCAGATTGATAAAATTTGAGAAGAATTTCATAATGGACCTTCTGGAGGTCACTTTGCTACTAGAACAATAGCTCTTAAATTTATGAGAGCTGGATATTTATGGCCTGATATATTTGAAGATACTCATGCTTGGGTCAAAAGATGCACTAAATGTTCTTTATTTGTAGGAAAACAAAGGCTAGCATTATTGCCTTTGCATCCGATTCAAGTGGATCGGCCCTTTGCCAAGTGGGGGCTTGATTTCATTGGGCCTATTAACCCACCTTCAAGTGTAGGTCACAAATGAATATTGACTGCAACTGATTATTTTATAAAGTGGTCTAAATCTGTAGCATTGAAGGAGGCCAACAAAACTTCTGTACTCAACTTCTATCAAGAGCTAGTTGCAAGGTTTGGTATTCTAGATTCCATTATTTTTGATAATGCACTGGCATTTATTGGCTTGAGAATATCTGATTGATTTATTAAAAATAACATTTATCTAAATACTTTGTCCAATTATTACCCTAAGGGTAATGGACAGGCTGAATCAACTAATAAGAATTTGATCAGAATTATTAGAAAGACAATTGAGGATAATTAGAGGATTTAGCATGACAAGTTGAAGCTAGCCCTGTGGACTGACTAGATTACTCCCAAAAGAGCTACAAGTAACTCACCATTTGTTCTTACTTATGGTAAAGAGGCTAGAGTTCCTATTTCAGTTGAGTTGCCTACACGAAGTCTAATTAAAGAGCTATAGATGTTAGAGGAAGAGCCTATGGAAATCAGGTTTACACAAATGATGGAACTAGAGGAAATGAGGAAAGAAGCACTAAGAAATCTAGAGGTTCATTAGGCCCAAATGAAAAAGACCTTTGATAGAGAAGTAGTTCTGAGAGTGTTCAAGGAAGGTGATCTTGTTTTTAAGTGGGATGAGCATAAAAGTAAACCTAGTAAGCATACCAAGATTGATGTCATGTGGGGTGGCCCTTATGTGATTATTAAATGCAAGAGGAATAATGCATTTCAACTTTCAAAGCTAAATGGAGAGGTGTTAGCTATTCCTATGAATGAGATTCACCTGAAGCAATGCTTCTAAAGATCAAAAGTTGCAGATGTAGCATAGTAGAGTAGATGATTTTTAGTTAATAAGTGTCGTTGGCACATCTTTTTTAGTGCTTTTTTATTTTTCCAAGTGTTTTTGCATAGTTAGTTGGCCTTGTTCAGAGACATGATAGTTTGCTTTCAGTTTGGTATTGTTGATGTTTGAATTTTGGCAGTTGAGTTATAGATAGTTTTCAAAGTGTTTTAGGCCAAGTAAGAACTCATATGCCCAATGGATATGCAAGGCTACTGATCATATTTGTTTAGCAAGAAAACACCCCCAAGAGGTCACCAAAAATGTTACCAAATTGTGCTTGTCAGCCCAATTAGGCTGGGCTGTAAGAATTGTTTTCTAATGCATTCAGGAAGCAAGTGACTTCAAATGAAGCAAGAAGGAAGAGAATATCAGATCAAGAGAGTCAAGAGCAAGGCTTCAGAGTCTATATTTTATCTAACATGTTTGTTCACTATGCAGATACAGGTACCCGAAGACCATATATCCAAATTATGAAAAAAAAAACTTTTTGGCAGGGTCATAACTCCTTGCTACTTTATCAGAATTCAACATTTTTGGACTCATTAGAAAGATAAACAAATTATCTAGATCGAGTTCTAAGTTGCTAAGCCTAACAAAAATGCTACCCTACTTATTATGTTTCATTTGTTTAGAGGTCCAAAAAAGAGGCTTCCAAAATACTTTCCATAGAAGACATAAATGCACATAAATTTGAAGACGTTTTTGAAGCTGAAGTTATTGTCATGTATCAAACTCATTTAGACAAATCAAAAAACACACTTGAGGTCTTTTATGCTAATTTGACTGATAAAAACTAAAAATGACAATCTGATGCAGGAGCATCCAGTGGTGTAAGGGCAATCTTGCATCACCCAAAAAAGGATGTGTTTCAAAATTGTTGATGTTCTTTCCATTTCTTATCAAAATTTATGGTTCTAGTTCCATAATCGCTTGAATAATGATGTAGAACTTTCAGTTTTTCTAAACTGCTAAAAATAGCAACCTGCTATTTTTAGAATGTTTGCATTTGGGCATGGAATGAAGTAAAATTTTACAGGAAATTTCATAACTGAAAAATAAGACCTTTGGCAAAGGAATCACGCAAAGATCGTTTGCGAGCTGAAAGATATTAAGGTTTCCGTTTCTTGAAAAATGCCTGAAAATTATTCAAACTCAGGTTTGAGGCACTAAACAGCCTCGTACAAGCCTGAAAATGGCCAGAATCGGCAGAGTGGGTTCTTAGCATGTAGAGAACTCCACGAGATTTCTAACACATAAAACAGTTCATTAATCAGACACTCGGATCAAAAGTTATGGCTCTTGGAAGTTGACCTATTTTTTGAGGGAGAAGCAAATTTTAAAATTAGGTTGTTGGCCACCAAAAAGGCTATTAATAACCATTTTTGGGAACCCTAGGCAGTAGTAGAGTTAAGGGGGAAAGTGTAGAGTCAAGTATAGGTAGGAAAATAGAAACCCCATCTGATTTAGGGTTACATAAGGCTAATGATTCCAAAGTCTTGTGATAGGAAGCTGTAATGTGTTGCAACATGTGGAGGGTTGATTCCTTTGATTGTATTTGAGCTTCTCTAATGTAATAAGTTGTCCAAATCAATAAAAGAAAGTTCTATTTTCTATGTGCAATCTTTGTTGTTGTGTGTTTTATGATTTACCCCCTTCATCAAGTGGCATCAAAGCAAGGGTTCCTAAGTGTGTAGACAGATCACCGACCATGAGGTAGTTTGCACCAGGACCTAAGGTTGTGGGTTTGCTGCGGAGATCAAGATGCCTCCACAAAGAAATCGTATTGGGAGGAATGCTTTGATGGAAGAGGGTCTTAGAGCCCTACAAAGGCAAATCGATGCATTGCAAGAAGAGCTACGAAGAGGGTTTGATCTGAGAACAAGAGAAGAAAGCAAAGATGAAGCTGAAGAAGACCTATCTGAGGAAGAACAAGAAGCTGTAGGAGATCTTGTAGAAGTTAGGTTGTTGAGGGCCATTTCTAAGATTGGAAAGAGGCCCAGGATCAAAGTTTCTACATATTTTGGAGATTTGAATCTAGAACAGCTTATTGATTGCATCAATGACATGGAGGAGTATTTTGAGTATGAAGATGTGGAAGACCCAGATCGGGTCAAGTTTGCAAAAAAAAAAATTGAAGGGCCATTCCAGTATTTGGTGGAAGGAGGTCCAGTTAGAGAGGAATAGAAGAGGAAAAGGAAAGATCACTAGATGGGATCGAATGGTGGAGAAACTGAAGAAGCAGTTCATTCCTGTGGACTGTGAGATGAAGTTGTTGAAGAAGCTGCAAGGATTGAAGCAAGGCAACAAGTCTGTTAAGGAGTATATAAAGGAGTTTTATAAAATTACTATTAGGATAGGTCATGCGGAGCCCAACAAGGAGAAGGTATCCCATTACATTAATGCGTTGAGGCTGAGTATTCAAGAGGAACTAAGCCTAGTCAGAATGACCACCATAGAAGATGCATACTAGTTTTCCCTGAAGGTGGAAGAGAAGATGAATAAAAGATTTGACAACAAATAAAGGGGAAAAGGTTAAGGTAGAAGGACTAGTGGAAGACCCTATGGGGGGCGAAATGAAGATTCAAAGAAAAGTGAAGAAGCTGACACTAGTCGAATTCAGAGAGGAGATAATGCCTACCGCCCTTGTGACCAGAACAATGGTGAGCAAAGAGGAAGAGGAAGAGGCAGACCTGGGCAAGGACCTGGAAGAGGAGGTTTTAGAGGAACCTATTTCTAATGTGGAGAAGAAGGGCATCTAGCATACGAGTGTCCGCAACATCAAGGAAGGATGAATAGAAGACCTAAAGGTAATCCATGAGTTGCACATGTAGATGAAGATGCACAGTCTGAGTGTTCTGAAGATGCTGAAAGGGGAGAAACCCTAGTGGTCAGAAGAACCTTGTTGAATGAGGAGAAAAAACCAAATCAGAGGAAGAGTTTATTTCACACAAGGTGCAAATGTGAAGGTAAGTGTTGTGATATTATTATTGACAGTGGAAGCGCTAATAATCTTGTTTCAGAGGAGATGATTGACAAGTTGAAGTTGACAAGAAGAAAGCATCCACATCCATATCAGATTGCATGGTTGCAGAATGACCATAGAGATTTGGTCAATGAGCACTGTTTAGTGAAGTTCAAGATTGGAGACTACCATGATGAGGTGTTGTGTGATATCATACCAATGGACGCATGTCATATGCTGTTGGGGAGGCCATGGCAGTATGATAGGAGCGATGTCCATGATGGTCATACAAACACATATTCCCTAACAAAGGATGGAGTTTGTCATAAATTGAAGCCCTTGAAAGAGGTGGAAGAAAAGGTATGTAGTACTGCCAGAATTTGCTTGGTAGATGGTAGAAAATTTTTGGAGGGTATGAAGTATGAACATCATTGTTTTGCATTGATTCCTAAGATTAGTCAAGAAAAATGTGAAGATGTACTAACAGAAGTTTCAAATATGTTAGAAGAATTTCAAGACATTATCTCTAATAATATACCAGAGGGTTTACCACTAGTGAGGAAGATAAGTCATCAAATGGATTTGATACCAGGAGCTAGTTTGCCAAATAAGGCCACCCATAGAATGAATCCAGTAGAGAGTGAAGAGTTGAACAAACAAGTTTGAGAGTTGTTGAGGAAGGGATTGACAAGAGAGAGCCTAAGTCCATGTGCGATACCTGCAGTACTAGCACCAAAGAAAGATGGAGAGTGGAGAATGTGTATAGACTCTCAAACCATCAATAAGATCACAATCAAGTATAGATTTCTATTGCCCAGAATGGATGACATAATGGACTGTTTGAGTGGAGCCAAGTACTTCACGAAGATTGACCTGAAGAATGGGATCACCAGATCCATATTAGAGAAGGAGATGAGTGGAAGACAACCTTCAAGACAAAGGAAGGTTTGTATGAGTGGTTAGTCATGCCATTTGGGCTAACCAATGCACCGAGCACATTCATGCGGCTCATGAACGAGGTATTGAAATAATTTTTGTTAAGTTTTCTTATTATTTATTTGGATGATATTTTGATTTTTAGTAAGACTTGGGATGAGCATTTGATGCATATTAGAAGAGTTTTAGAGAAGCTAAGAGAAGAGAAGTTGTTGATTAATTTGAAGAAATGTAGTTTTGCAAAGAAGTTGGTATACCTAGGATTTGTTGTCTCAGAGGAAGGTCTTAAGATAGACCCATAAAAAGTGAGGGCTATCATTGAATGGCCTATGCCAAGGAGTGCAATGGAGTTACTCTCTTTTCATGGTTTGGCAAGTTTTTACAGAAAGTTTATCAAAAATTTTAGTAGCATTTGTGCACCCCTAACTAAGACAATGAGAGGGGATAGAAAAGAGTTTAGAGGGACTAAAGGAGCAGACAAGAGCTTTGATACATTGAAGCAGAAAGTTGTAGGACAACCTGTTTTGGCACTTCCAGATTTCAATAAGGTATTTCAGGTAGATTGTGATGCTAGTGGTAGTGGTATAGGAGTTGTTTTGGGCCAAGAAGGTAAGCCTATTGCCTATTTTAGTGAGAAGCTTATTGATGCCAAGAAAAAGTATTCTGTTTATGATCAAGAATTTTATGCAATATTTCAGGCTTTGAAGAAATAAAGACATTATTTGTTGCCAAAAGAGTTTGTTTTATATACTGATCATCAAGGTTTGCAGTATCTTAATAGTCAAGGAAAGTTGAACCAAAGGCATTTAAAATGGGTTGAGTTTTTGTAGAGCTATACTTTTGTTTTGAAGCATAGGAGTGGGAAGTCCAACAGAGTTGCAGTTGCCTTGAGCAGAAGGCAAAATTTGTTGACAAAAATGAAGATAGAGGTTGTTGGGTTTGATGAGCTCAAAAGTTTGTATTCTGAAGATCTAGATTTTGTAGAGGCTTGGAAAGCTTGTTTGGAACCTATTACTTTGGACATGACAAAATGGTTTGATTTCATAATCCAAGATGGCATGTTGTTTAGAGGAAGCCAGTTGTGCATTTTGAGGAGTTCCATGAGAGAGAACTTGATTAAGGAGAAGCATAGTGGAGGATTGGTTGGACACTTTGGTCAAGATAAGACCATTGCTATTGTTGGTGAAAATTATTATTGACCACAGTTGCAGCAGGATGTGAGGAAATTTGTGCAGAGTTGTCGAGTATGTCAAATGGTGAAAGGAGAAAGTTAGAATACAGGTCTATATTAGCCACTACTTGTACCAGAGAATTTGTGGGATGATATTAGTATGGATTTTGTTCTTGGTTTACCAAGGACATAGAGAGGACATGATTCCATTTTTGTGGTGGTGGATAGATTGTCGAAGATGGCACATTTCATTCCTTGCAAGAAGACTAATGATATTGTCCATATTGCTGAATTATTTTTTAGAGAGGTGGTGAGATTACATGGTCTACCAAAGAGCATAGTTTTAGATTGAGATACCAAGTTTGTTGGTTATTTCTAGAGGACATTGTGGAAGAAGTTGAAAACAGATTTGAAGTTTAGTTCTTCACACCATCCACAGACTAATGGATAGACGGAAGTGGTGAATAGGAGTTTGGGTAACCTACTATGATGCTTAGTAGGAGATAAGCCTAAGGGATGGGATTTGATTTTACCACAGGCAGAATTTGCTTACAACAATTCTGTTAATAGGATTACTAGTAAATCACCTTTCCAGATTGTATATGGTAATAGTCCAAGAAATGCTTTAGAGTTAAGGAATCTAGACAAAGGAGAAAAGACAAGTGCTGAGGCTGAAGACTTTGCAGAACACATGAAGAATTTGCATGAAGAGGTGAAAAAGCATATTAATAAGATGAATATTTAGTACAAGGCTAAGACAGATTAGAATAGGAGATATAAGGAATTCTAAGTAGGAGATGAAGTCATGGTTTACTTGAGAAAAGAAAGGTTCCCGATTATAACATACAATAAGCTGAAAATGAAAAAATTTGGACCATGCAAAATTTTGAAGAAACATGATTCAAGAAATGCATATGAGGTGGAGCTACCAAGTGAGATCAACATTTCCCCTATTTTCAAAATTGTTGATTTATCAGAATATCATGAAGGTGGAATAGAGGATGGACCAATAGAAGAACAGTGGAGTATTCCAGCATCTACTTCAACAGAGGAGATAGAAGAGATCTTGGATAGCCGCGTGGGAAGAAGTACTCGGAATAGGCAATATGAAGAATATCTAGTGAAATGGAAAGAAAGGCCTATTGAAGATTCTTCTTGGTTGTCTAAGGCAGAGGTTGACCATTTGGGTTTTCCTTACACAAACACCTAAGACGTGACAAGGTCACTTCTTAAATTACCCTGGGTGTCTGATGCAGGAGCATCTAGTGGTGTAAGGGCAATCTTGCATCACCCAAAAAAAGATGTGTTTCAAAATTGTTGATGTTCTTTCCATTTCTTTTCAAAATTTGTGGTTCTGGTTCTATAATCTCTTGAATAATGATGTAGAACTTTCAATTTTTCCAAACTGCTAAAAATAGCAACCTGCTATTTTTAGAAAGTTTGCATTTGGGCACGGAATGAAGTGAAATTTTACAGGAAGTTTCATAACTAAAAAATAAGACATTTGGCGAAGGAATCACGCAAAGATCATTTGTGAGATGAAAGATATTAAAGTTTTTGTTTCCCAAAAAATGCTTGAAAATTATTCAAACTCAGGTTTGAAGCACTAAACGGCCCCGTACAAGCCTGAAAATGGCCAGAACTGGTAGAGCAAGTTCTTAGCACATAGAGCACTCTGTGAGCTTTCTGACGCATAAAACAATTCGTCAATCGGACACCCAGATCAAAAGTTATGGCTCTCGGAAGTTGACCTATTTTTTGAGGGAGAAGCAAATTTTAAAATTAGGTTGTTGGCCGCCAAAAAGGCTATTAATAACCATTTTTGGGAACCCTGGGCAGTAGTAGAGTTAAGGGGGAAAGTATAAAGTCAAGAATAGGCAGGAAAATAGAAACCCTAGCTAATTTGGGGTTACAGAAGGCTGATGATTCTAGAATCTTGTGATAGGAAGCTGTAATGTGTTGCAGCATGTGGAGGGTTGATTCCTCTGATTGTATTTGAGCATCTGTAATGTAATAAGTTGTCCAAATCAATAAAATAAAGTTGTATTTTCTATGTGTAATCTCTGTTGTTGTGTTTTTTATGATTTACCCCCTTCATCACAATCACTCTCAATTTGACTAGAAATCTGGTTCAAATATTTGAAAATAAGATTTTCCCAAGTGCAAGTATCCATATTACTAGTTTCGTAATTGCACCTAAAATAGAATACTATCATGGTGATTGTGAATCTATTCTATTGTTCATCAAATCAAGTGTTTTAGAAAACATCTCTTTCATACCAAGTACAATTATTATGATGATGTTGGAAAGTACTAAAAATTATATAGTTGGCACTATTGGCATAATTGTATTGTCTTCCAAATGAACATATTTTCAATATTTATTGGATAGTAAAGATGGAGAAACAAAATATGACAAGGCATAGGTAATAAACAAATCTATTTTGGGTAAGTGCAAAAAGATGAGGGACCAAAATGGGGTCTTAAGTTGCCACTTTTTTTTTTTTTTTTCTGAAATTCGGAAACATTGATGTTGGATGAGAAATTGAAGATAGCTACACTCAAAATTTGGAGATGGAACGAAAATAAGAGTTGTAGTGCTCTGAATCTAGTTTCTAAACTACTTTTTTTTTCTAAAAATGGTTGAGATTAAGGGGTTCAAAAATGGGGAGTGCACAAATTGGTCCTATTTTTCTCAAAAAAGTATAACATAGCATCTGGTGTGTTCCCCCTAAAATGTTAACTTTTTTTAGTATTTGATGCAGGAGCATCCAGTGGTGTAAGGGCAATCTTGCATCACCCAAAAAGAAGTTAATTCAAAATCATTGTAGTTGTTTTCATTTATTTCCATAATTAGTGTTTTTGGTTCCATAATATCCAGAATAATGATGTAGGACTTTCAATTTTTCTAAAACTGCTAAAAATAGCAGTCTGCCTGTTTTAGAAAGTGTACCTGCCATTTTAGGAAAGTTTGCATTTAGGCATGGATTGAAGAGAAAACTTACAGAAAGTTACATAATGGAAATATACGACCTTTGGCGAAGGAATCAGGCAAAGATCATTTGTGAGCTGAAAGATATTAAAGTTTTTGTTTTCTGAAAAGCCCCTAAAATTTTTTGAAACGAGATATGAGGCACTAAAACATCCCATAACATCCTAAAAAGTTGATGGAAATCTATCTATAATTTTTTGGCGTGATAGTTCACATCGTGAGCTTTTCGGTGCTTAAAATAGTTTGTCAATCAGACACCTGGATCAAAAGTTATGCTTCCCTGAAGTTGACCTACTTTTGGAGGGAGTTGCAAATTTTGAAATTTAGCTGGAGGCCGCCAAAAAGTGCTCTTTATGACTATTTTGGGAACCCTGGGTGGTAGTAGAGTTAAGGGGGCAAGTGTAGAGTCAAGAATAGGTGGGAAAATAGAAACCCTAGCTGATTTGGGGTTACATAGGGCTGTAGATTCTAGAGTCTTGAGGTTGGGAAAGTTGTAATGTGTTGCAGCCAGTAGAGGATTCATCTTCTTATTGTAATTGAGCTTCTATAATGTAATAAGTTGCCCAGATCAATAAAAGAAAGTTCTATTTTCTATGTTCAATTTCTGTTGTTGTGTGTTTTGTGATTTACCCCCTTCATCAATTGGTATCAGAGCAAGGGTTCCTGAGTGTGTAGACAGATCACCGACCATGAGACAGTTTGCACCAGGACCTGAGGTTGTGGGTTTGCTGTCGAGATCAAGATGCCTCCATGAAGAAATTGTGTTGGGAGAATTGCTTTGATAGAAGAGGGTTTTAGAGCCCTGCAAAGGCAAATCGATGCATTGCAAGAGGAGCTGCGAAAAGGGTTTGATCCGAGAACAAGAGAAGAAAGTGAAGATGAAGTTGAAGAGAAGCTATCTAAGGAAGAACAAGAAGCTATAAGAGATCCTGCAGAAGTTAGGTTGTTGAGGGCCATTTCTAAGATTGGAAAGAGGCCCAGGATCAAAGTTTCTACATATTCTAGAGATTTGAATCTAGAACAGCTTATTGATTGGATCAATGACATGGAGGAGTATTTCAAGTATGAAGATGTGGAGGACCCAGATCGGGTCAAGTTTGTAAAAACAAAGTTGAAGGGCCACACCAGTATTTGGTGGAAGGAGGTCCAGTTAGAGAGGAATAGAAGAGGAAAATGAAAGATCACCCGATGGGATCAGATGGTGGAGAAACTGAAGAAGTAGTTCATTCCTGCGGACTATGAGATGGAGTTGCTGAAGAAGCTGCAAGGACTGAAGAAAGGTAACAAGTCTATTAAGGAGTATACAGAAGAGTTTTATAAGATTTACTATCAGAACCAGTCATGTAGAGGCCAATAAGGAGAAGGTATCCCATTACATTAATGGGGTGAGGCCAAGTATCCAAGAAGAGCTGAGCCTGGGCAGAATGACGACCATAGAAGATGTGTATCAGTTTTCCCTGAAGGTGGAAGAGAAGTTGAATAAAAGATTTGATAGCAAGTAAAGGGGAAGAGGTCAAGGTGGAAGGACTAGTGGAAGACACTATGGAGGCCGAAATGAAGATCCAAAGAAGAGTGAAGAAGATGGCACTAGTCGAAATCGAAGAGGAGATAATACCTGCCACCCTCGTGACCAGAACAATGGTGAGCAAAGAGGAAGAGGAAGAGGTAGACCTGGGCAAGGACCTAGAAGAGGAGGTTTTAGAGGAACCTGTTTCCAATGTGGAGAAGAAGGGCATCGAGCATATGAGTGTCTGGAACATCAAGGAAGGACAAACAGAAGACCTGAAGTTAATGCACGAGTTGCACATGTAGATGAAGATGCGCAATTTGAGCATTCTAAAGATGCTGAAAGGGGAGAAACCCTAGTTGTCATAAGAACTTTGCTAAATGAGGAGAAAGCACCCAATCAGAGGAAGGGTTTATTCTGCACAAGGTGCAAATGTGAAATTAAGTGTTGTGACATTATTATTCACAGTGGAAGTACTGACAATCTTGTATAAGAGGAGATGGTTGACAAGTTGAAGTTGATAAGAAGAAAGCATCCATATCCATATCGGATTGCATGGTTGCAGAAGGACCACCAAGCTTTGGTCAATGAGCAGTGTTTAACCATGATGAGGTGTTGTGTGATATCATACCAATGGATGCATGTCATATGCTTTTGGGGAGGCCATGGCAGTATGATAGGAGCACTTTCCATGATGGTCGTGCAAATGCATATTCCCTAACAAAGGATGGAGTTTGTCACAAGTTGAAGCCCTTGAAGGAGGTGGAAGAAAAGGTATGTAGTACTGCTAGAATTTGCTTGGTAGATGGTAGAAAATTCTTGGAGGGTATGAAGCATGAGTGTCATTGTTTTGCATTGATTCTTAAGATTAGTCAAGAGAAATGTGAAGATGTACCAGCAGAAGTTTCAAATATGTTAGAAGAATTTTAGGACATTATCTCTGATAATGTACTAGAGGGTTTACCACCAGCAAGGAAGATAAGTCATCAAATGGATTCGATACTAGGAGCCAGCTTGCCAAATAAGGTAGCCCATAGAATGACTCCAGCCGAGAGTGAAGAGTTGAATAGACAAGTTCAAGAGTTGTTGAGAAAGAGATTGATAAGAGAGAGCCTAAGTCCCTGTACGGTACTTGCAGTACTAGCACCAAAGAAAGATGGAGAGTGGAGAATGTGTATAGATTCTCAAGCCATAAATAAGATCATGATCAAGTACAGGTTTCCATTGCCAAGAATGGATGACATAATGGATTGTTTGAGTGGAGCCAAGTAATTCACAAAGATTGACCTAAAGAGTGGGTATCACCAGATCCAAATCAGAGAAGGAGATGAATGGAAGATAGCCTTCATGACAAAGGAGGGTTTGTATGAGTGGTTAGTCATGCCATTTGGGCTAACCAATGCACCGAGCACATTTATGCGGCTCATGAATGAGGTACTGAAAGAATTTTTGGGAAGTTTTGTTATTATTTATTTGGATGATATTTTGATTTTTAGTAAGACTTGGGATGAGCATTTGATGCATATTAGAATAGTTCTAGAGAAGCTAAGGGAGGAGAAGTTGATTAATTTGAAGAAATGTAGTTTTGTAAAGAAGGAGTTGGTATACTTGGGATTTGTTGTCTTAGAGGAAGATCTTAAGATGGACCCAGAGAAGGTGAGGGCTATCACTGAATGACCTACGCCAAGGAGTGCTTCTGAGGTAAGATCTTTTCATGGTTTGGCAAGTTTTATAGAAAGTTTATCAGGAATTTCAGTAGCATTTGTGCACCCCTAACTGAGACAATGAGAGGGGATAGAAAAGAGTTTAGATGGACTAAAGGAGTAGACAAGAGCTTTGATACATTGAAGCAGAAAGTCGTAGAACAACCTATTTTGGCACTTCTAGATTTCAATAAGGTATTTCAGGTAGATTGTGATGCTAGTGGTAGTGGTATAGGTGCTATTTTGAGTCAAAAAGGTAAGCCCATTCCCTATTTTAGTGAGAAGCTTAATGATGCCAAGAAAAAGTATTCTATTTATGATCAGAAGTTTTATGCAATAGTTTAGGCTTTGAAGAAATGGAGACATTATTTGTTGCCAAAGGAGTTTGTTTTATATACTGATCATAAGGCTTTGTAGTATCTTAATAGTCAAGGAAAGTTGAACTAAAGGCATTTAAAATGGGTCAAGTTTTTGTAGAGCTATACTTTTGTTTTGAAGAACAGGAGTGGGAAGTCCAACAGAGTTGTAGATGCCCTGAGTAGAAGGCAAAATTTGTTGACAAAAATGAAGATAGAGGTTGTTGGGTTTGATGAGGTCAAACGTTTGTATCCTGAAGATCTAGATTTTGCAGAGGCCTGGAAAGCTTGTTTGGAACCTGTTACTTTGGACAGGACAAAATGGTTGGATTTCATAATCTAAGATGGCATGCTGTTTAGAGGAAGCCAGTTGTGCATTCCAAGGAGTTCCATGAGAGAGAACCTGATTAAGGAGAAGCATAGTGGAGGATTGGTTGGACACTTTAGTTGAGATAAGACCATTGCTATTGTTGGTGAAAATTATTATTGACCATAGTTGCAGCAGGATGTGAGGCAATTTGTGTAGAGTTGTCGAGTATGTCAGATGGTGAAAGGAGCAAGTTAGAATATAGGTCTATATCAGCCATTACCTATACCAGAGAAGCCATGGGATTATATTAGTATGGATTTTGTTCTTGGTTTACCAAGGACACAGAGAGGACATGATTCCGTTTTTGTGGTGGTGGACAGATTCTCGAAGATGGCACATTTTATTCCTTGCAAGAAGACTAATGATGCTATTCATATTGCAGAGTTATTTTTCAGGGAGGTGGTGAGATTACATGGTCTACCAAAGAGCATAGTTTCAGATCAAGATACCAAGTTTGTTGGTTATTTCTAGAGGACATTGTGGAAGAAGTTGAAGACAGATTTGAAGTTCAGTTCTGCACACCATCCACAAACTGATGGATAGACAGAAGTGGCGAATATGAGTTTGGGTAACCTGCTATGATGCTTAGTAGGAGATAAGCCCAAGGGATGGGATTCAATTTTACCACAGGAAGAATTTTCTTACAACAATTTTGTCAATAGGAGTACTGATAAATCACCATTCTAGATTGTATATGGCAATATCCTGAGAAATGATTTTGAGTTGAGGAAGTTGGACAAAGGAGAATAGACAAGTGCTAAAGCCAAATACTTTGCAGAACATCTGAAGAATTTGCATGAAGAGTTGAGAAAGCACATTAATAAGATGAATATTCAGTACAAGGCTAAGGCAAATCAGAAGAGGAGGTATAAGGAGTTCTAGGTAGGAGATGAAGTCATGGTTCACTTGAGAAGAGAAAGGTTCCCAATTGGAACATACAATAAGTTGAAAATGAAAAAATTTGGACCATGTAGAATCCTGAAGAAGCATGATTCAGGAAATGCATATGAGGTAGAGCTGCCGAGTGGGATCGATATTTCCCCTATTTTCAACATTGCTAATTTATCAGAATATCATGAAGGTGGAACAGATGATGGACCAACAGAAGCACAGTGGAGTATTCTGGCATCTACTTCAATGGAGGAGATAGAAGAGATCTTGGATAGCCATGTGGGAAGAAATACTTGAAACATGCAATATGAAGAATATCTGGTAAAATGGAAAGGAAGGCCTGTTGAAGATTCTTCTTGGTTGTCTAAGGCAAAGGTTGACCATTTGGGTTTTCCTCACACAAACATCAGAGACGTGACAGGGTCACTTCTCAAATTACCCTAGGTGTCTGATGCAAGAGCATCTAGTGGTGTAAGGGTAATCTTGCATCAACCAAAAAGAAGTTAATTCAAAATCATTGTAGTTGTTTTCATTTATTTCCATAATTAGTGTTTCTAGTTCCATAATATCCAGAAAAATGATGTAGGACTTTCAGTTTTTCCAAAACTGCTAAAAATAGCAGCTTGCTTGTTTTGGAAAGTGTACCTGCCATTTTAGGAAAGTTTGCATTTGGGCACGGATTGAAGCAAAAACTTACAAAAAGTTACATAACAAAAATATAAGACCTTTGGCGAAGGAATCAGACAAAGATCATTTGTGAACTGAAAGATATTAAAGTTTTTATTTTCCAAAAAGCCCTTGAAAACTTTTGAAACGAGATATGAGGCACTAAAACATCCCATAACATCCCAAAATTTTGATAGAAATCTATTTATAGATTTCTGGTTGATAGTTCACATCGCTAGCTTTCCGGTGCTTAAAACAGTTTGTCAATAGGACACCCGGATCAAAAGTTATGCTTCTTGGAAGTTGACCTACTTTTGGAGGGAGTTGCAAATTTCAAAATTTAGCTGGAGGCCGCCAAAAAGTACTATTTATGACTATTTTGGGAACCCTGGGCGGTAGTAGAGTTAAGGGGGCAAGTGTAGAGTCAAGAATAGGTGGGAAAACAAAAACCCTAGCTGATTTGGGGTTATAGAAGGCTGTAGATTCTAGAATCTTGAGGTTGGGAAAGCTGTAATGTGTTGCAGCCAGTAGAGGATTCATCCTCTGATTGTAATTGAGCTTCTGTAATGTAATAAGTTGCCTAGATCAATAAAAGAAAGTTCTATTTTCTGTGTTCAATTTATGTTGTTGTGTGCTTTGTGATTTACCCCCTTCATCAGTATTTCAATAATTGCTCCAGTGAGAAATTAGGTAACACCATGTAGTTTATCCCTAATTTTTCTAATAATTTTTTAATGAATAATTAATTTTTTAGTAATTTTTAAAGTGGACACATCCTAAAAAATAGAAATTTGAACATGCTCCCCCGTAAAATGTTTGAAAACTAATCAAAAATTGAATTTTTTTTGAATTCGTGTAGAATGGAGTCTAGTTTCTAAAAATATAACTTATTTCAATTTTTGATGAACAGTTAAAAAAACAAGTTAAAAATTCTAGACATTGGTTTTTGACAAAAACTGGACACACTTACAAAATAAATTCAAGATGAAACAATAAACGTACTCAAAATGTGAAAATAATTACATGGTTAGATAGCTAACAGAGAGCTTAAGATTATGGTGGTATTTTTTTGAGTTTTCATTGAAAAAAGTGTCATCTTGATGGGGAGCACGCTCCAGATTATCTCCAGATTTTGCTAAAAACTGATAAAAACATGTCAAACAAAGCTCATCATAATGTGAGTACATTATAATGTACTCGCGTTATGTGAAATCACATAATGCGAGCATATTATAACGCACTCACGTTATGATGAGCATAACTGACAATACACATGCCAATTGCATTTGCTTGAAAGTTTCTAAAGCCTTTTCAACAAATCCATTTTTTGCATATCTTGCAATCATTGCATTCCATTATAGAACATCTCTTTAAGGAGTTATGTCTTACAATTGACATGCCTTGTCTATGCTTCCACACTTTACATACATGTCTACAAGGGCAGCTGCACTTCCTATCATCTCTCTCTCTATTTCTCTCCCCTCTCTACGTCCTACCCTTTCTCTGAGTCTTTTCTTCCCTCCCCTCTCTACCTCCCACATTCTCTCTCACTTTCTTCTTCCCTCCCCTATCTACCTCCCACTGTCTCTCTCGCTCTCTACTTCCCTCTCCTATCTACCTCCTACCCTCTTTTTGAGTCTTTGCTTCCCTTGCCTCTCTACCTCCTACCTTCTCTCTCACTCTCTTCTCCCCCTCCCTCTCTACCTCTTACTCTCTCTCTCTCACTTTCTACTTCCCTCCCTTGTCTACCTCCTATCCTCTCTCTTAGTCTCTTCTTCCCTCCCCTGTCTACCTCCTACCCTCTCTCTCTTCTTCCTTGCCCTGTCTACCTCCTACGGTTCTCTCCCACTCTCTACTTCCATCTTGTCTCTACCTCCTATCCTCTCTCACTCTCTACTTCCCTCCCCTCTCTACCTCTCCTCCTCATTCTTCCCATCCAAATAAATTTCATAAATTATCTTGTTTCCATTTCATTAAATCCCAATTTATATCATCATCCATCTTTACATGTCCTATTTTTCTTACATTTCCATGTTCTTTGTCGACAAGGGAGAGTGAGAGGGAGGAAAAGAGAGAGAGGATGGAGATGGAGGGGAGAGATACCTGGTGATAGGGAGAGAGATAGAGATAGAGAGTCCTAGTTTTCTTGTTTTGGAGAGATAGAGAGAGGGTGGGTCAGGTTTATGAGTTTAGGATTGCTTAATTTTAGGGTTTAGGGGAATCATTTAGGGTTTACGGGTTTAGGACTGCTTAGGTTTATGGTTTATGGTTTAAGGGTTAGGATTATGGGCATTATTTAGGGTTTAGGGGTGGGAGAGAGAGAGAGAGGTTTAGAGTTGCTCAGGTTTAGGGTCATTATTTAGGGTTTATTAGCTTAGGGTTGCTTAGACCTTTAGGGGCATTATTTATGGTTTATGATTTTAGGGTTGCTCAAGTTTAGGGTTTAGGGTTTAGGGTTAGGGTTTAGGGGAATTATAAATAGGGTTTAGGGGTTTACAATTGCTTAGGTTTATGCTTTAGGGTTTAGGTGTTAGCGATTTAGGGTTGCTCAGATTTAGGGTTTAGAGAGAGAGAGTGTGACATGATTGATATATATTGGGAGAGATCTAGGGAGATAGAGGTTTAGAGTCATTTCCAGGGTTTATGGTTTAGAGGTTTGGGGTTTAGGGTTACTTAGTTTTAGGGTTTAGGGTTAGGGGTTAGGGTTTAGGGGCATTATTTAGGGTAACTTAAGGTTTATGTTTTAGGGGTTAGGGGTTAAGTTTTAGAGGTTTAGGTTAGGGTTTAGAGAGAGAGGACTGATAGGGAGATATTGAGGAGACCGAGGGGAGACATAGGGAGATAGAGGGTGAGGGACATGGCTAGAGACAGGCAGAGAGATTGAAAGGTAGAGGTATGATAGAGACAAGGAGATAGGGTTTGGGGTTGATCAGGTTTAGGGTTTAGGGGTTAGGAGTTTAGAGAGGGAGAGATATGGAGATAGAGGGTGAGGGACATGGCCAGAGACATAGCTAGAGAGATTAAGAGGTAGAGAGATGATAGAGACAACGAGATAGGGGTTTAGGGTTGATCAGGTTTAGAGTTTAGGGGTTAGGAGTTTAGAGAGGGAGAGATAGGGAGATAGAGGGTGATGGACATAGCCAAAGACATAGGCATAGAGATTGAGAGGTAGAGGGATGATAGAGACAATGAGATAAGGGTTTAGGGTTGACCAGGTTTAGAGTTGATCGGGTTTAGGTTTTATGGTTGGTATATATGATGTATAGAATGGTGAAAATGACTAACATATTGGCTCTTATGATGTTCTAATGGCTCCTATGGCTGGCAGAGGGTAGAATGACACCTATGACTGGCTAGGTGTAGAATGATGTTTGTGATTGATAGGTAGGTGCTACTAAGGATCATTTGGCACATATGATATACAAAATGGTGCAAATGACTAATAGATTGGCACTATGATCTTCTAATTGCTATTGGTGAGGTATTTGTTTGATTTTGATTATTTTTGGGATTGTTTGAGATGGAGCTTAGATTGATTTGGGATGGAGTTTGGATGAAATGGATTAGTTTAGGGATGATGAGAGGTGAAAACGACTAGATTAGGAATGATTTGGGAATGATTAGAATGGTTTTAGGGATGGTCTGAAGTGGTTTAGTGCTGATTAGGGAATGATTAGAATGATTTAGGAATAGTTTAGGGATGGTATTTGAGATGAAATCCAGGTTGATTGGAAAATGATTAGGGATGAAGTTAAATTGATTTGGATGTGATTTGGGATGGTGTGAAGTGGTTTAGGGCTGATTAGAAGTGGTTTAGTGATGATTAGAGATGAAATTGAATGAATTAGGGATGATTTGGGATTGATTAGGAGTGAATTTGGTTGGAATGAAAGCTTAATGTTTTCATGTTTTCACGTTATAGAGATTGGGAGAGATAGGGAGATAGAGGTTTAGGGTTGCTTCAAGGTTTTATGGTTTAGGGACCTTAGGGGTTTAGGGTTGCTCATTTTTAGGGTTTAGGGGTTAGGGGTAAGGGTTTAGGGACATTATTTAGGGTTTAGGGTTTATGGTTTAGGGGTTAAGGTTTAGAGGTTTAGGTTTATGGTTTAGGTAGAGAGGCAAATAGGGAGATACAAAGGAGACCGAGCCTGGGAGAGATATCTTTGTCTTCTCTATTCCTCTCTCTAACTATACCTATCTTTGCTTCTAGGTTTTATGGTTTAGGGACCTTAGGGGTTTAGGATTAGGGGTTAGGGGCATTATTTAGGGTTTAGGGTTTATGATTTAGAGGTTTAGGTTTATGGTTTAGGTAGAGGGGAGAATAGGGATCCCTATCTCTATCTCTCTGGACATATGGATCCCTATCTCTTAATCTATCACTCATTACCTCTCGAGCTCCTCCTCTTTATCTCTCTCCCCATCCTTCTACCTCTTGAAATTTCCCTCCCTATGTCTCTAGACATCTCTTGATCTCTTTCCCTATCGAGCTATCTATCCTCATAACCCCATCTCTTAATATACCCCTCTCTACCTCTCTCTCTATATTTCCCTATCTATCTCTCCCTTGCTAGATCTATCTCCCTATATCTCCCCTCTCTCTATATATGTATCTCTATCTTTCTCCCTCTATAGACCCCTTTCTCTATCTTGATCCCCATCTCTCCCTTTCCCCGTCTCTATCTCCACCTATCCTCTGTATCTCCATGTCCCTCTCTATCTCTCCATGTCTCCCGATCCCTCTTTATATGTAGGATAGAGAAATGAAGAGAGAGAGAGAGAGAGACTCTCTCATGTAGATACAAGGTTACCTTTATGTTATCATGCTTCCTAGAACGCACTCACATTATAACGCGATCGCATTCTTGGAAGCATAGAAAATGGTAAAAAACCATGTGGGATCCATTTTTCAGATCCCACATGCCTGTTATTCCTACTTTTCATGAGTATATCAGATACGAAAATGCTTTTCATGTTGGTTGACTAATTGAGAATCATTTTTATATGAATCCATGACCTTTTTTTGTTTTTTCAATGTAGAAGAACTGATTTTTCACGTTTTTGGAGAAAATTTGATTATTTAAATTGAAAGTTTAATGTTTCATGTGTGATTTTGTTTCAAAGCTAATTACCATTGATATATATGTTTGTTTTTTACATACATTTTACTAATCCTATTCTAGACTTATATAGAATTCATAATCAAACTTGAGAAAAACAAGAATTTCAGGATTTTGAAGCCATCTTTTGGAGAATTGGTCAACTGCAATATTGAATTCTAAGGCATATTCAATTTTAATTCACATATATATATGTTCTTATGTTCTTTATGTATTTAAATGTCTTTATGTTTTTTATGTTCTTTATGTTGTAAGACATATATGTGTCTAGGTATATCAGTTAGTTCAGTCAAAGAGACTCCAAATTCCTCATGTTTCCACCTTGTTTCAGCCCTTCATGCCTTTATTTCACCTATTTTCAGCTATACAAGAGAAAAACATTATCAAATTCTTCATAAAATAATTTTAGTGAACAATTGTTTGTCATACTCATATTCGAGTGTATACATGGAGCCAAAATTGATTTTGGAAGACTCTTAATTTTTGCCCTAAGAAGATATAGAAGGATTTATTCCTTAATACATGCATAATTCAATTTATTTAATAGAACCATGCATGAAATGATAGTTTTCTTACAAAAATGGAGGAAATGAGCACCACAAACTAGTTAACAAATTGTTACAACTCACTTTGATACCACTCAATCCATAAAAAATATGATGCAGATTATGTATTTACTTCATCAACATAACAAAATTTTAGAGAAGAGAGTTATATATGTAAATATATGGACATACAAGCATCATGACATAAGATGATACAAAGGGAGTTACAAGAAGATAAGACACTAAAAAGGAGGTTTTCATGAGTGTAGGATAGTCATGTAAGTCTATATAATAGTCCACTATCATAGTCTATATAACCCTGCTGCCATGTGTGATCCTCCTTTCATTTGAAGGTCATTTTACAATGCTATGAAAGTTATAATTTATTACAAAGTGGTCCTTCTTATTGCATCTATGTACAATTAAATTCATACATTTATACACTATTTACAATGAATGTGTAAAGAGTTCTCTTCCTACAACTATGCACATGCTATAGATGAGATAAGAGTTTGTGCACATTACAATAATGAAAACCATCATTGTTATGTTACAACATGCTACAAGTCATCTATGTTACATGCTACAACATTTACGTTACTATGGAACACAAATGTACATGGTTATAACACCCAAAACATGTCATCACTAGTTCTCACATTCTCTATTTTCCTTGTCCTTTCTTGACCTCCAAGTGGCCATACTTCTCATACTCACCCATAGTGAGTGAAACGTACTACTTGCTTTCTCTACAAGTGAAAACCTTGAACACAACTCAATCCATAGGAAAAACTTGGAGTGCTAATCAAATGCCTCTACAAATGAAAGAAACTCACACTTATCTCCTTTGCAAATCAAGTAAATACTCTATCCAAGTATCATTACATATTAGACATCATTCAATGTTGATGTAGACTCATGTGAGAGCTGTTCTATCTTTGAATTTGATGTTTTAGTGTGCTTTTTTCCCTTTGTGGTTGCTTACTCTTGCATTTGTCATTTGGGTGAATCTCTAGATGAAGCTACCAATAGTTGTTAGCTTTGTTAGCTTTGTCCATACTCAAATCAACTCAACCATAAACCAAAATCTTGTAATGGCCCAACTAGGTGCTTAAGGGCATCATAAAGCATAAGGGCTCCAAGCTATTCCCCAACCCTAACACAAGCATACACCATGTCAATATAATGTATTCAAGCCAATTTTGTCACTTTTAGTTCCTAGAAACATCAACCAATGTTTAATCCACAAATCACTCCTATCAAAAGATTTCATGCCCTTGTTTCAGGAAAAATGTGAGTTCTTTGAATGACCCTCTCTAGAAATAGGCCTAATTTGGTCCAATTAACAAAGAAAGTACCCTAGGATCATTCAGTAACCACTCCAAACCCTAAAACAACAGATCTATATGTCACAAAACTTCAAATTCCACCATTGGTTAGTATATCCATGCTCATCTAGGATGCAAACTAGAAAACCCTTAATTTCTTCACAAATAAGGGGGTTTTAATGAAAATCTCATATCCACTCCAACCCAGAACAAACTAACACTTGATTGACCTTTAAATAGGCCTGCATTTGCTATAGGAACACTTACTTGGATAGGTTGCATCCAAATTCACAAAGAACCACTATTTAGCCACCCTTTCCACTTGGAAAATGCATGAAAATGCCCTTAGGACATTACATAAAACCCTCTTAGACTCCTTCCCTACACAAAACCTTCCACATTCCTGTTCGTCCTCCTCTCTTCTATTCAAACTAGATTCAAGTGTATATTTGTGTTCAAATGCATACTCCATGACTTATGTATGTTCAAGTTATCTTGATATGAGGTGTCTTATTCAGAAGTTTGTAAAACCTTGTTATTCATTCCGATTGTGCTATTCATTGTCATTATAAAATTGCTAATGATCATTGTCTTATTCTTCAAGCGTGTAGAAATCATCATCATGCCGAAGAAATGAGCAAAGACTCTAACACCAGAAGAGCGTGAAGCTGAGAATGAGAGGAAAAGAGAAAGAATGAGGTGAATTCAAGAAAGTAGGAAATTGTCAACCATACAAGAAGATATTCCACCATTGCTAATTGAAGAGGAACGTGACACGTCTAACGAAGCTAAGAGAGAGATGGAATTGGCGACACAAAGGGAATGCATACAAAACCTCCATGCAATGAGGAAAGTGAATCTCCAAGTTAAAGGAACACCATCATTATCTTCTCAAATTGGAGACACTCCATCTTTCATAGGTGAAGTAGAAGGCACATCATCATTATCTTCTCCAATTGGAGAGAGTCCATCTTTCACAAGTGAAGTAGAAGGCACATCTACATTTTCTTCTCAAGTTGGTCACATGCCATCATTCACACCTCAAGTTGAAGGTACGTCATTTTCAACCTTTTCACCTCTAATTGAAGGTACATTATATATCCCATCTCAAGTAAATATTGAAGAAATTCCTAATGTTCAGTCTACTTTACCAAATAAAATGCCTCCAAGAATTTTGCATAGGAGACCTAAGTTTCTAATTGATATTGATGAGAATGTATTGGAGCCCATGCAGAATAAGATTCCCATGCACACTTTCCAAAGATATGCAAATAAGATATGGAAATTATTCTTTGAGAATTTAAATGAAGTTGGAAGATGTCAACTCTTTGTTGAATTGATGAGAAATCTGAAATTTAGGCCCACTATGAAGATTCTTGGCCTAACAACATCGAATGCATTAAGTAAAAAATCAATTGTCAAGAATCTAATGAGTGCATATGAGAGTGTGGGTTCCACCTCATGCACCAAGGATAGTAATGTCACACGACATGTCATTACATTGACAATTGTAAGCCAACAAACAAAAAAAGCTCACCTCATTAGAAAGACAAGTCAACAAATGAAAATAAATAGAAAAACTCTAATGAGAGCCATTCGAAGATGTCAAAGAGTTTAGGATCCAAACACTAATGAATTGTGGGCATTCTCTGGGAGACTCCCACAGAAAGACAAAGTTGTTGTCGAAGTTTTGAGATCACTAATTGAATACTTTTGGAAGAATTTCACAAGGGTATCTCTGAATCAAAGGGATGTGGTAAGAAGGAGAATCAGTAGTCGAAACCATGAGCCACATCTAAAGCATTTTTTGGATATGACTCAAACATAGTTTTTTGGTAAATTTCTAGAGAAGTATCCTCAAATTAAAATTTCTCAAAGATATTTTGAAATCCTAAAACCTTTCTTTGTCAAAATAAATCACACACGCACTACTTGTTGTAGATTACATATTGAATTTTCTAACCATTTTGATGTTTATCGGTCTATATGTTTAGATTTGCATGCTAACAATGTTTTGTAGGATTGTCACATACGTGCCCCACCAACTACCTCAAGAGACTTCATATCAATGATTTTATGTGATAGAGAGGAAGGTCAGTTATCTATAGGAAATTATGCTTGGATGTCACATATCAGCATTGCGGTGGTTTGCAACATATGTCAATATGTGAACATATGGAAATACCACATGTGGTTGGAAACTAACTAGTAGAGTTTGGCAAGTATAAAACAATGGTATACAATACAAGAGATGGTAAAGAAGCAAAGAGGTGTGAATATGTTATTCAGAAGATTCCAGTGTATCAGTTTATACCTATATTTCATGACAACATAGTGTATGAGTATGTAAGACATGCCCATAGAGCTCGATGGTTGGACTTGCAATTCAAGTTATGCAAGGACACATTTCTAGTTAGTAGCATTGTTTCAGTCGTCGACTATGCAGAGAACTATAGTCTACAACCACAGTGTGAGGTGCAATCCCAATATTATAACTTGACACAGGTTTCCATATTTGTGCACATCACATTCATTCATGTGAATGATAGTACAGAGGATGACAGAAAGATCATAAGGGAGTATCACTTTTATATAAGCAATGATCGTACGCATTCCATGGAGTTCGTGCAAGGTTGTTTTCAGGTGTTCTAAAATGATCTACCTAGAAGGGGCATATCATATGGTCAGATAACTGTGCATCACAATTCAAGAGCTTGCAAAATTTCTATTGGCTGAGCAGGAGGCATAATATTACAGGTGTTCAACATATGTGGAACTTTTGTGAGGCCAGGCATGGAAAGGGAGAGCATGATGGTGCAGGAGCGTGTATCAAAAGAGCCATAGCACGAGAACAGTTAAAGTATAAAGACAATGCAATGCTGAAAAATGCAAAATCAATCATCGAGTGGTGTAATGTTTCGATGGGTCCAGGTAATCAAGGTAAGTCTTTAGTTCGTAGATTTTTTTGGTTGATAGATGATACTAACATTGCACCATATGAGGACTGTTGTACACTAACAGGATCAATTGAGCTACACTCTATCAGAAACTCAATTTTAGGTTCATGGAGTATACATACGCAGAAGATGGCATGCTTTTGTTCTGCATGTACAATTTAAGCCTGGAATGAGTGCGAGTCAAGGGAGTGGGTTGAAAAATGGTAGTTCAATTATCTTTGCCCACTTGACACGTATCAACCGTCGACGACACTGGGATTGATAGAGATGGAATCGTCAGTTGACTTTTGACCACATATCAGATCTAGTTCAACCAGGTAATATATCTACTTGCATAGTTAAATTTGAAATTCGTAATGTTATCTTTAACTTTGTAGTATTTTTTTAATGTTGATTAATTTCATCTAATTTGCTGCACATATCATTGTAGGGCATGTTTATGTAGTTATTGCAGATGAAGATAATGAAGAGGGAATATATTATTACTTGTGTCGTTGTGTTGAGGCCAAAAATAAATTAGAGGCCCTAGTTACAGATGGAGAAAACATTGAATACCCTACAGGCTCAGTGGTTGTTACTACAACATGGCTTAGAAGGTACCCACATAAGAGTGTTAATGTTTGGCTGTTTTAGGACTTTGACACACATCAGAAGGTTCTTCATTACTCCAACCTTGTCGTGGAAACCAATGTTCATTTGATACAATATTGAGGTAGACCTTTGAACAATACCTTGTGGAAGGTGCGTGACTTTGACCATGAGGCCATACTTGACACAATAAAGAGTAGAGAAGACCTAGATGGTTCATTGGATTAATTTGTAAGTATGCATAAAAGTTTCCTAGATGGTTGCTTGTACTTTGTTTTGTTAATAAATAGTAGTATGAATTGCTTCCCTCTAGTATATTCATGTTTAGTCAATTTTATTTTTTGATGCTTCTCATAGGAGGTCACAACTCCAGTCCGTCCAACTACGAACAAAGAAGCTCAAGAAAAGATGATAGAGAGTGATCATCAGATGGCGGTAAGTGATCGATTACATAAGTGATGTTATATATTTCATGTACATTTTGTTATAGTAATGTGCATATTGTTTGATTGTATTAATAGGTGGAGTTGCATGAGCTTGAACTGTCAAAGAAGTCTACTCGACGATAGAGAGAGGATGAGGTTAATCCTTGAGTAGTGGTATGAACTATGGGTAGTGAAGGACTCATGTTTTGTTTGATTTGTTTCATGAGGTTAGATCTAAGTAATGGATGAAGTTGATCCTAATTGGTCTATCCTATTCAATCGTATTTCACTCATATCATATCAATATTCATGTCAAAGGGTTTGGATGTTAGTTCATAACATTTATGTTTATCATGTTACAATAGTAGGACATAGTTGCTTATGTCATTGGTTCATGCCATTGGATCATTGGATTTTGGTTGTGCTTCTTCATCATAACATATCATGCTTTTAGGAGTTAGATTGGGTTGTGGTTCTTCCTCATGATAGTATTTTGTTCATGACTTCATGCTTCTTTGTCCTTCATGTCTTCAGTGTTCTCAGTGTCTTCATGCTTTCAGGAGTTAGATTGGGTTGTGGTTCTTCGTCATGTTTGGAAAGGTGCTAGGAGTGATATTTTACATTCCATAGCTTGTGGGGCTGAACAGACTTCATTGACTCATTGGGGTGGGCAGGTAAATGCTAGGGGAGGTCTTTTTTCATATGTCAAGGGTCGCATTCGTTTGGGGCAGTAGGCTATCAGCAAAGTCCCTTAAGCGCCCTAAGATGGAAAAAACTACCAAACTTTGACGGGACAGTTCTCAAAATTTGTGGCAGCTGGGAATGTTCCATTTAGACCTATAGGTGCATGTGGAGTCCTTCCACAATAACCTCTCTCAGTTTCATTCAGCTCCTGTCTGTTTGACCATGCCGAAATCAAATGCATTCTTGCAAAATGGTTCAGTTTCATGCAATGGAAAGGTGCTAGGAGTGACATTTTGCATTCCATAGCTCGTGGGGCCAAATGGACTTCACCAACGCATCAGGGTGGGTGGGTAAACGCCAAGGGAGGTCTGGTTTCATGTGCCAAGCATCGCATTTGTTCAGGGCAGCAAGCTATCGACAAAGTCCCTTAAGCGCCCTAAGAAGAAAAAATTGCCAAACTTTGATGGGATAGTTCTTAGAATTTGTAGTAGCTGGAAACATTCTATTTGGACCTATAGGTGCATGTGGAGTCCATCCACAATAACCTCTCTTGGTTTCGTTCAACTACTATTTGTTTGACCATGCAGAAATCAAACACATTCTTGCCAAATGCTTCAATTTCATGCTATGGAAAGGTGCTAGGAGTGACATTTTGCATTCCATAGCTCATGGGGTTGAACAGACATTGCCAATGCATTGAGGTGGGCAGGTAAATGCCAAGGGAGGTCTCATTTTGTGTACCAAGTGTCGCATTTGTTCAGGGTAGCAGGCTACTGATAAAGTCCCTTAAGCTCCCTAAGAAGAAAAAATTACCAAACTTTGATGGGACAATTCTCAAAATTTGTAGCAGCTGGGAATGTTCTATTTGGACCTACAGGTGTATGTGGAGTCTTTCCACAATAACCTCTCTCAATTTCATTCAACTCCAGTTTGTTTGATCATGCTGAAATCAAATGCATTCTTGCAAAATGCTTCAGTTTCATGTTGTGGAAAGGTGCTAAGAGTGACATTTTACATTCCATAGCTTGTGGGGCTGAACAAACTTCACCAATGCATCAAGGTGGGTGGGTAAAAGAGAGGGGTGGTCTTGTTTTGTGTGCCAAGTCGTTTGAGGCAGTAGGCTACTGACAAAGTCCCTTAAGCTCCCTAAGATGAAAAAACTGCCAAACTTTGACAGGACAATTCTCAAAATTCATGGTAGCTGAGAACATTCTATTTAGACCTACATGTGCATGTGGAGTCCATCAACAATAACCTCACTCAGTTTCGTTCTACTCCTATCCATTTGACCGTGCCAGAATCAAACGTATTCTCACAAAATGCTTCAGTTTCATGTAATGGAAAGCTTACTAGGTGCCATATTTTTTGTTCTTCTCATCATGGGGCTGAATGGACTATGCGAGCACATCGGGGTGGGTGGGTAAATGCTAGGGGAGGTCTCGTTTCGTGAGCCCAAGTGTCTCAGTTGTTCCAGGTTGCAAGCTACCAGTAAACTCAAAAAGTGCTAGGTCTCAGTAGCTTCCAAGCCAGAACAACTGGGATGCTTGGCACATGAAATGAGACCTCCCCTAGCATTTACCCACCCACCCCAACGTGTTGGCGTAGTCCAGTCGGCCCCACGATGAGCAGAACAAAAAATATGGCACCTAGCAACCTTTCCACTGCATGAAATTGAAGCATTTTGCAAGAATGCGTTTGATTTCGGCACGGTCAAATGGAGAGGAGTTGAATGAAACTGAGAGAGGTTATTATAGATAGACCCCACATGCACCTATAGGTCCAAATAGAACATTCCCAGCTGCCACAAATTTTGAGAACTATCTCGTCAAAGTTTGTGGTGCAGGAGCACCTAAAAGAACACCTTAGAGCAAGAAGACACAAATGATCAGAGGAGGAGCCCATGGAGCAAATCAAATCAACTAGAACATCTTAGAACCAATTATGACATGTTATAATGAGCAAAATGATGTAATGATCAAATGTCCTGAGGGTCCTGGTAAGGACCCTAGGACCAAAAAATGATGTAAGTGGGCCAATTGTGCCTCTAGAGTCAAATAAGAGTCAAGTATAGGTGTCTGAGATTAGGAATAAGGTATAATGATCCTAAGAAGATCAACCATGGTGAACCATGATGATTTGGTAGAGTAAAAGTCACTTAAAACAAAGTTTAGCTTTCAAATTTTTGAATTATGCATTTGGGTGGGAAAATCAAGAATGGACAGTTTTGGAAGTTTAACCATCTCCAACCAATGGGAATTGGTTGTGGGAGTTAGGACAAAGTTATATAAGCCTTTCAAAGGCATTAGATGGTATGAAAGAATCATTTTGAGGCCTGGGTTGTACGATAGATTGGAAGGAACAATAAAAACTTAGTTTTTCTTGCATTTTCCTTATCATTTCTATTGATCCTTTGATTGTTGGTGTTTGGAAAATGTATTGAGTCTCATCTAACCATAGTGGATCTTGTTTTCATGCTCTAAGAAGGTTTCTTTAGGTAGTTTTATTGCTATTCATCTGACTGCTACAAGGAACAACAGACTATTCTGTGAGTTCTTGAGTGGTTACAATGCATCATAGGACCTTTCCATGGATGTAAGATCCTGATCCTCATGGAATAGGTCCTTAGTAACATGTATAATATGATTCCTAACTTTGACAAAGCAAGAGGAGTGCAAATAGAGAGGTGATCACCGTTGGAAGTCAAAGATTGCATGTGGAAAGAGCATTGAAATGGTGGCTCAATTATAGCAGTAGGAGATCGGCCTTAATAAGGTGATGGTTTTATGTTTGTTGTTATTTAATATGGTCAAGGACATGGTTTTAGACCTTTGAATGAGGTCTGGAAGTGATTGGAAGTGGGAGAACTAGTAAGCCCTAGGTTTTGGGGCCTAGAAATGGGGGTTTTGTATTTCAAACATTAAATGAGCAAATCATGGTCTGAAACCTGGAAAATCCTATTTTAGATCCTCTCCTAAGATTGTTTCAAGGTTTGGAGTGAGTGGGACAAGTATTTCATAGGGTTCCTTTGTAAAGTGGGCAGATTAGGCCTTGTAGGAAGACAACAATGTCAGGACAATCAAGGTTGGTCCAAAACAACAATACCTGAGTTTGGGATATGTTATAGAAATTGATAAAGGGTATCAAGATCAGTCATTAAGTTTGGAAGTACTTTGGGAAAGTTTGGAGAAAAGTGCAAGTTAGTCGCTGAACAAGGCTACTAGGATTAGGCCTAGTCAAGAGGAGTTATCAAGAACCAATCAAATTGGTTTGTGAAACCTATTGAATCTTGTTGGTTGGGGTAGGTTGAGACCCTAGAAGGTGTAATATTTCATCTGAGAAGTTGGAACCTAAATTTGTACACTTTGGTGGAGTTTAAGGTAAGAGGAAGGCTAGTGAAGTCTTATTGGTTGAAGTCCACAAACTATTTGAATCTTTTGATCTTGTTAGATTACCTTTGGAGACCTAACACCTCTGCATCAGTTTGGCAATTTTTTCATCTTAGGGAGCTTAAGGGACTTTGCCGGTAGCCTGCTGTCCCAAACAAATGCGATGCGTGGCACATGAAATGAGACCTACCCTGGCATTTACCCACCCACCCCGATGCATTAGCAAAGTTTGTTCGGCCCCACAAGCTATGGAATGCAAAATGTCACTCCTAGCACCTTTCAACAACATGAAACTAAAGCATTTTGGAAGAATGTGTTTAATTTCAGCATAATCAAATGGACTGGAGTTGAACGAAACTAAGAGACATTATTGTGGATGGACTCCACATGCACTTGTAGGTCCAAACAAAATATTCTAAGCTACCACGAATTCTAAGAACTATCCCATCAAAGTTTGACATTTTTTTCTTCTTAGGGCGCTTAAGGGACTTTACTAGTAGCCTGCTGCCCTAAACAAATGTGATGCTTGGTACATGAAATGAGACCTCCCCTAGCATTTACCCACCCACCCTGACATGTTGGCGAAGTCTGTTCAACCCCACGAGCTATGGAATGCAAAATGTCACTCCTAGCACCTTTCCACTGCATGAAACTGAAGCATTTTGCAAGAATGCGTTTGATTTTGGCATGGTCAACGGATAGGAGTTGAACAAAACTGAGAGAGGTTATTGTGGATGGATTCCACGTGCACCTATAGGTCCAAATGAAATATTCCCAGCTACCACAAATTCTGAGAACTGTCCTATCAAAGGTTGATAATTCTTTCTTCTTAGGGTGCTTAAGGAACTTTGCTGGTAGCCTACTACCTCGAACGAATGCGACACTTGGCACATGAAACAATACCTCTCCTAGAATTTACCCACCACCCTGATGCGTTGGCAAAGTCTGTTCGGCCCCATGAGTGATGAAATGCAAAATGTCACTCCTAGCAGATTTCCACTGCATGAAACTAAAGCATTTTTCAAGAATGCATTTGATTTTAGCTTAGTCAAACAGATAGGAGTTGAATGAAACCAAGAGAGGTTATTGTGGAAGGACTCCACATACACCTGTAGGTCCAAACAGAACATTCCTAGTTGCCACGAATTCTGAGAAATGTCCCATCAAAGTTTGGCAATTTTTTTGTCTTAGGGCGCTTAAGGGACTTTGCCAGTAGCCTACTGCATCGAACGAATGCGATGCTTGGCACACAAAATGAGACCTTCCTTAGCATTTATCCACCTAGCCCAACACGTTGGTGAAGTTTGTTCAGCCCCATGAGCTATGGAATGAAAAATGTCACTCCTAGCACCTTTCCATAGCATGAAACTAAAGCATTTTGCAAGAATGCATTTGATTTCAGCTCGGTCAAACGGATAGGAGTTGAACGAAACTGAGAGAGGTTATTGTGGATGGACTCCATGTGCACTTGTAGATCTAAACAAAATGTTTCCAGTTGCCACAAATTCCAAGAACTATCTCATCAAAGTTTGGTAGTTTTTTCGTCTTAAGACGCTTAAGGGACTTTGTCGGTAGCCTGCTGACCCGAATGAATGCGACACTTGGCACATGAAATGAGACATTTCTTGGCATTTACCTAGCCACCTAGACATGTTGGAAAAGTCCATTCTACCCCACGAGCTATGGAATGCAAAATGTCACTCCTAGCACCTTTCCACAACATGAAACTAAAGCATTTTGCAAGAATGTGTTTGATTTCAGCACAGTCAAACAGACAGGAGTTGAACAAAACTGAGAGAGGTTATTGTGGATGGACTCCATGTACACCTATAGGTCCAAAGGGAATGTTTCTAGGTACAATGAATTCTAAGAACTATCCTGTCAATGTTTGGCAATTTTTTCTTCTTAGGGCGCTTATGGGACTTTGTCAGTAGCCTGCTGCCCCGAACAAATACGATGCTTGGCACATGAAATGAGACCTCCCTTGGCATTTACCCACCCACCCTGATGCGTTGGTGAAGTTCGTTTGGCCCCACAAGCTATGGAATGAAAAATTTCACTCCTAGCACATTTCCACTGCATGAAACTAAAGCATTTTGCAAGAATGCGTTTGATTTTGGCACGGTCAAACAGACAGGAGTTGAACAAAACTGAGAGAGGTTATTATAGATGGACCCCATGTCCACCTATAGGTCAAATAGAACATTCTTAGCTACCATGAATTTTGAGAACTATCCTGTCAAAGTTTGGTAGTTTTTTCATCTTAGGGAGCTTAAGGGACTTTGCCGGTAGCCTGCTGCCCCAAACAAATGCAACACTTGGCACATGAAATGAGACCTCCCTTGGCATTTATCCACCCAATCTGACATGTTGACAAAGTCCATTTGGTCCCATGAGCTATGGAATGAAAAATGTCACTCCTAGCACCTTTCCACAGCATGAAACTGAAGCATTTTGCAAGAATGCGTTTGATTTTGGCATGGTCAAACGGACAGGAGTTGAAAAAAACTGAGAGAGGTTATTGTGGATGGACTCCACGTACACATGTAGGTCTAAATTAAATATTCCTGGCTACCATGAATTCCAAGAACTATCCCATCAAAGTTTGGCAAATTTTTCTTCTTAGGGCGCTTAAGGGACTTTACTGATAGCCTGTTGCCCTAAACAAATGTGACATTTTGCACACAAAATGAGACCACCCCTGGCATTTACCCACCCACCCCAACATGTTAGCAATGTCCGTTTGGCCCCATGAGCTATGGAATAGAAAATGTCACTCCTAGCACCTTTCCACTGTATGAAACTGAAGCATTTTGCAAGAATGCGTTTGATTTCAACATGATCAAATGGATAGGAGTTGAATGAAATTGAGAGAGGTTATTATAGATGGACCCCATGTACACGTGTAGGTCCAAATGGAATGTTTTCAACAGCATGAATTCTAAGAACTGTCCCATCAAAGTTTGGTAAATGTTTCTTCTTAGGGCGCTTAAGGGACTTTCCCAGTAGCATGTTGCCCTGAACGAATGTGACACTTGGCACATGAAATGAGACCTCCCCTAGCATTTACCCACCCACCCTAATGCACATGAAATGAGACCTCACCTGGCACATGAAATGAGACCTTAGTATGTGTGAAGGTTTTTATACATGTTTACAATAGTTCTAGTCGATCATAACTAACTTTCAACCTATTTGATAGTTGGGTAACCTCCTTATTACATGATTTGTTAAGTTGAAAAAGTGGCTTCTTACCAATACATGCATTATTAGACTTTTTTTTTTACAACAACATAAAACATGACTCCAAATACAAATGACATTGGTCATTTGACCTTATTACATGCAAAATGATGACACAAGACCATCAACTTGCCCTATGATGTCCTAGGACCTTGTTATGACATGCTCCTAGCCAAGATTAGATATGGCTCAGGTGCTCCTGCACCATGAAATATGTTTCCATAGTGTTGAGTCATCCTCCTTACCTACTACATCACCTTTGTAGACATGTATGCAAAGTGTGGAAGCATAGACAAGGCACGTGAACTATTTGGCATGATGCCCCAAAGAAATGTTACCTCATTGAATGCAATGATTGCAAGACATGAACAAAATGGATTTTTTGATAAGGCATTAGTAACTTTCAAGAAAATGCGATTGGCAGGTGTAAAGAAAAGTTCCACAACCTTAGCCAGTATCCTCCTTGCCTATGCCAAAATGGACATCCATCAAAAGGATAAAACATATGGGAATTTTGTTAGATGTTATAGTTGCAACTGCCCTCAAAGACATGTATGCAAAGTGTGGAAGCATAGACAAGGCACGTGAACTTTTTGGAACGATGCCTCAAAGAAATATCACCTCATGGAATACAATGATTGCAAGATATGAACAAAATGGATTTACTGGTAAGCCTTTAGAAAGTTCCAAGAAAATGTAATTGGCAAGTGTAAAGCCAAATTCCAAAACCTTAGAAATGGTATGTTTGGAGCACAATATAGACATCCATCAAAGCATAAAGGATATAGGAATTTTGTCAAATGTCGTAGTTGTAAGTACCCTGCAAGACATGTATGCAACTTGTGTGGAAACATATATAACGAACATGAACTGTTAGATGCGATGCCTCAAAAAAATGTTGTCTCATGGAATGCAATGATTGTAAGATATGCACAAAATGGATTTTTTATAAGGCTTTAAAAACTCTCAAGCAAATGGACAAAAATAAATTTCAACCATTTACGTAAATTTTGGCACATCTAAAACCAAATTACACAACCTTAACCAACTTCCTCCTTGCCTATGCTATAATGGGATCTAGAGAACATGGTGTGGACAACCATCAAAGCATAAATGATATAGGAATTTTTTCACATGTATTGTATTTGCAAATTTGCCCTTGTAGACATGTATGGAAAGTATGGAAGCATAGACAAGGCATGTGAACTATTTAAAATGATGCCTCAAAGAAATGCACAGTTCGACAGAATTCAATGATTGCAAGATATGCACAAAATGGATTATTTGAAAATGATTCATAAACTTTCAAGAAAATTCAATTGGCACTTGTAAAACCAAATTCTTGTAACAATAATTGATTATCATATTAAATATTTAATATAAACTATTATATATACATAATGTCATGAATCTAACATCTAGTTTATATAAAAAGCCATATAGGCGTGTCCAAACAAAGCCATATAGGCAAATATACAAAAATATACATCAGGTTAACATACAAAAGTATGTATACAAAGCCATCTAGGCATACAAAAAAGTTCCCCAAAACTAGTTTCCTATGGACTTTTAGGAAATAATCAGCGGCCCTTCTTTGACTGTGAAGATGGAGAGCTAGTCAGTGACACATCCTCTCTTTGCCATCGAGTAGACCTCTTCGAATAAATTTCATCCAGCTACACCTTTTAATACAAACAAACAATATGTGCATTAGTATAAAAAATGTATGAAATATATAACATCACATATGTAATTGATCACTTACTACCAACTGATGATCTCTCTCCATCATCTTGACTCTCTCTTCATCCGTAGTTGGACGGACTAGAGTTGTGACCTCCTATGAGAAGCATCAAGAAGAAAAATTGACTAAACATAAATATCATTTACATCAAATGACATGAGATAAAAAAAATACAAAATTATGATATTTTCATGTTATTGGCTCATACCTCAGTCAAAGGATTTGTAGACATCATGGTTGCATCAATGCCTATCTGCGCTGACTCACGAAGATGAGGAGGAGTCTCCACTGTATTCAGCATCTGAAAATCAAGTTCAAGATTATTAAAACAAAATAAATATATAATATTATTTTTAAAATGCATAATGATTAGAAATGGTTAAATTTACCTCAGTAAAAGTGGTGGTTTGGCATCCATGAGACCAAGGAAACTGTGGAGGTGCTGGTCGTTGTTGAAATCATCAAATCAAGTCACAAAATAATATTACCATTGACATATCTACAATAATTATGAATATGTGATAAATTACATACCTGTTGACTTGACCTCTGCTCATAAGCCACCAATGGATGACTAACAGAGATAGGATGAAGACTCTGACCCTAGAATTTCATTGCGCAAACAATTACATACATTATTTTTTACTTATAATATAGATAATCATACAAAACTAATTACAAATTTCAAATAACAATATACTAAATCAAGATGAAACTTGTATCAAATTACCTGAGTCAATACCAAATGTATACTATAAGAGATCGTCACTGAGAACAAGATCATCTAATATGTCCTACCCTTGTGTCACATCATGCTTCCCCTGTGTCGCAGAGTCCTGTTGTGCCTCCTGCATCCCATAATCACATAGGTTCCCACATGTACTACACAAATGTGGGGACACATGATGCCTACCACTCTCACCCTCATCGCCCTGGGTCAAATCATTTGCATGCTGTGATAGAGTTTGGGTGAGAGTAGTCAGTGAATGTAAAGTCTCCAGCTCAACACTCTCCTTCAAAGCCAAAGGGAGTGACCTACATTCTAGCCTCCCTCAGGGTATAGGCACATGCTGTTCATCTCGCTGAGCCCCGAGTCTATCTTGGGCAGAGCCACCACCTCTACCCTAGAAATCATGAATATCAAAATAATTCAGAATATTGTTGAGGATGAACTCGCAATAGAGTTTCCTCATAAAATATTGCGGTACCTCATCATTGTTGCATGGCCACTCATCGAAGGCCACGTACCATCTATCCCAAAAGTTTTGGGATGTCTTCATTCCTATGCCAATGTATAGTAAATCATTTGCAAGTTTCCTCTAATGTTTGGTTAGTTTTGGGATTAGTAAATTGTGCACATAATTGAGATTTTGTAATTTTTTCCTTCTTCACTTGTTCATATGACAACTTGTCGGCATAATATTACTGACTCCTCTCCCTATAGTCTTGGGAATCGGTGATTTGTTTCATCACCAAATCCATGTGGGAAACAATCTCATGTAGTGATTTTGCAAGTGCCCTCCTATGCTCAGTGGTTCCACTTGGATTGTTTAGGGTTTGAATAATAGTTTTAAGATGTTTCTTGTTTTCTTCTATTATCCCTAAGTAGTGTTCTTGATTATCCCTTACATGAAAAGGAGGTGAAGGTGGGTTTTGAGGGTTTGGAGGGTTTTGGGGGTTGTTTTCACCCTCCTCAACTGGATTTAGATTTTCTGCTTCTCTAATAACTGTAAATGTAATATAAACATAAATCAAACATTGCAAAACTAAAAAATTGATCTAAAACTAACAAGTTCAAACAAACCCTACCTTCTTCCTGTGATGGAGCCTCCAAATTTGCATGATAATGTCTTTGGTAGCGAGGTGGCATTGTGAATTTCTTGTTTTCTCACTTGCACTTGATCGAATCTCCTTTACCTAGCCACGTGTGAATGTGCAGAAAATGTTTTTTTTGCTTTTATTAAAAGAAAAATAGGAGCGCGTTATAATGCGCTCACATTTTTCTTTAATTTTGGAGATGGTGGTGACTTTTTGGTCCCCCATCTCCTTGCATTTACCCTTTTTTTCTTTTATATCTATTCAAATTTTGATTTTTTGAAAAATTACCTCCTCAATATTCTTTCACAAATGCCTCTTCTAACTTGTAACAAATACAATTGCACCCAAGCTTACATGAACAATTTTCCTTCATTGAAGAACATGTCCTCACAAAAGAATTTCCTTTTATATTGTTCAATAATATTGTCAATCACTTTAATGCAAAAGATCACATTCTTCGCACCTATCAATCAACCTAGATTACTTCTCTAGCAAGTAAGCCAACATTGACTCACCTTCAAAATCTACTCGAAACAACATACCAGGTAATCTTCCTTATTTTACCTTCTTCTATCTTTTGTTGTATAATTATATTCATTTGTAGCAACTACTAAGTTGAAATCCTTCACTCTATTTTTGATAAATTATACACATCATTAAATTTCCTTTCTTTACAATTCAACTATGTCATGTACTATTTTCCCTCTCAAATATTTTCATAGCATTGGTTCAACTATGTTTTAATGGTTTTAGATAAAATTACATTTTTGTTTAAAAAAGGTGATAAATTTACAACTGTTTTCATGATTCTCTTTGTCAGTAACACATAAATCTAGTATCTCCTCATTTTCTGGAACTACAAATGTATCATGGCTTTATGCTTATTTTATTTATTTCCAGGTATATGGAAAATTGAAAGTTGCAAATGCTTTTTCGATTCCCTTCCATTTGACTTTTCCACTATGCAATTACACATTCTTCAACCTCAGTTAACTTAAAAATGAAACTGCTCACTACAACAAATGCAAGGACATTGTCTACACATATACACATAATCTCAAATGCATAGTAATAACAGATAAGAAATAACTTTGTAGTGCTCTCTTAAAAAGGAAATGTTCAATCACTTCCTTCCAGAGCTTCAAAAAATTGGTTATGAAAAATACATCCATGATAAGTCAAGAGTAATCTTCATTCTCTGTGCCTTTCAAGTTCAAAGATACTTCAGGCTGGACCACAATAATGACATTCTTGAGATACAAGAAAATCAAGAATAAATAGGTATGGCCTTCCCAATTATATAATTTCTTTACAAATTACAATTTTTACACTTATAATTTCTTTTAACAAAAATTTCTTAAAACCTAATCAACATCTACAATCTCCTTGCAGATTATTATGCTCTGATTTTGTAGCCATCCACTTGTGCAACTGCAACTTCTCCTCATTTGAAACTATAAGAAAGACTTTGAATTTACACATTTTGATGTTTTCTTTGAACATATTTTAGTCTGCAAAATACTCTTACTAGACTCTTCAAATCTATTTTTCCTATAATCAATTCTAACTGGTAACTTTAAATAGTTTTATGATTTTGACTACTTTTATATACCACAGTGGTATAGTTTAAATATATTGAAGCTCTCTATTGTCAACAATTCCAATTTTTCATAATGCTCTATTTTACTTGTTTACTTGTGTTATTCAACTTATGTTTAAAGATAACACCTTTATTTTCCACTATAACATAATTTGACTTTACCAAGCATAAAATAGATCTAGCTATGTTATCAGTAAAGCTTCCTTTCCTCTAATTCTACAATACACATTTGATATATAAAATAGATTTCAAATTTGTATTCTTTTTTCGTGATAGAAACTAAATAGGAAATATGAATTGCTCTGCTTCACAAGTTATCAACATTACAGTTTGTGTGAGTGTGCTTTTCACACTAGCTTCAAACACCTAGATAGCTTAGGCTTGTTTGTACTTGTTATTGATCTTGCTAGTGATCATCTGTTTTATTTATGTAAATTAATTTTTATCACCACCATTTAAATGGGAAAATTTATGACACCACTGCACAAATAATCAACAATGTAATTTGTGGGTGTACCATTTTTATAATGTTTTCCTGTAAGCAGACATATTCGCATTAGTTTTTGCTTCTAATGGATTCTCCTAGCAGTGTTTTGTTTTATTTTTTAATTTTTTTGCCATAGCAAATATATGGGCAATGTCAACCCAAGGGCTTGTGGTTTAATATGAATGATGACCTTTTGTAAAAGTGTGACCCAAGTTCAAATGGTGTCTGGTGTAATATGGTAACCCATAAGAGTCTAAAATCATCAGACCATAACCCAAGTTCAAATATTGTGGACCATAATTCCAGCAGACATGTAACAAGGTGGAGTGCAACTCTTGTGAGTTTCCACATTTGCAAGACTTAAGAAGGTAATCCAAATTATTTGATCTAACTAAAGGAATGGATATACTAAGAAAAAAACTCCTTATTCCAAACATAGATTTTTTTTGAAGTCAGAAAGGTTTTCAGGAATTGAACTTTTTTCAAAGGACATCATATGTGGCTTATTTGAAAATGATTTGGATGAACAATAATTGAACACATGATGAGTTCTTATTTATAGTTGCTGATTTGACATGGTTTTTGCATTCCAATTGGAGTTTTGAAGAATCAGTTATTGAAATGCTATAAAACGATGAGTTACAACTGTAAGATTTGGACCATGAGGATTGACATTGGGTACTGTACATGGATTAACTTTTATACTATTTTTTTGTAGTTGGTGATCCTATTTAATTGAAAGTTGTTTTAAATGCAATATAGCCAAGGTTGAGTTTACTAGTGTTTCTAACTAAAATTTTGCACATATTTTAGCAAATTAATTAATATATGTCAAATAGAAAGACTGCTAGAGAAAACATGACTAGCACTATCAGTATTGTGGGTGGCAATGAAAAAATCATTTTAAACCATCAAAAAATATTTTTGTTGTACTAGTAGACATCTTGACTGATTACAATTCACTATTTATCATAAACCAAGTTGTTCATTACTCAATACTTTAAATCTTGAACAATATTAAAACTCATCCCATGAAACCTTTAAATCTTGAATGAATGTCTTACTTGTTATTCATCTATTTTCATTCTAAATTTTTTCCTTGTATAAAACATAACTCACCTGGAAATAGTACTATGTGTTTGATTTTCAATGAGACATCTTCCTTTCTTTTCCTATGAGATTGGTCCTATGGAAAAACAAAGCCACAAATAGATATTATTTTCTTTAGTCAATGAATAAACAAATCAAAGAGTCCTCAATTTCTAAAATATATATTTGTTTATAAAAATTAAATATCAATAGATTATAGTGGTGGAAACATAAATTGAACTAGCTAAAATTTATCATACCCATAATATCCTAGGTCTATAAAGTAGAAAAATATAAGTCCTCCCTTAGACAAAAGAATGAAAGGAAAATAGTTTGCAACTTTTGAATGAACCTTGAGATTCACAAATTAAACATTCAACATATGAAGAACAAATAATTGATACTAAAGTACTCAAATCCAATACTAAAGTAGAAAAGAATTTGATATCACCACAAAATATTATCAGAATATCGCACTTCAGAATTAAGAGCGACATAATTTAGTCCAGTACAATGAAGTTTCCTTCTAGCCAAAAAAGAAAGATGCCTTTTCCCCCATACATTTCAAACATATATAAAAATAGAATGGAAATGTTTTTCTCATATATAGTTACAATAACTGACAGATCATTACAAAGAAGAGTCTGCATAGAAAAGAAATAAAGAAGTTCAACAAGCATTCGATAGATTAAAAAGCAATTATAGAATTGTGTTCTTAGCCTCCTCTTCTGTGCTATCCAACTTTTCAGGTGTATCTTATGTTCCCTTCTGTGTTGCATCCCCCATCTTATAACTAGTATTCCATTTTACTTGCATAGATTTAAACTTGGCCACAATAGCAAGCACCCATTTGGTGTTGGGAATTGTAGTAATGTCAAGTCTTATCTTCCATTTTTGCAACACATGGCCTGCTTCAATGAGTTTCCTTTCCATCTCAGCAAGGTCTTTCTCAAAATTGGATAGGCAAGCTGAGACATCACTAAGTCTTTCCATGGGATTTCCTTTGATATCTTCTCTAATGTTCACTTCTTCATTCATCAATTCTTTGAAAGTTATCTTTATGCTATCCAAAGCTACCGAGCTAGTTTCAGTTTCATCCCACAAGTCAACCCCAAGAGACACTATGAATATCAAGTACATAAGCCTTGTTGATCTTAGCCAAGCTATTCAAGTTATTGTTACATTATTCTTCCATGTAAATTTTCCAATCAATAGCTGCTGCCCGCTTGGCTGACTCATTTTCTTCTAACTTTTCTATGACCTTTTTTGCCAAGAGAGCACTAGAATCTATCTTCACCATAGCATCAAACATTTTCCTAGCTACACCAAGCATATTCTACTATCTTCTAATTTCTTTTATATTATTTATAATTTCTGTCTATTTTTGAAAAAACTTATCATAAAGAGTGTAGGCATCATGAAGGAAACGTCTACCATAAAATATCAATATGCTTACCCATTCTTCAACTGCACTTCCAAAATATTTGTATCTATTAATTTGATCTAAAACATTAGCAGTGAGACCTTTAGGGGGTTGAGAAATAAGATTTAAAGGCTGACAATCTATATCTATAATAGACTTCACATAGGAAGTAAGAATTTTCACTTGGTCTTCTAACACTTCAATTTCTCTTTCTTTCTCTTCAACTCAACTAGCCAATATATCAACAGATAGGTTGGTATTATGAATATCCCCCTGAATAGATGGAGGTCCTAGTTCCATTGTACTCACTTGGAATTCATCCAAAAATATATCCTTTATCTCCTTATCCACCATCAATTCAACAATCTCCACATATTGATGTTTAGAGATTGGGTCAACCATCAGTCTGGACATTTTATTTACCTTTTTAGAGGTTGACTCCAATTTTAGTAATCTTGTGACTACATCAAACTCTGTGTCTATAATATGCGAATACCTCCTTTTGTTACTGACCACTGTCTTCAACCAGGCAGGTGTACTAGTGATAGACAAATCATTAGTAGTTCCATGAGACACTTTATCTATTTTGAGGCTATCACTTCCTGATTACACCTTAGAGTGATTTGGGGTTATGAAAGAATTTGGTGGAGGAGAGGGAGGAGGATTTTTTCTAGGCCTAGTATCTAATATTGTATCATTGCTCCTATCTTTCTGTAGATCTTTCTTGGGAGATTTTGCATCTTTGCCATTTTGTACAGAGCTATCTCCATTAGTATTGCCCATAGCATCTCCAAAGGCATCCATAGCTTGCTCCTGATGTATAGAAGGATCTACATCATTGTTACTAGCCTTGGAATTTAACCATGCTAGACTCCTAACTAAGATAGAGCGAGATCTATTTTTAAGATCATCAATTTCACCCAAATCCCAATTGATGTCAGGCAAAGGTTTTGGATTTTTGCTACAAAAGTAGGATCAACAATATCCACATAGTAATCAACAATATCAGGTATTTTCCATCCAAGTTTATACATCTTCATTTGATCCAGAGTCAACATAGACCATTCTCTCCTTCTTATTTCATATTCATCCACACAATCAGGCCATAAATCTGCAAGATGGGATATATGTCTCCTTAACATAGGGGCATATAGATTGTTTCTAACAAATTTTTTTCTATCAAATAAATTCTAGATCCAAATGTTTTGAAATGAAAATGATTGAGTATTCTATCAACATTCTTGGTGTCTTCAGGTTTAGCACAAGTGTAATGTGTCAACTTTAAGGGAAACATGTACCCTTTCTTCTTTGTAGTATAATACCTTTGTCCTACCAGGTAAGCTTGTCTGCATACTTCCAAAAACACCACATAATCTAAAGCATATCTAGGTAATTTCAATGAAGGATACTCAAAACCCCCAATTCTAATGTATGTAAATTTATCATATTATATGAAATAACTATCGAAACTCATAACCTAATTGGTATCTTCTGTTGAAATTCTGACCTCAGGGTTTTCCCATATTCTTCTAACCATGAGCATTACGAATATCCACATAGTCATCAACAATATTAGGTATTTTCCATCCAAGTTTATACATCTTCATTTGATCTAGAGTCAATGTGGACCATTCTCTCCTTCTTACTTCATATTCATCCACATAATCAGGCAATAAATCCTCAAGATGGGATAAATGTCTCCTTAACATAGGGGCATATAGATTGTTTCTAACAAAATTTTTCCTATCAAATAACTTCTAGATCCAAATGTTTTGAAATGAAAATGATTGAGTATTCTATCAACATTCTTGGCATCTTCAGGTTTAGCACAAGTGTAATGTGTCAACTTTAAGGGAAATGGGTACCCTTTCTTCTTCATAGTATAATACCTTTGTCCTACTAGGTAAGCTTGTCTACATACTTCCAAAAACACCACATAATCTGAAGCATATCTGGGCAATTTCAGTGAAGGATACTCAAAACCCCCAATTCTGATGTATGTAAATTTATCATATTGTATGAAATAACTGTCAAAACTCATAACCCAATTGGTAGATTCTATTTAAATTCTGACCCTAGGGTTTTCCCATATTCTTCTAACCATGAGCATTAAGAATGCATTATTAACTTTTTAATACACTTTGTTCCCATCTGCTTCCCTTAATTGAGAAAAATAATCATACACCTTTGTTTTAGCTATTAGAGGACTTGACACCTGTAGACCTGCCCATCTGGGTTGACTAGTGGCCAATAAATAAATAAGATATGAACACATGTGAAACTTCCTCTTATTCTCAAAATTTGTCAATTGTTCATGTAATCAGTGACTTATTAGTTGAGACCAATCAATGAATTGTTTTCCTGTACAGATTATCATAGCATACTGGCACTTCCAATTTTGAAAACTCTCATGGTCTTGATTTCCAATAACTCAGTTCAATAGAGTAATGATATCATAAATCTCATCTACAAAATGGTCTTTAACCAAATTTTTGAGGTAACCTAGAACCTCCTTTCTTACGGTTCTTGAGCCAGGTGGTGGCTATCATGTCTTTACATTTATTTTTTTACCATCAATATAAAAATTAGAGGCTTTCTCTACAGATACTTCTGCATAAATCTCATGAGTGGATAACCCTAATCTATTAGTGATATAACTAGTATTTAGTGACAGGATGGTATGGCCACTAACAGTTCTAATTTCTGTGGCTTCGTAATTAGAATTTTGTATGCAGGTCATTATTAAGTCAGGGCATTTTATAGCCAGTGGGAAGCCTCAAGGATACGCCAATCCACTATCAAATACTTTCTGTGTAATTCATGGTCTAGGATTGGTTTTCATTCTTACTAGAATTCACAGGGATTTATGTGCCCAAAATCTGTGTCTCAAACCCTAGATAAATCATTCCCAATTATGAACAAGGTATCCAAATTCTTGTATTTATACTTCATCTTGATAGGTGTAAAGGGACCATTGTAAAGGAATTGGGGCCTCAATAAGTGTAGTGCCCCTCATGTTGGCTTTCCGATTTACTATTAGTTAGAGCCTTTTGGTTAGACATGATGGTATATTTGATGGATTTATTTTGAGGATTGATGATGACATTCATTTATGCTTTCTATGCTGGTGTTTCTAATGCCTATGTTAGTGCAAAATGCTTATGTTAGGATTAATTATGTGTTTAATTCATTGGGTAGAACTATGTTTCACGAGATTATCTGACATTTGATTTTTGCTCTGATGATGATGTTATAGAAACCAATGTTTAATGCTTATGTCTTATATAGATCTATTTGGCAATGTAGATAATGTTTTATGTTTGTTTGTGAAGGGACGGTGTAGCATTACTCTCAAAGAGCACCCTGCTATGTTGCGATTCCTTGTCATAGTGTGTGTTTTGATGATGATATATGTATATGTGCTCGACATCTGGTTTGTGTAGGTTACAGGTACCAGGCATCGACTCCACCTAATTTAGTAGGTCTGATCGTGCCTTAACCAATGGAAATCGTTGTGTGGAGATAACAAAAGTTCCCCATCTGATTTGTAACCATCCTTGTAAAGGACAAGTATCATGTCTAGAGTTCTGTCGTTTTGGTCAGGTTGGATGATTGTATGTCTCTGTAGTAAGATCTTGTGTGGATGTCAGTATTATTTTGCATGTCAGTCTTATGCTTTTGGTGTGACCTTTGTTGGGAATAATTGTTTTGTTTATAGTGAAATTGTTACTTTTCCTTGTTTGACAAATAATAATGATAATAATGGTTAAGGGCTGTTATTTGAGGATATTAATGTATTAACTGATATCTTTGTGAATAAATAGATTTTCTGGAATAGGTATTAATTATGTTTTGTTGGTAATGCATTATCGTGAACAATAAAGATATTGATTTTATTCTATTTTGAGAAAATCCCCTATAAATGGAGATCTTCTACATTTATGTTCTAGGTAGTGGGATATTAGGACAATTAACTATTTCTGTCTGAAGGTGTTTTTAGAGAGCAAATGGTCTTTGGTTGGAGGGACTTTTTCTTGGAAGTTTTGAAAAGAGATTTTATCTGGAAGAAGGCAAAAACTGAGAAGAGGAGGAAATCATTGGAAGGTGTTTGGAAGAGACGAGAATACATTCCAAGTATGCCTGATTGTGCCTTTGTGTGTGTGAAACTCTTCTCTCTATGCAATCACTTGTTGACTGGAATCCAACTTTTTGTTGTATTTTATTATGAGTATTGTTCTTCAATTTGCTTTCTCTAAATTTGAAATCCCCTGTCACCTTTCTGTGTTCAAGGGTTTCATGTTCCACCCCAATCTATTTAAATTTTTCTGAGTATGCTAGTCTCATCATGATTGCTTCTCTTGGCAATTATTTGTTTATGCCAATCAATTCCTATAAGGTGTTAGCGAATCACCTAGGCGTCCATCCAAACTAAAATTTTTGAATTGATGTCTTTCTGTTAGGCGTTGATAGGTGTTTAGATCATTCCATTATCACTTCAAACTATTTGCCTTCCCTCTGCAATCTTGGAACTAACTTTTTTGTCACCATTGTTTTAGGCCATTGTAAGTACCTTAGTGCTCTATTGGTAGTTCTATAGAAGTTTCATCTTGAGACCTCCTTCAAGGGCATCAATAGAATCTCCTGTGTTATCATGTTCTTTCAATGAATGGCAGTTAGTGAATTTATAAAACATCATATATATCTTTCGTATTGAACCTTTCTGGTAGAACCTAAGGAATTTAATTAGACACCATTTCTTTTATTTATAACCTTTGATGTTGTAATCTGAAGTGAAGTGAGCCCTAGAGACGTCTAGGAACTTCTTTTGCTTAGCCTCTATGAGCAAGTACCATCCATGCCGCTCAAGCCTGGCATTCTTTTTTCTAATTAAATTTCCTTACCTGCTATCCTGATCGGCCTCTTGGGAGGTAGTGAACTTGTAAGCCCTGAAATAAACATTGGGTATGTTGGTATTACCCTCTTGGACAACGATTCCTTCAATCATTGTTGTTCTTTTCCTTAAACCTATGAAGGCCCTTGCATCAACAATCTGGCATCCTCCGGATCAATCCTTATGGCAGATCCACACCATCATTAGCTTAGAATGTATATGCATTTTATGTATCTTTTTATATTCTTGAAAACTTTAGCAATACTTGGCGTCCATTCTTCAATTGAATTTTTTTAAATCACATCGCCTCTCATCGTATCCTTATATCATTGTCATTTTCCTCTCATTTCCATTATTGCCTCCAGTTCGTACTTCTGTACTACCTGATAACCAATATTCTAGGACCTATTGGTCCTCATCTCTGTCTATTATTCATAGCAACCCTCTTGTAAATCTTTGTTTCCAATTTTCGTAAGCTTCTGCAATCATCCTAGACTATTGGCGTATGACCTTATAGTTTTAGAAGATTACAAATTGAGTTTTAGAAATATCCCTAATGCATTCCACCAAATTTTGGATAGGTTGCATTATTGTTTTAGATCATCTCATGTGGTAAGTGAATCCTAGATTTTTAAAAAGGTATTAAATTTATTATTAGAATAGTTTTATTTGGTCCACCGATAGGAGTATTGAGGCAAGCATTTTATATATATTCTATTTAGTTGTTAATACTCTCAAATAGTGTATAGTTCATGAGATTTTATAGCACCTCTTTCTTTTACTTAACGGTTATAGTTAGGCTTCTAAATGAGTTAACTAAATGGATCTATCTTACTATACATTACTCTAGTATATCGATTTAATCATTTTAATTAGAATCTGTTCTTTCTTATTAAGTTGTATCATTATATAGAGTCTTCATGAATGCAAGTTAGAAATAATGATGTTAGGAGTTTAGCACTTAGGATAGCAAGTTGTCTCAAGCCATTTTATCTGATACAAAATTTGTGTAGTAATAGTGACCCTTGGATAGTGAATTTTGATATTTCAATGAATTTTCTTATTATTCTTACTACTAATATTATTATTAACACTATTACCTCTAAGAATAGATTATTACAATTTAGTATTAATATTTTAGAAATATATTTATAGGTAAATAAAAGTATCTCTTTGGAATTGATTAGTAGAGTAACGAAACTTATTGTTTAAAGTCTTAAAGTTATATGTTTAGTATTATGATTAAAAGATGGGTAATTATTCTAATTTTTGTATTTCTTATTACAATTGTAAGGGAATCATCTTATAGTATTGAGTTTTAAAATATTGGCTTAATGATTGGTCAAAATTTTGTTGAAATGGCATAATAAGACTGTGGTTCTAACGTTACAACTTTATGTTTGTGTTGCATAGATGTTTGAAGTTTAGTTGCACTCGTATTAAGTTGTTCTATTTTACCATGTCTTGGAATCTTTGTATTGATTGTTTTAACTATAAGTTAGTATGTTTCTTCAGTATGAATCTTTTTATAATAAATTATTTTAAAATATTATTATTTTGATTTTGTTGGGTATACCTTGAGGAAGTTGTGTCCATGGTCATATTAGATTCATGGTGTCCAGAGGTTATTCCAAATGCATAAGTTTATGTGGATGTGATCTCCGGTTGTTTTTTATAACATAAAGGTCCGCATGGAATTTTCTAGTCCTCCTTGATCATTTTGTTCTCACACCTATGCTATGATGGTCATGAGATTTGATTTGGATTTTCAGACTTACTAGGATGCTTTGATCCATTATGATATTGAGGAAACAACGAAATGTTTGGTATTGGTTAATGTAATAGTCTTGTGATGGGAACTATGGTTATATTGTGTGGAAGTGGTTTTATGAGTTATTGGAGATACAAGAGAGTTTCATGCTCTCGTGGTTCTTGGATGTTTTGAACTTCTATGTGTTGTGAGTGGGGTTTGCTAAGATGTAGCTAGGGGAGTGGCTCTCGATGGGGGCTAGAGCCCAAAGTGGCGTCCAGGACAACCCATGCTAGAGTACTTTAAGTAAGTGATAACCTAAATTTTAAATCAAGGGCTTTGGGTAGTTAGTTCACACTAATTAAGATAAGTGAATGCCTCACTCATGGCTCAAGTACTTGGTTAGGCTTGAGATGAGATGGTAAGGCCTGGAATGGCAAAATCAAGGACCTTGTCCCCACGAAAGGTATGGTTGATTTCTGCATGAGTTTGCATGGGAGCCGAAAGTCAGGAGAGGCTGCCAGGACAACCCAGGATGGGGGCTGGGGCCTAGGAAGACTTTCCAGGACAACCCATGACAAGTTGTGTGATGACACTTCTCCCTTCTGTAGTCTGACATCCCCAGGTAGTTTTCTTTCCTCTTGTTTGGTGGTTGCCTCTGGATGTGTTGTTAAGTTTCTTGTGGCATCATTGTGGTCTATGTTGTTGTAGTCATGTGTAGTCCTCTTTTATTTTAGATGTCCACCTAACTTTTCAGGTTGTGGGATCTTATCTTTATCTCCTAGCATGGGGGGTGGACCTCAGGGTTCCACATGGTCGAGTGGATGTGCTTTTTTTGTTGGTCACTTTTCTTCTATTCGCGTGCGTGGAGAACTTATCTTGTGGAAGAACACTGATCTTGTTTCGCTTGTGGAGGTAAACAGTCATGTTTCTATACCAGCCTTGTATATCTGTTAATCCTTGTATTTTTTATTGATGTATATCTTCAAATGTAATCCGGATGTAGTAGTGTAATCATGGTAGTGATATATTTTATTTTAATGAAATGGTAACCTTATTGTGATCATGTATGCTAAATCTTGATGTTGTTATCTGGTGTCTTATTGATGGAGGTAGTTTGTGTTGTCGCTAATGCTCTTGATTTGAATTCAACTCATGGTTGTTATTTTGGTTATGTTAGTTAGTAGTGATGCAGTCCTGTGTACCCTAGAGAATAAAAGTTAACTTGCATGGTTGATTATATTGATTGCATTATGTTATTATTTCTTCCAAAAAAATGTTGCCTTTTTAAATGCAAAGTTAAGCTTTTCTCTAGTGTTCCGGGCTAGGGCATTACATTTGGTATCAAAGCCAGGTTTTTAAACACTAGGTGCTCTGGGTGTGTATAAGCCTATTATACTTTCCTAGTTGCATAGACTCTATAAGGTGCATGTTCTCTTTTGTCATCCTTGTCTTTCGGCCTGTGGTTGTTTTTGTTGCCAATGTGTAGGAGATGCCTAGGGGTCGAGGTTGAGGTCAAGGTAGGGGATGCAGAAGGGGTGGTGGTGGTACACCCCCTTCTAGTTCCCCTCATGAGAGTGCTCAAGAAGGTGGGGGTCAGAATATGGAAGGTCAGGTTTAGCCAGAGGGAGCTCAGTTGTGCCAGTTGCTTGAGGAGGTTCTTGTGTGAATGGGCCCTAGACATGAGGTAGATCAGCCAGGGGATAGGGAAAGAGAGAGGTCACCTAGAGGGAGAGAGATGACAATAGATTAGGAGGCCACCCTAGCCAATCATATGAGAGACCTTTTTAGGGCACGCTCTCTTACCTTTGATGGATCTAGTAGTGGCTTGGAGGCAAAGACCTGGTTGTTAGATTTGGGTAGGTGTTTTGCCATGCATCCATATGGTAGCAACACCAAGGCTAGATGTGCTATTTTGCATCTCAGAGGTTTTGCTTTGACCTGGTGGTGTTTAGAGGAGCAGAAGCTGCACTTGGACATCTGTACTGTTTCTTGGGAATTGTTCTTAGAAAGGTTCTGAGCTCGCTTCCTATCGGATCACTGGAGGTAGCGTCACGCAGATGAGTTCCACAAGATTAGGCAGATGGCCATGTCTGTTGAGCAGTATGAGTGTAGATTCTATGAACTCAAGTAGTATGCGGGTATCGGTGTTGACAAGGCTATGTTAGTGCAACACTTTATCAGAGGCTTAAATGCCTAGATCAGTGGAGGGGTTTGTATTTTCGAACCCAAGTCTATGGAGGTAGCTGTAGAGAAAGCCCGTCTGGTTGAGGAGAATTTGCTAATGGCTCTTGGTGGCCATACAAGTGTGCAGATTGGTAGTACACTGACAGGTGTTAAACCTCATGGTGATCAATTTCAGGTAGCTAGCTCTTCAAGAAGCCATCTTGCACTTGCTAAAGGTGGACACCAGCAGCAGCAGCAGCATCAACAACAGTCTTTCCAAACGAAGTCAAATCCTCAGCAAGGTGGTGGTCCTCAGTCGAGAAAAGACTGTAATTGGCGGCGGGCCAAGAGTTATCACCCCACATAGACTGCATTCCACATAGATGATTTCCAGTAGCCTAATGGTTTCTCAGGTGGCAGAGGTTACGATAGAGGTTCAGGATGCTTCTCTTGTGGCCAGTAGGGCCACATAGCTAGGCAGTGTCCACAAAGGAGTGTGGCAAGATTTGGTTAGAGGCTGACAGCTTCAGGACCGACTATAGGTGATGCAGGGAGGTCTCATCAGGCATTCGCAGCGATTGATCACTGCCAGTCAGAGCATCAGGGGACAGTTTTGGAGACCGTAGGTAGAGGTCAGGTAGCTTTCTTTGGAGCACGTGCACGTTCTTCAACATCAGGGTTTGGTCCTCGAGGATAGAGGCTTTTGAGCAGTAGTGACCCTTAGCTTGTTTACAGGCTTCTAGGAGTAAGCGTGATCCTAGGGGGAGAGGATGTAGTGCCCCTCATGTTGGCTTTCTGATTTACTATTAGTTAGAGCCTTTTGGTTAGACATGATGGTATATTTGATGGATTTATTTTTAAGGATTGATGATGACATTCATTTATGCTTTCTATGCTGACGTTTCTGATGTCTATGTAAGTGCAAAATGCTTATGGTAGGATTAATTATGTGTTTAATTAATTGGGTAGAACTATGTTTCATGAGATTATCTGACATTTGATTATTGCTCTGATGATGATATTATATAAACCAATGTTTAATGCTTATGTCTTGTATAGATCTATTTGGCAATGTAGATAATGTGTTATTTTTGTTTGTGAAGGGACGGTGTAGCATTACTCTCAAAGAGCACCCTGCTACGCTACGATTCCCTATCACAGTGTGTGTTTTGATGATGATATATGTATATGTGCTCGACATCTGGTTTGTGTAGGTTACAGGTACCAGGCATTGACTCCACCTGATTTAGCAGGTATGAGCATGCCTTAACCGATGGAAATCGTTGTGTGGAGATAATGGAAGGTCCCCATCTGATTTGTCACCATCCTTGTAAAGGATGAGTATCATGTCTAGAGTTCTGTCATTTTGGTTGGGTTGGATGATTGTATGTCTCTGTAGTAAGATCTTGTGTGGATGTCAGTATTGTTTTGCATGTGAGTCTTATTCTTTTGGTGTGACCTTTGTTGGGAGTAATTGTTTTGTTTATAGTGAAGTTGTTACTTTTCCTTGTTTGACAAATAATAATGATAATAATGATTAAGGGCTGTTATTTGAGGATAATAATGTATTAATTGATATCTTTGTGAATAAATAGATTTTCTAGAATAGGTATTAATTATGTTTTGTTGGTAATGCATTATCATGAACCATAAAGATATTGATTTTGTTCTATTTTGAGAAAATCCCCTATAAATGGAGATCTTTTGCATTTATGTTTTGGGTAGTGGGATATTAGGACAATTAACTATTTATGTCTGAAGGTGTTTTTAGAGGGAAAATGGTCTTTTAGTTGGGGGGACTTTTTCTTGAAAGTTTTGAAAAGAGATTTTATCTGGAAGAAGGCAAAAATTGAGAAGAGGAGGAAATCATTGGAAGGTGTTTGGAAGAGTCGAGAAAACATTCTAGGTATGCCTGATTGTGTCTCTATGTGTGTGAAATTCTTCTCTCTATGCAATCACTTGTTGACTGGAATCCAACTTTTTGCTGAATTTTATTATGAGTATTGTTCTTCAATTTTCTTTCTCTAAATTCGAAATCCCCTGTCACCTTTTTGTGTTCAAGGGTTTCATATTCCACCCCAATCTATTTAAATTTTTCTAAGTATGCTAGTCTCATCATGATTGCTTCTCTTGGCAATTATTTGTTTATGCCAATCAATTCCTATAAGGTGTTATTGAATCACCTAGGCGTCCATCCAAACTAAATTTTTTGAATTGATGTCTTTTTGTTAGGCGTTGATAGGTGTTTAGATCATTCCTTTATCACTTTGAACTATTTGCCTTCCCTCTGCAATCTTGGAACTAACTTTTTTGTCATCATTTTTTTTAGGCCATTGTAAGTAACTTAGTGCTCTATTCGTAGTTCTACAGAAGTTCCATCTTGAGACATCCTTCAAGGGCATCAATAGAATCTCCTGTGTTATCATGTTATTTCAATGAATGGTAGTTAGTGAATTTATAAAACATCATATATATCTTTCGTATTGAACCTTTCTGGTAGAACCTAAAGATTTTAATTAGATACCATTTCTTGTATTTATAATCTTTGTTGTTGTAATATGAAGTGAAGCGAGCCCTAGAGATGTCTAGGAATCTTCTTTTGCTTAGCCTCTATGAGCAAGTACCATCCATGTCACTCAAGCCTGATAGACTTTTTTCTAATAAAATTTCCTTACCTGCTATCCTGATCAGCCTCTTGGGAGGTAGCAAACTCGTAAGCCCTAAAATAAACATTGGGTATGTTGGTATTACCCTCTTGGACAACGATTCCTTGAATCGTCGTTGTTCTTTTCCTTAAACCTATGAAGGCCCTTGCATCAGCAATCTGGCATCCTCTGGATGGATCCTTATGGCAGATCCACACCACCATTAGCTTAGAATGTATATGTATTCTATGTATCTTTTTATATTCTTGAAAACTTCAGCGATACTTGGCGTCCATTCTTCAATTAATTTTTTTTTTAAATCACATTGCCTCTCATTGTATCCTTATATCATTGTAATTTTCCTCTCATTTCCATTATTGTCTCCAGTTCGTACTTTTGTACTGCCTGATAACCAATATTCTAGGACCTATTGGTCCTCATCTCTGTCTGTTATTCTTAGTAACCCTCTTGTAAATCTTTGTTTCCAATTTTCGTAAGCTTCTGCAATCATCCTAGACTATTGGCGTACGACCTTATGGTTTTAGAAGATTACAAATTGAGTTTTAGAAATATCCCTAATGCATTCCACCAAATTTTGGATAGGTTACATTATTGTTTTAGATCATCTCATGTGGTAAGTGAATCCTAGATTTTTAAAAAGGTATTAAATTTATTATTAGAATAGTTTTATTTGGTCCACCAATAGCAGTATTGAGGCAAGCATTTTATATATATTCTATTTAGTTGTTAATACACTCAAATAGTGTATAGTTCATGAGATTTTATAGCACCTCTTCCTTTTACTTAACGGTTATAGTTAGGCTTCTAAATGAGTTAACTAAATGGATCTATCTTACTATACATTACTCTAGTATATCAATTTAATCATTTTAATTAGAATCTGTTCTTTCTTATTAAGTTGTATCATTATATAGAGTCTTCATGAATGCAAGTTAGAAATAATGATGTTAGAAGTTTAGCACTTAGGATAGCAAGTTGTCTCAAGACATTTTATCCAATACAAAATTTGTGTAGCAATAGTGACCCTTGGATAGTGAATTTAGATATTTCAATTAATTTTCTTATTATTCTTACTACTAATATTATTATTAACACTATTACCTCTAAGAATAGATTATAACAATTTAGTATTAATATTTTAGAAATATATTTATAGCTAAATAAAAGTATCTCTTTGGAATTGATTAGTAGAGTAACAGAACTTATCGTTTAAAGTCTTAAAGTTATATGTTTAGTATTATGATTAAAAGATGGGTAATTATTCTAATTTTTGTATTTCTTATTACAATTGTAAGGGAATCATCTAATAGTATTGAGTTTTAAAATATTGCCTTGATGATTGGTAAAAATTTTGTGTAAATGGCATAATAAGATTGTGGTTCTCATGTTGCAACTTTATGTTTGTGTTGCATAGATGTTTGAAGTTTAGTTGCACTCGTATTAAGTTGTTCTATTTTACCATGTCTTGGAATCTTTGTATTGTTTGTTTTAACTATAAGACGTTTCTTCAGTATGAATCTCTTTATAAGATATTGTTTTAAAATATTATTATTTTGATTTTGTTGGGTATACCTTGAGGAAGTTGTGTCCATGGTCGTATTAGAGTCATGGTGTCTAGAAGTTATTCCAGAGGCATAAGTTTATGTGGATGTGATCTCCGGTTGTTTGTTATAACATAAAGGTCCGCGTGGAGTTTTCTGAGTCCTCCTTGATCATTTTGTTCTCACACCTATGCTATGATGGTCATGAGATTTGATTTGGATTTTTAGACTTACTAGGATGCTTTGATCCATTATGATATTGAGGAAACAACAAAATGTTTGGTATTGGTTAATGTAATAGTCTTGTGATGGGAAATATGGTTATATTGTGTGGAATTGGTTTTATGAGTTATTGGAGATACAAGAGAGTTTAATTCTCTCGTGGTTCTTGGATGTTTTGAACTTCTATGTGTTGTGAGTGGGGTTTGCTAAGATGCAGCTAGGGGAGTGGCTCTTGATGGGGGCCGGAGCCCAAAGTGGTGTCTAGGACAACCCATGCGAGTGTACCTTAAGTAGATAACCTAAATTTTAAATCAAGGGCTTTGGGTAGTTAGTTCACACTAATTAAGATAAGTGAATGCCTCACTCATGGCTCAAGTGCTCGGTTAGGCTTGAGATGAGATGGGAAGGCCTGGAATGGCAAAATCAAGGACCTTGTCCCCACTAAAGGTATGGTTGATTTCTGCATGAGTTTGCATGGGGGCCAGAAGTCGGGAGAGGCTTCCAGGACAACCTAGGATGGGGGTCGGGGCCTAGGAAGACTTGCCAAGACAACCCATGACAAGCTGTGTGATGAAACTTCTCCCTTCTGCAGTCTGACATCCCTAGGTAGTTTTCTTTCCTCTTGTTTGGGGGTTGCCTCTGGATGTATTGTTAAGTTGCATGTGGTGTCATTGTGGTCTATGTTGTTGTAGTCGTGTGTAGTCCTCTTTTCTTTTAGATGTCCACCTAACTTTTCAGGTCGTGGGATCTTATCGTTATCTCCTAGCACAGGGGGTGGGCCTCAGGGTTCCACATGGTCGGGTGGATGTGCTTTTTCTATTGGTCACTTTTCTACTATTCGTGTGCGTGGAGAACTTATCTTGTGGAAGATCACTGATCTTGTTTCATTTGTGGAGGCAGACAGTTATGTTTCTATATCAGCCTTGTATATCTGCTAATCCTTGTATTATTTATTGATGTATATCTTCAAATGTAATATGGATGCAGTAGTGTAATCATGGTAGTGATATATTTTATTGTAATGAAATGGTAACCTTATTGTGATCATGTATGCTAAATCTTGATGTTGTTATCTGGTGTCTTATTGATGGAGGTAGTTTGTGTTGTCTCTAATGCTCTTGATTTGAATTTGGCTCATGGTTGTTATTTTGGTTATGTTAGTTAGTAGTGATGCAATCCTATGTACCCTAGAGAATAAAAGTTAACTTGCATGGTTGATTATATTGATTGCATTGTGTTATTATTTCCTCAAAAAAAATTTTGCCTTTTTAAATGCAAAGTTAAGCTTTTCTCTAGTGTTCTGGGGTGGGGCATTACGTTTGGTATCAAAGCCAGGTTTTCAAACACTAGGTACTCTGGGTGTGTATAATCCTATTATACTTTCCTAGTTGCGTAGACTCTATAAGGTGCGTGTTCTCTTTTGTCATCCTCGTCTTTCAGCCTGAGGTTGTCTTTGTTGCCTAAGTGTAGGAGATCCCTAGGGGTCGAGGTCGAGGTTGAGGTAGGGGATGCAGAAGGGGCGGTGGTGGCACACCCCCTCCAATTTCCCCTCATGAGAGTCCTCAAGAAGGTGGGGGTCAGAATATGGAAGGTCAGGGTCAGCCGGAGGGAGCTCAGTTGCGCTAATTGCTTGAGGAGGTTCTTTCGCATATGGGCCTTAGACATGAGGTAGATCAGCCAGGGGCTAGGGAAAGAGAGAGGTCACCTAGAGGGAGAGAGATAACAGTAGATCAAGAGGCCACTCGAGCCAATCATATGAGAGACCTTTTGAGGGCACACCCTCCCGCCTTTGATGGATCTAGTAGTGGCTTGGAGGCAGAGACCTGGTTGTTAGATTTGGGTAGGTGTTTCGCCATGCATCCGTATGGTAGCAACACCAAGTCTAGATGTGTTATTTTGCATCTCAGAGGTTTCATTTTGACCTGGTGGCATTTAGAGGAGTAGAAGCTGCACTTGGACATCAGTACTATTTCTTGGGAGTTGTTCTTAGAAAGGTTCCAAGCTCACTTCCTATTAGATCACTGGAGGCAGCGTCGCGCAGACAATTTCAATGAGCTTAGGCAGATGGCCATGTCTGTTGAGAAGTATGAGCATAGATTCTACGAACTCAAGTAGCATGCGGGTCTCGGTGATGACAAGGCTATGTTAGTGCAGCACTTTATTAGGGGCTTAAACACCTAGATCAGTGGAGGGGTTCATGTTTTTGAACCCAAGTCTATGGAGGTAGCCGTAGAGAAAGCCCATCTAGTTGAGGAGAATTTGACAATTGCTCTTGGTGGCCATATAGGTGTGTAGATTGGTAGTGCACCTCCGACAGGTGTTGAACGTCATGGTGATTAGTTTCAGGTAGCCAGCTCTTTGAAAAGCCATCTTGCACCCACTAAAGGTGAACAGCGGTAGCAGTAATAGCATCAGCAGCAGTCTTTCCAAACGAAGTCAAAGCCTCAACAAGGTGGTGGTGCTTAGTTGGGAAAAGACCGTAATTGGTAGCGGGCCAAGTGTTATCACCCCACACAGACTGAAGTCCACAGAGATAATTTTTAGCAGCCCAATGCTTTCTTAGGTGGCAAAGGTTACGATAGAGGTTCAGGATGCTTCTCTTGTGGCCAGTAGGGCTACATAGCTAGGTAGTGTCCACAAAGGAGTGTGGCAGGATTTGGTCAGAGGCCGGTAGCTTCAAAGCTGACTATAGGTGATGTAGGGAGGTCTCATCAGGCATTCATAGCGATTGATCACTGCCAGTTAGAGCATCAGGGGACAGTTTTGGAGACCGTAGGTAGAGGTCGGGCAATTTTTTTCAGAGCACGTGCACATTCTTCAACATCGGGGTTTGATCCTCAAGGATAGGGGCTTTTGAGCAGTAGTGACCCTCAACTTGTTTGCAGGCTTCTAGGAGTAAGCATGATCCTAGGGGGGAGGATGTAGTGCCCCTCATTTTGGCTTTCTGATTTACTATTAGTTAGAGCCTTTTGGTTAGACATGATGGTATATTTGATGAATTTATTTTGAGGATTAATGGTGACATTCATTTATGCTTTCTATACTGATGTTTATGATGTCAATGTTAGTGCAAAATGCTTATATTAGGATTAATTATGTGTTTAATTAATTGGGTAGAACTATGTTTCATGAGATTATCTGACATTTTATTATTGCTCTGATGATGATGTTATAGAAACCAATGTTTAATGATTATGTCTTCTATACATCTATTTGGCAATGTAGATAATGTGTTATGTTTGTTTGTGAAGGGACGGTGTAGCATTACTCTCGAAGAGCACCCTGCTACTCTGCGATTCCCTGTCACAGTGTGTGTTTTGATGATGATATATGTATATGTGCTCGACATCTGGTTTGTGCAAGTTACAGGTACCAGGCATCGACTCCACCTGATTTAGCAGGTATGTGCATGCTTTAACCAATGGAAATCATTGTGTGGAGATAATGAAAGGTCCCCATCTGATTTGTCACCATCCTTGTAAAGGATGAGTATCATGTCTAGAGTTCTGTTGTTTTGGTCGAGTTGGATGATTGTATGTCTCTGTAGTAAGATCTTGTGTGGATGTTAGTATTGTTTTGCATGTGAGTCTTATGCTTTTGGTGTGACCTTTGTTGGGAGTAATTGTTTTGTTTATAGTGAAATTGTTACTTTTCCTTGTTTAACAAATAATAATGATAATAATGATTAAGGGCTGTTATTTGAGGATATTAATGTATTAACTGATATCTTTTTGAATAAATAGATTTTCTAGAATAGGTATTAATTATGTTTTGTTGGTAATGCGTTATCGTGAACAATAAAGATATTGGTTTTTTTATATTTTGAGAAAATCCCCTGTAAATGGAGATCTTCTGCATTTATGTTTTGGGTAGTGGGATATTAGGACAATTAACTATTTCTGTCTGAAGGTGTTTTTAGAGGGAAAATGGTCTTTGGTTGGAGGGACTTTTTCTTGGAAGTTTTGAAAAGAGATTTTATCTTGAAGAAGACAAAAAATGAGAAGAGGAGGAAATCATCGGAAGGTGTTTGGAAGAGTCGAGAATACATTCTAGGTATGCTTGATTGTGTCTCTATGTGTGTGAAATTCTTCTCTCTATGCAATCACTTGTTGACTAGAATCCAAATTTTTGTTGTATTTTATTATGAGTATTGTTCTTCAATTTGCTTTCTCTAAATTCAAAATCCCCTATCACCTTTATGTGTTCAAGGGTTTCATGTTCCACCCCAATCTATTTAAATTTTTCTGAGTATGCTATTCTCATCATGATTGCTTCTCTTGGCAATTATTTGTTTATGGCGATCAATTCCTGTAAGGTGTTAGCGAATCACCTAGGTGTCCATCCAAACTAAATTTTTTGAATTGATGTCTTTCTATTAGGCGTTGATAGGTGTTTAGATCATTCCTTTATCACTTCAAACTATTTGCCTTCCCTTTGCAATCTTGGAACTAACTTTTTTGTCACCATTTTTTTTTAGGCCATTGTAATTACCTTAGTGCTCTTTTGGTAGTTCTATAGAAGTTCCGTCTTGAGACCTCCTTCAAGGGCATCAATAGAATCTCCTGTGTTATCATGTTATTTCAATGAATGGCAGTTAGTGAATTTATAAAACATCATATATATCTTTCGTATTGAACCTTTCTGGTAGAACCTAAGGATTTTAATTAGACACCATTTGTTATATTTATAGCCTTTGCTGTTGTAATCTAAAGTGAAGCGAGCCCTAAAGACGTCTAGGAATCTTCTTTTGCTTACCCTTTGTGAGCAAGTACCATCCATGCCACTCAAGCTTGGCAGTCTTTTTTCTAATTAAATTTCCTTACCTGCTATCCTGATCGGCCTCTTGGGAGGTAGCGAACTCGTAAGCCCTAAAATAAACATTGGGAATGTTGGTATTACCCTCTTGGATAGTGATTCCTTGAATCATCGTTGTTCTTTTCCTTAAACCTATGAAGGCCCTTGTATCAGCAATCTGGCATCCTTTGGATTGATCCTTATGGCAGATCCACACCACCGTTAGCTTAGAATGTATATGTATTTTATGTATCTTTTTATATTCTTGAAAACTTCAATGATACTTGGCATCCATTCTTCAATTCAATTTTGTTTAAATCACATCGCCTATCATCATATCCTTATATCATTGTCATTTTCCTCTCATTTCCATTATTGCCTCCAGTTCGTACTTCTGTACTGTTTGATAACCAATATTCTAGGATGTATTGGTCCTCATCTCTATCTATTATTCTTAGCAACCCTCTTGTAAATCTTTGTTTCTAATTTTCGTAAGCTTCTGCAATCATCCTAGACTATTGGTGTATGGTCTTATGGTTTTAGAAGATTACAAATTGAGTTTTAGAAATATCCCTAATGCATTCCACCAAATTTTGGATAGGTTACAATATTTTTTTAGATCATCTCATGTGGTAAGTGAATCCTAGATTTTTAAAAAGGAATTAAATTTATTATTAGAATAGTTTTATTTGGTCCACCGATAGGAGTATTGAGGCAAGCATTTTATATATATTCTATTTAGTTGTTAATACTCTCAAGTAGTGTATAGTTCATGAGATTTTATAGTACCTCTTCCTTTTACGTAACGGTTATAGTTAGGCTTCTAAATGAGTTAACTAAATAGATCTATCTTACTATACATTACTCTAGTATATCGTTTTAATTGTTTTAATTAGAATCTGTTCTTTCTTATTAGGTTGTATCATTATATAGAGTCTTCATGAATGCAAGTTAGAAACAATGATGTTAGGAGTTTAGCACTTAGGATAGCAAGTTGTCTCAAGCAATTTTCTCTGATACAAAATTTGTGTAGTAATAGTGACCCTTGGATAGTGAATTTAGTTATTTCAATGACTTTTCTTATTATTCTTACTACTAATATTATTATTAACACTATTACCTCTAAGAATAGATTATTACCATTTAGTATTAATATTTTAGAAATATATTTATAGCTAAATAAAAGTATCTCTTTGGAATTGATTAGTAGAGTAACGGAACTTATCGTTTAAAGTCTTAAAGTTATATGTTTAGTATTATGATTAAAAGATGGGTAATTATTCTAATTTTTGTATTTCTTATTACAATTGTAAGGGAATCATCTTATAGTATTGAGTTTTAAAATATTGCCTTGATAATTGGTCGAAATTTTTTGTAAATGGCATAATAAGACTGTGGTTCTCATGTTGCAACTTTATGTTTGTGTTGCATAGATGTTTGAAGTTTAGTTGCACTCGTATTAAGTTGTTCTATTTTACCATGTCTTGGAATCTTTGTATTGATTGTTTTAACTATAAGTTAGTATGTTTCTTCAGTATGAATCTCTTTATAAGAAATTGTTTTAAAATATTATTATTTTGATTTTGTTGGGTATACCTTGAGGAAGTCGTGTCCATGGTTGTATTAGAGTCATGGTGTCCAGAAGTTATTCTAGAGGCATAAGTTTATGTGGATGTGATCTCCAGTTGTTTGTTATAACATAAAGGTCCACATGGAGTTTTCTGAGTCCTCCTTGATCATTTTGTTCTCACACTTATGCTATGATGGTCATGGGATTTGATTTGGATTTTCAGACTTATTAGGATGCTTTGATCCATTATGATATTGAGGAAACAACGAAATGTTTGGTATTGGTTAATGTAATAGTCTTGTGATGGGAACTATGGTTATATTGTGTGGATGTTTTTTTAAGAGTTATTGGAGATACAAGACAGTTTAATGGTCTCATGGTTCTTGGATGTTTTGAACTTCTATGTGTTGTGAATGGGGTTTGCTAAGATGCAGCTGGAGGAGTGGCTCTCGATGGGGGCCGGAGCCCAAAGTGGCATCCAGGACAACCCATGCAAGACTACCTTAAGTAAGTGATAACATAAATTTTAAATCAAGGGCTTTGGGTAGTTATTTCACACTAATTAAGGTAAGTGAATGCCTCACTCATGGCTCAAGTGCTCGGTTAGGCTTGAGATGAGATGGGAAGGCCTGGAATGGCAAAATCAATGACCTTGTCCCCAGAAAAGGTATGGTTGATTTTCGCATGAGTTTGCACAGGGACCAGAAGTTGGAATGGTGGATATTTTGTTAAGTTGCTTGTGGCATTGTTGTGGTCTATGTTGTTGTAGTCATGTGTAGTCCTCTTTTCTTTTAGATGTCCACCTGACTTTTCAGGTCATTGGATCTTATCGTTATCTCCTAGCATGGGGGGTGGGCCTCAGGGTTCCACATGGTCGGGTGGATGTGCTTTTTCCGTTGGTCACTTTTCTGCTGTTCGTGTGCATGGAGAACTTATCTTGTGGAAGATCATTGATCTTGTTTCACTTATGGAAGTAGACAGTTATGTTTCTATATCAGCCTTGTATATTTGTTAATCCTTGTATTATTTATTGATGTATATCTTCAAATGTAATATGGATGCAGTAGTGTAATCATGGTAGTGATATATTTTATTGTAATGAAACGGTAACCTTATTGTGATCATGTATGCTAAATCTTGATGTTGTTATCTGGTGTCTTATTGATGGAGGTAGTTTGTGTTGTCTCTAATGCTCTTGATTTCAATTCGGCTCATGGTTGTTATTTTGGTTATGTTAGTTAGTAGTAATGCAGTCCTATGTACCCTAGAGAATAAAAGTTAACTTGCATGGTTAATTATAATGATTGCATTGTGTTATTATTTCTTCAAAGAAAAAAAAATGTTGCCTTTTTAAATGCAAAGTTAAGCTTTTCTCTAGTGTTCTAGGGCGGGGCATTACAGTAAGGGATGAAAATTTTAAATGGTAAGATGAGAGACAACAAGGCTTGGTGATTGAAATTAGGGCCTCAAATCATGTGAACAATAATGCCTAGAAATTCAATTTTTACCCCACCCCACAGTATATGACTACCTACCAATAATCTTCAAACTGAAGGCAGGTGGTTGGGCTATTTTGATGGCAACAATTCGATGAGATGATGAAGACAACTAGCTCTATTAGGCTCTGGGATTTCTTCTTCACATAAACTTTACCAAATGATTTTATGATAGGAATATTGGCTTTATAAAGAAAAAAAGTAAAGTGAGCTCATTTAATACCCCTTGCATTTAATGTGGATATTTCAACTTACCCTAATAACATATTCTTCAGTTAAAACTTTTTATTTTGAACAAGAACCCCCTTTATTAATGAAATATCACTTTAGAGAACTTTCAATCATATTCTATCAAAAAAAGAAAACTTTTATGACACTTCCCCATCTAACCGATATTGCTTATTTTCTACTTTTCCCCTTATTTTTAGTTCATCAGTGATATCATCATATTTTGAACTTTTTGAAGGACATGCTTTATAGTTGGAAAAGTGTAATGCTTATGAACCACCCCTTTATCACTGATTAGAACCATTAATGAAGCAATCACACTTGTCGGCAAATTGTGAAAACTTTATTTTCTTGAACAAACACAACTTTACTGCTTCAAACATGTTTGGTATACTGTGTCAGGAAATCAGCAATTTGACATTCTTATGAACTCAAGAACTAATTAATGATGTGATTGGAGAATAGTATATAATCTCTTTCTATGGTATAATCAAGTAGTTGATAAACCACAAAACTTTTGATTTTAGGAACTAAAACCAAAGTTCAAATATATAAGGAAAAGCTGATAAGCATTCTATAACATGTGTTTGAAACATGTTAATTTTTTTCCAAGGCAAAGCCTTATCAAGAAAACTCCTATCAAAAGAACCTAAGGTTTTAGAACTAGTTCGTAGGTTTTGAAATCTCATGATTTGTCAATAACAAAGGCATAGTTGACATCTCTGCACTTACCCGATAAATACCTATAAGAGAAGTTCTTAATCTGTCACTTTTGCCAATAAGCATAGAACATGGACAAAGTTCACAAATTACAACATTTACCAATAAAGAGAAAAATAGCAATAATGTGCTGACAAATCAATGATTTGGCATTCTAATGAACTTAGGATCTAATTGACAACATGATAGGAGAATAAGTATATAATCACTTTTTGTGGTATAATTGACTAATCAATAAACCACATAACTTATGAACTTAGCAACCAAAAATAAATTTCAAATATATAGGCAAACGCTGATAAGCATTCTATAACATCTGTTTCAACAAAAATGTAAAATTTTTTCTAAGGCAAAGCCTTATCATGAAAACTCCCATTGAAAGAACCGAAGGTTTTAGAACTAGTTTGTAGGTTTTGAAATCTCCCAACTTGTCGATAACAAGGCATCTAGTTTGGATCTTAGCACTTTTTCTGGTAGGCTTGTTGATGTGTTTTCCTTGCACATACAACACAGAATAAAATACTGGTGTACTCTATCCTCTCTTGAACAAAATCCCTCAAATGTTAAGCTAAGTGATCAGATGAGTAGACTCTAAGGTTCTTGATTAGTTACTTTTGGTGTTGAGACTTGGGATAACTTAGCAGTAGGATGTGAATTACTGTTTGACACAAAGGGACTTACGTAAATGATCAACAATAGGAAACTTGTTTCTCTTGGATAACATGTAACATAGCTTCTTCAAAGGTCTAACAATATGACAACTTAAGATATGACAATGGAAGCTCTTGAATCTAAATCTAACATGATTTTAAAGAAAATGCAAAAGGAAATGGGTTTTAAAGACTCTAATCTAAATGCAAACAATCACAACAGATTCACCAGAATCTCAACCACACTTTTCTTCGCCATAAGGTAATAACTACACAAAGGAAATGGGTTTTATAATATATAAGAAAAAGATGATGAGCATTCTATAACATCTATTTCAAACAAAATGTTAAATTTTTTCTAAGGCAAAGCCTTATCGAGAAAACTCCCATAGACAATAGCCACAATTTATCATCCTCAACTCTTACCGATAAGCCCAAGGGATAAAAGTTCATAAAACTAATTTTTTTCCAATAAGCTTAAGGGGCAAGCTTTGTAAAATCTATTTTTTACCAATAACAAGGCATGGTTGAGGATGGATTGGAACATTTTGCAAATAAGTAAAGGCCAAAAGATGAAAATTCATAAAACATATCTTTTACCAATAAACCAAAATAAAACATAGTTTGAATTCCCTAATTATTGTTGATAAAGCATAAGATAAGAGTAGGTTCAAAATTTCATAATTTTGCAGATAAAGCGTAAAACCACCTATCAGACTAAAGTTTTAAATTTCAAAATTTTGCTATGGATTTACCAATAAACATAAGTCAAGCCATAGTTAGGAATTTAATGATTTTCTAGAACTTGAAGGTATATCCATCTAACATACACATAAACCTTAGTACAATATATACTAGAGTGGAGAATAGTACATTCCACAATGCATTGTCATTGTAATTTTTTTTCCCAATACCTTGCATTTGACTAGTTACTTTAGCTAATTACAATGTAATTTCCAAGATTTTCTATTCAACTACTTAATTTAGATAATTGGAATGCAATTTGTCTATATAAGAAATATTTCATCCAAGCAAAATATTACAACTAAAACACATACTATAATTACAATACTACAAGGTGGCACTTGTTAGTTCCTACCGTAGGCAGGAATGCTAATGCATTCATGCAAGTTCTATTATTTTTATTCAATGGACCAATCAACATTAAGAATTAAAATCAATTGACTAAATATTCTAATGTTTATTATTTTTCACAATATATTTCAATATATATATTTTTTTTATCTAATATTTTATTGGATGATAGTGTCTAATAGTCTTATTAGCATGATGTCAGCAATTGGTCTTATTTGATTTTCATATATATTTAATGCCAACCAATACAATAAAAGGTGCGTACAGTACACTACCAATTGCAATCAAATTGATTGACATAGATATTATTTGTTTTTTTGCATTTGCATATATTTAATGCAAATACATATATGTCAAAGTTGGTGTTTATTAGAGTCGAAAAATTATTAACACATATGGTATGTCACATGAGCATGTCTCTTGTATATATGCACTGTCCTTCATCTAAAAGACATCACATGATTTTTTTGCTGCACAGAAAATTTTATGGTTTGAAATCACTATTCCTCATAAATGTTGTTTGACTTCTAATTCATTTCATCAGCTCTGATATTTTCCTCCTCATTATTCATTATCAAAATTTAGTCATTTGGAGATTTTGGAGGGCTTTTTATAAAGTTGATTGGACATATAGACATTTCATGTCTTTTGTACACTGTAGCCATGCATGCTAGAAATTAATAGAGCTTGACTTTCACAAGTTACAATTTATTTTATTTGATTTTGTCTATGGAATATCAAATTGATTTGAGATTTCTCTATGAGGACATTCAATTGGTTTGTTTTTCGGGAGGGTTAAAGTCACTAATCTGCTTATTAAATCAGGGCTTCAATGCTTTCAATCAGTATCATTTGCTTTCTGTTGGTTCTCATCATCATCATCAACTGTGGAATAAAACTCAGGTACATGCACTTGTTACATGCTTGCACTTCTTTTCAACTCTCATATCCTCATCTCTCTTCATATCCTGTTTAGCATGAATATGCTCTACTTTCTCTTTCTGTGTATCTATATCTTATGTCTGAACTGGGTATGTGGTTCGAATCCTAAGAACTTTGTTGTTTGAATCTCATATCTGTATAAGTTAGATAGTAGACTAACGCATATGAATAGCATCATTGAGTTGTAGAGCTAGTTGAACAAGAACAGCTAGGTTTAAGGAATCATCAATACGACCTACGTCTGAGCAACTCTTTTATATAGATTTCCAGTGATCTTGAAATTTGTTTTACCATGCTAATTTTGATCTCATGAAGAGCTAATTATAAATAAGATGAGGAAATCTGTAAGGTCTTTACGGAAATCTACAAGGTCTTTATTTTATGTTTTGCATGTTTTAGGGACTTTATTCTCAATGTTAAACTTGTTTTAGGAAAAGTTGTTTTCAAAATTTTCCCATGTTTATACCCAATCTTTAGTTCGTGTAAGGTGATCAGTCAGTTCTAGTGACTTGACCTGTGTATTTTCTTTACATCCCTAGCATTTGTAAACATTGGTTTACCATTAATGGGTTATAGTTTCAGGCTGAGGCTGGAAGACATATTCGTTTCTAGCAATTTGGGTTTTTGATACTGTGCTTTCCAGTGATTTTGGATCAACTATCTATTCAGGCTCTATATGTTTGAGTGTTGCAGGAGACTCAATCTCATAATCTTGAATTAGCAATCTGATTGCATTATCTTCAACCTGAACTGTCCCCTTCCCTTCCATACTCCTAATACATTAATTGACATAGGAACAAGAATACCCAGATGATTGATTGTATTGCTTTTAGACTGCTAGGTAGCAGCTTGTGGAGTAGTTCGATACAAACATTTTCTAAAATAGAATTTAGAATTGAATCAAAACAATCTAATACTTGTTTATATGAATACAGATTGTCACTGTATCTGACACTGCTTGGACAATGATTCAACTGCTCATTGAAATTAACACAATTGAGAGGGTACCTTTATAGCCCAAGAACAACAAATGTGAGAGTAATTATGAAGTGGGTACTTTGAATCCAGTGAATATATGTAGTTTTTCTTCAGGAGATGACAGGATTCTTTGTAAATCTCAGTCTAATTTTTAAATTTTCATTTCATATATATACACGTTCTTATATCATGTGCTTATCAATCAAATGGGTATTTACCAATTCAGCTTTGTAAAAAATCTATGAAGCACTAATTATATATGACACTTGCACGCACAGGGGGTTCAAGGAATACGCTGATAGGAACAACGCTCAAGTTTACCAAATTTTCTGGCGTGATTTACTTTTTAGGGCCTGACACAATTTTCTAGTATCAATTATTTTTTTTTAGAGCTCGAGACTATTTCTTGGCGTCAATTATTTTTTACGGCCTCAGACTATTTTTTGGCGTGAATTATTTTTTTAGGGTCTGCGACTATTTTACCGGCATCAATTATTTTCTGGCGTGAATTATTTTTTAGGGCCTCACACTATTTTTTGGCGTGAAATGTTTTTTACGGCCTCACACATCAACTTTGTTGCTAAATGTTATCATGATTAGATATTTGAGCTTTTCCTGCAACGCGTCAAACATGTGACACAGCGTTGTTCATTTTGTTCACTGTTCCTACCGACCTGCGGTGCGTTAAATTTCATGCAATGAGAGAAATGAAGGTCGTTTAGGGTTTTTTGCTAGTCAGGAAATGGAAAAAATGTGCTGGAAAAGTTGTCCGACTCTGGAGTTGCGATGGAACGCTTACACTTTGATTGCCTTACTTAAATTTTAAAACCTAAACCTAATCTACTAGCTTATTACAGGGTACAGACTAGCATTTATTCCAAAGACACAATGTACCGAATATCTGCACAGTACATCTGCCCGATGGAAAAGACAAACATTGCCCTTTAAACATAATCCCCTTTTCCCACTTCATAATTTTGAGCGCTTATATTTGCCATAACTAAATTTAGGATATTTTATTTTAGGTTTTACAAGCATATTACCTAGAATCTAGAACAAATATCAGAAGTTCTAAATATATTTCTATTTTTTTCGGGTCTAACAAATACCGTGCACAATTACTAGAAATTTTTGAAATTCTTTCCTGCATCCTCTTATCATGGTTGCATGTTGGATATATTATAGGTATGATATTTCTACAGTTCATAATGATATTTGTAAGTTCTATATATTTCCAAAGTTAAAGTATTAAATAGACCTACAATTTATGAGCATATAATTTAATATATGTTATGAAGAGACATTAACTTTAAATTTGGATATATTGTAGGCATGATATTTCTACAGTTCATAATGATATTTGCAAGTTCGATATATTTCCAAAGTTAAAGTACTAAATAGACCTACAATTTATGAGCATATACTTTAATATATGTTATGAAGAGGCATTAACTTTAAATAGGGCATTTTGCATATGTTTGCTCTGTCAGTCTCTAATATCTGTGAATGGATCTGCACAGTTGAATCAAACCCAGATAAATTACTCACATTTTTTCTTTCTGGGTACATTGAGGGCAAGATTGGTGGTGAAGGGGATACGCTACTATAGTCTTAGATTAAATTTTGGTCATTGATTTAACTATGCTTTAAGAATCCCTAGAGTTTGATGTTTAAGCTTAGGGATATTTAATCATAATTTCTTAAGAAAACAATATATGTGTAATGTTAAAATTTCTATATCTATGTTAATTCTTATTTAATTATGTATCTATTTTGAAACAATGGCTTGATACTTTATATATCAGTAAATAGTGTTGGGCTCTTTCCCTCATAGCTTTACTCATGTGTGGACAGTTAGCTTAACAGTTCCACATGTTACCATATCAGAAAATTTGACAGTTAGACTGAGGAAGTGGCATATACATGTTCACATATGTAGAACCTTTGATTAATGAGGTTTGATCCTTCCATCACCCACTAGACAATTTGATCGATGATTTCCACTATCTCTAGACTTAATAATTAATATCAATTAGAGCCGTCATGACATGATGTGCGGGTGGGACGCAGGCTAGAGTAATGGGATTTCAGTATCTATGTTCGTAATGAAACTGTAGCAAACAAATTTTAGTTTTTTTTCTAGAAAAACAAAGAACTGATGCAAACTAATTTACGCCTTTTAAGAAATGCGGAACCTTCTACCGAGAATATTATTGTAAAGGAATATGAGAGGACATTAAAGAATTTGTATCCCCATTCACATAGGACTAACAATATCCTCTATCATAATTCTCTAATAAAGTTTAAGTTTTAGACTTGTAATATGATTTTTAATATGTTCATATTTTAATATTAAATATGGAAACTTTGTTTTCCACTTATTCAAAAATGTTTTGGATAACATCCATCAATGAAGATATGTCTATATGAATATCAAGATATCAAATATTTTAACAATTTTCATTTTTTTATCTTTGATTTTGCTTTTCTATTAGAAACCAAGTTCCATGTTTGGAATTTGGATATTCTATGGACTTTTAGTAATGGCTAAATTATCTAATTATGAGATCTCAATTATCTAATTTCTTTATTTCTATTGTCAATACATTTGTTTTGCAGAACTGAATAAAAAGATTTGGAATGGTAGTATGCAGAGCAAAACTTTTAATATATTCGAATATATGTGTCTAGATTATGCCACTAATCTAGAAATATTATCATTGGTACGCATTTTTCCTTTAATTAAGCTTCTCTTTGCTAAAAGCCAGTTAGTCTACTAGCAGGCCATTATCCAATCAAAATAACCAAGGTGATAAAAAATATTATCAGTGGGCATATATTTTCTCTCCATTTAAACCAATTAAAGTCTGCATGGAATCTTTTGCCATTAAATAAAATTAAGCTTCTTTTTGTTTATATCTAATTAAGCTATTAGTCTTATACAGCATATAATTCTTTGCAAAAAATTTAAAAAAAATAAGAAAACAACCGAAAGATATTTCATACGTGCAACTAAGGCCATAACTATTGCTGAGAAAATAAGCTCCCACCAACCATCTGACAATATTAGTGTTCGGGGTGTTACCTTTGAGATTTTTGCTTCCACTTTGATTCTAATAAATTGAATAAATAGAGTAACTTCTGTAATAGATTATAGACCCCACTGTACCGAATGACTACATGCTGTCAAATCTTTTATGAAGTTAATGTCATTTGGCTTAATGTGCTCGATCTTATTGGCAAGAATGTCAAACTGACAACGTTTTATGACCATGTTAGCATGCATTTTTAAGGACTTTTCAAGAAGTGTCATTCGTAGAATATCCTTGTCCTGGGAATTCTATCTTGAATATCATGAGTTTATATGCATATGGCAATCCTCTATCTAAAGGCTTTGCTAACGCTACACTCAAGAAAATTGAAGAGCTTCCACCAGAATTTGTCAAAAGGCCATCATCGAAAAGTCATTTATATCATCATGACTATCCTTCTATTTTGGATACTACTTCTGCATGGGACAATATCACTATAAATCTAGAAAATAAAGAAGTTTTGATATGGACCTCTGCTATTACAAGAAGTAATATTATATTATTAAAAGCTTTTGCATGGAAATATAAGATTATCCATTTGCAAATTAGTTACAGGTCTATAATCCAAGCTTGCTCTTATGGAAACCATTGTACATACACTTTCCTCAGTACGCTGAACCTCCATACCAAATATCTGTTGTCTCATATGACCCCATTCCGAGGCATAACTATTCAGGACACACTTGAATCTATTGTTGATCTCTGTTTAGAATTTCCTTATGGTTATCTGGAATGGTATATACATCATACAAATACACAACTTTTAGGAGAATGACATGTTCCTAGAACAATCCACTATGCTCAGAAAAAGATTAAGCATTCTTATGTTTATTCATACATAAGCACATTTGCTACTTCTAATGATCTTCTAGTTATTAATCTCATCCAAGATGTTGGCAGATGACAAACATTTCTTTGTAGAAATAGCTGAGTTACCTAGTTCCCTTTACATTCAGGATGAAGCACAACATGCATGGTGGATGGTAGTTGTATATTCTTGATTTCTTCATTCATGTATAAATATTATCTAAAGTTTGGTGAACCCCTTCACATTAATAAAGTAGTAAAATGACTATCACTTTTATGTATTCCAACTCTGTCCTCATAACAAATCACTTGTGCCATTGCAATTCTCTGCATCTATTCTTCACATCAACTTATGTAATTAATTTAGATAAAACAATTGAGTTTTAAGACAAACACCAAAACACATATTAAAATTGATAGATAAAGATAAGTACTTTTACTTACTCTCTATGAGAAAAAAAAATCTAAATAGAGTCAATGTGGACTCTGAGGTTTAAGTTGGAAATTTGTTTTTAGATATACAACAATGAGGCTTTGACAGTCTGGGAAATGAATTGTGCTTCATTAGGAATGAAAACTACATACAAGAAACTTATCAATAAATTTTTGTGTTAAATGCAAAATGCATTATACTAGTTTCCTATATTTATTGATTTTAGTTTCTTTATTTGTCATGTGAATACAATTTGTGCAGAACTTGATAAAAGTTTTTTTGAACCTGAACTGTGGCACACTATAGGAGTAGTCTGAAATCTCTTGTTTACAAAGGTGCATTCAACTTTCCTATGCCATTTGTTTAAATTTGAAACTACTCTTTATTTTTTCGTCTACTTTCATCCACAATGTTGCAATGAAATTTTTTAAATAAAAATCAAGAATGTAGATAGATATATGTAGAGTATGCGATTAGCTTGAATCATTTTAAATTGTGTTAAATCTGTAATAGGTTATAATGCATTAAAGGCTGTAATCAAAAAGTAAAATAATAGCATACAAAGTGAAAACTAATTTTAATAATAATATTTATACATAGTTAGTAGTTATTATATAATTATTATAAAGCCAAAACTATTAATATATTTGAACATATGTGCCTATATCTATGCCAATAAGATTACATCTATTAGTTGCATGTTTAAGGAAGAATGTGCTTACCGTAATTATTATAATGTATCTTATATTCTAATATCAATTAATGCTTGCACCATATGTTTATGAAAACCATAGAAAAATTAAATATAATTACCAATATCAGATTTCATTTTGAATATCCTCTGATCCTGTAGTGATATAATTGTTATGAATTAAAAAGGGTATAGTTGTAGTCAGTTGTATTTCATAATGTCTAGGAATCTTTCAAATATGGATTCCAACTTGCAAATATAGTTGAAGACATTTTGAATTTAACTAATTTGATGATACAACAATTTCTAACACCATTGTAATTTTGGTCTAGAAAAGAGACACTGAATGGAGAAATTGCTAAAGCAATCAAATACTGAAGATTCAGTACAAAAGAAACAAAGAAGAAGACACTTAAGCCTAAGTGCTATATATTCAAAACATTCTACAGAAGCAACAAGATATAGAGGTGTTAGACAATGCTCATTGGGTCGTTATGTTGCAGAAATCAGAGATCCTAAATTAAAAAAATAGAAGTGGCTTGGAACTTTTGATTCAACAAAATAAGCTGCCTATGCTTATGATAAGGCTGCTATATCAATGAGAGGCTATAGTGCAATTACAAATTTTATCTATTCTAATTCAAAACCATGTAACTTATTTTCCAAGAAGCCTATTGTTCCATTTTCTAGTTTGGAAGCCAATCAGAAGAAGCAGAAACAAACAATGAAGAACGTTCACACAGAATCAAGCTATCAGGACTCCATAGCAATAGGTAAAGGAAGTGAAGCTCCATGCTTCAGTCGTAAGGAAATGGATGACTATACAAAGGATATCTCATATAGAGGTGTTAGTGGATGTCCTTAGAGTAGCTATGTTGCAGAAATTTGGAATAGCAGGTCTAAGAGACGTCAATGGTTAGGATCTTTTGATACAATAAAAGAAGCCACTCTTTCCTATGATAAGGCTGCTATATCTATCAGTGACAATAAAGCAAGAACAAATTTCTTGTATGTCAATTCAAAGCCATCCAATTTCTCTAGTAATCAACCTATTTTTCCCTTGTCTAGTTTGCAGTCTACTCCTATATTAAATCCAATTTTGAGTCAAGAGAAATCAAATCCTAGAAGTGATGACAACTTTGGTCAAATGGCCAGCAATGATTACATGGAACCTTTAACAAAACTGATAGAAAAGAATGATCATTTTCTTAGAGGTAAATCAAACAATTTACAACTATCCATGTGTCTTCCTGAACTTGATAGTAGTAGCAAATTTTTGATCAAGCAATCTTTTGTATCACTCTGTACTTTAGAGTCTAGTTCCAAATTAGAACAAGTTTTTCTTGAAGACATTGATATAACTTCAACCAATTATATTACTCAATGTACATCTTCATTGTGCCAATCCTGCTTTAGTCTTGCTGACAAGTGTTTGTTTAGTAGTAGCACGATCATGAATACAATTCCCATAACAAACTCTAGCATGACCATTTTTCCATATGGCATTGGTAACCATTGTCCTAATCAATTTTTGGAAGACCCTGCTCTTATCAGTAATGACATTGATACAAGCGAGATATACAATATCAATCACAATTGTAGCATTTCATCTATGGCTACCACTAAACATGTGTCTGCTACTAAGTAGCCATGTATCTGCTACTAAGACTAACACATTTGATCTCGCTATTGATCATGTCAAATGTCTTATTAAGATAAGTTATTAGAGTGTGTATACAGTTGGAGAAACATGCAATGCATGAAAAGTTGTTTCTTTACAAGCTTTTCAAGCAAACAATTTCAAATAGAGTTGATATTGTTCTTTGAAGAACAAAATTTCCATTGAACAATATTCTTATTTTTATTTATAGAGAAGTACAAATTGCAAATAAAGAATTGTATTTTTTATTACAATATTCCCTATTAACATGAATAGATTAAGAGCACAACTGAAAGATATTCTATAAAAATATGATTTATTCTTAGTCATGTTTTTTCATCTGCAACAAATATATGAATCTGACAAAGCTATTGTTGATATTCTACAACTTTTCTATTGTAATACCAATGAAACTCTACATATGAAAATGATCAAAACTACTACTTCTAACTTTTAAATGTTTGTTCTTATACAGATTTGTTTTGGTATTGCACATAAAATACAAAAGTTAGGAGAAATAAATGGAACCAGTTACAGTTTTTATCTGATAGTGTATTAGGTTTACTATGTACTTTATCCTAAAACTAAAAAAAAAGTAACTTACTATAGCAGAAATTAGTTTTAATCAATTGGAACAACGGTACAACTTTTCAATACTGGATACATCCATAGGAAGAGTACTAGTTTCATAGATATATTGTCTACTTCAAAGATAATGACCGTCATTTCTATTTTGATGAACAGATCCACCACTTGTATGTTGATAGAAAGAAATAGCTCCAATAAGAGCAATTGATCAACCAACTCTACTTGAATCATATTGTCGTCCAATTTCTACACTATCATGAAAATGGAGCTTGAATTGCAAAAACTCCACACAAAAATAATTACATATATATTTACTATTCACAGTCAAGATCCTGATCAAATCATCATGAATAATATAGTGACCTTACATATACCATTCATGACAGTATAATTATTCTTCAAACAAGTATAATAGTCATAGACTTTGATACAACCCACATTCTAAAGGATATTTTATGATTGGTTGATAGAAAATTTAAATGTGATCGATGGAATGCTAAGAGCTTGCAAATAGTTGTTCTATGCGATTACAGTTACAAATTATATAGTTATCCAATGTGGAAAAGAAATGGCTCACTCTTCGAAGGATGAAATCATGTTACAAGTATACACTATTATGATAGTCGAGGTGTTCATAGTGGTTCTATTGCTCATTCTAGTAAAAAACACTTTGCATTTTTACATATTGTTGATATGTGATGTAATAGTGTTCTTATATTTTTTTGGTGGTTACTGACCATTATGAACTCAAGGAAAATAGGCATGGAAGAAGTAGTATGAAGATTCCAATCTAAAACAAGGAAGTATATGAAACCAATAGTTAGTACAGAGCAACAGAGTAGACTTCTTTGTCTTTGTGTTTTTATGTATTTATAATTATATTTATATAATAACTCTTGTAATTGAACATGATCTGACTTGAACAATGTCTATTGCCTAAATTGAATTTGATAATGTTGTCAAAGAGCTCTCTCTATATGTGCAAAATTTTCTTTCTGATAATTGTTATTTGCTTTAATGGTCTAGTTGCAAAATTGAGCATTCTATGTGCACTCACCTCGAAGAATTCTATTTATATGGTTATGAACTTTGATGGTCAGGTTTTAAATTGCATTTCAAAATAGCCAGCTACTATTGTTTTGACAAAGTTCAAAGAATTTCTTGAAGAGTCTTAGAGCAAGATCATATAGCTTTATTTCTATAGACATGATGTTTCTTAAATTTTACGTGAGCAGTTTGTATATAATAATATAACACGCATAGAAATAACATACAAGTCCATTGTTGATAATCTTCTTTATCATTTGCATAGATTAGACACTTTGGGTTGTATGTTGAATCCCTATTGCAATCTATTTTTATCCTAGATGAATTCCTATTACCCAAAGACTCTGGAAGAATATGACGTTTGCAAATTGAGGACATTTTTAGGCGTCTAGAGTCTTAGCATTCTTATGCATATCACTAAATGACCAATTTTGATTTCGATTAAGTCGACTAGAATACAGGGTCCAGAATACAGGGCAAAGCAAGCCAAACTCTCTAATGTAATCAACTTGAAAGCAACCTCTTCTTTTTGAAATCCCACCTTCCCATCTTGGGTTGGGGATTTATTGTTTTAGCTGAATCTTTTGGGTATGGCTTTATTTTCTGACATAAAGCCTATTTCAAATGTTCACCCATAAAATAGTTCATCATATATTAGTTAACAACCAAAGTGAACAAAGATAAAACAATTTTTAAAACATATGTAAATTCAAAACATGCAATTTGTACAATATATTACTTAGATCAGAACTATGTCGCATTCTTGCTATATTTAATATATTTCGCTATCTTATTGGTCAAAGATTTTCTATTACAATATTTTTTTTGCTACACACCATTTTGATAGTTCAAAATGAAGGAGTGGCAAAGGAACAAACACATATTCTTCCCAACTCAAAAATGGGAACCAACAGACATTGGAAGATATGATGCTATGAAGATGGCTCATGTTTTTATGATTGATTGTGTAGCTGTGGAAGAGGCAATTCAAACAGTGGTGGGAATAAAAATCCTTCAAGAATTTCCACAAGTACTACAGTACTCAAAAGTTGTTTCTATCTTCCTTTCCAATGCAATGGATCTCCTCCAGGATTTTGACCTCCTCATAAAGTTAGCATTTGACTATGTACAAAGTTATCTCATATCAGAGGAAACTTATAAGTCAGCAATTGAGAGCTATGAACTATTTTATGGTTCAGATGTCATAAGATGTCTTTTTACCTTTAATGAGATATGCAAGGATCCAACAATGTTGTGTGTTTATAATGCTATCAAAATTGGCATACAAAATGATTGTATCCTCACTATGGAAAATGATGTGGAATCCCATCAATTACAACTTGGTCCACACCTTGCATCATGGGTCAAAAGGACTTTTCTTGCCCTTCATTTTCTCTTGGACCATGTTCCTCATCCACCTTTGCTTCATCACTCTGCCCCTATCCAAAATATTGTCCCCACTATCTCAAATCTTGCTCAAGTTAGTTCAATTGTTCCAAATACTCTGACAACCCCTCCAGTTCCTGACGCTTTCAATTCTAACAATAATAAATCTAGTTCAACTATCTGATATGTATAAGAAATTTCTTTTCTGCTTGGCTTCTGTAAGAGCATTCTAAAACAATTATGATATATAATGTTTTGATTTTAATGCTCCTTTGAGAATCTCTAGTTCTAATCCATATCATTTTTCATATCTATATATAGAATAAGTTTAGGTTAAGTGCATACAAATGCAATACAAAATAAGTGTCAAAAGTGTTGATTTGTTTAAATTCAATCAAAACTAAACTTAGATGAGTTATAAGCATTATCAATATGACTTGATTTGATAACACAAGAAAACTTGTTTAGAACAAAGTGTATAACTGTAATCATAAATTCAATACAACTTGATTTGATAACACAAGAAAACTTGTTTAGAACAAAGTGTATAATTGTAATCATAAATTCTATCAAAACCATAGATTGACAATGTCTCATCTAATATATAGATACAACTTTCTTGTTGTATTTTTTACTCAAGCCAATATCAAAGCAATCATTATTCTACTTTTATAAAATTTTAATCCAATAATGACAATAAATATATTTCAATGTCTATCTAGTTCACAAGAACTTAGCAGACTGCATATGTCCATAGGGTGAATAGATAATTGAAAAATTGTTCATTTATTGAATATGATTACAACAAAAATAAAACCATGTGAATATAACAATGACAATTTTATATTGCAGAATCACAAGCAAGAAGAGGTATTAGCATAAAAAGTGATAATCTGAAGATCAAATACGAATACGAACTTAGTAAACATCCACGTCATCTATATCCAAGGTAAAACACATCCCTTCTATCTTGCAATTATAAAATTTGTTTCTAGGCACAAAAAAATGAAAAGGAAGATAAATTCTTTAGCAGTGCAAAAGAAAGAAATAATAGAAGTAGAAAAATATGAATTGGGAAATCAATCTCAAGATTGCAACATTGATAGTGCTTTGAGAATTGAAGGATTTTTTAGGCTTAACAACTTTAAATATAATGTTGGAGATTGTCTCTTTGATACATTTGAGCTTCTACTTGACAATCGCTACACATCAATTGAAATACGTAATGGAACTATTGATTACTTCCTGCAATATCTTTCACAAGGCAATGTATAAGCAATTACTTCATATAACTATGAATTGAATCCTCTTACACTATATGAATTGCATAGAATAAAAGATACCGAAACGTACCTCCATAGAATACGACTCTCTGCAAAGCCAACAACAAACAATGAAGACAATAGATTATGGGGAGACATATTTTGTATACATTGGCTACCCAAATGGTTAGACATACAAATATGTGTTTGGTCAATGACAAGAGGAAAGAAGTACTTATATTTCAATCAATCATCCCATGGAAAATCATAATCTATCTTATTCCATGATGCAAATCCTCTTCGCGGTCATTTTGAACCACTCCTACATTATCAAATACAATCAAACAATATATAAACACAAATAAAAGAAGTAATAGAAGTTGACAAATATACATTGAAAAATTAGACTTAAATTTCCAATATCGACAATGCATTAAGGCTTGAAGGATTGTCCAGGATTACCGCATTTAAATACAATGTAGGTGACTGTCTCTTTGATGCATTAGAACTCCTGCTTCATCATCGCTATCCATCAATTGAATTATGCAATGGACTTATCAATTACTTCCTTAATTGCCTTTCACAAGGCAACATAGAAGCAATTAATTCATATAACTATCAATTGGATCCTTATACACTCTATGAATTACACAAAATAGAATATGTCAAAATGTACCTCCATCGAATGTGACTCTCTGCAATACCAACTACAAATAATCAAGAAATTGGATTATGGGGAGACATGTTTTGTATTCTTTGGCTATTCAAATGGTTAAATATAAAAATATCTATTTTGTCAATGACAAAAGGAAAGAAGAACTTACATTTCAACAAAGCATCACATGGACAAGCATACTCTATCTTATTTCACAATGCAAATCCTCTTCATGGCCATTTTGAACCACTCATTCATTATGAAGTACAACCAATTAATATTCAATCACATTTAACATCACCACATATAAGATTATGTAACATTAAACAAATCATTAGAAATAATAATAAGCATGACATAAAGTTTTTGAGCTAAACTGAAAACATTACAAATAATAAGGCCATATCACTTTGAGAAATTAAAAAACAAATACATGCAAAAAATATACTGGTACCTACAACCTTGGGGAAAAAACTCAAATGTCACCATTAGAAATATTCAAAAAAAATTCAAGACATGCCGAAATATGCATGTTCAATTTGTCAAATATTGCATTTCAAGAAAGATATATCAATGCTCAAGGACAAACAAAAGCATGCATATTTCAAATTAACAAAAAATTCATGTATTCTATCACAAAACTATATTTGTCACAATTGTAAAGCATCATTGAACCAACTCAAACTACCTAGACATGCAACACTAGATTATATCAGGATGAATAAATCATTGCACTATGTAGTAATGCTTTCACAACTAGAAGAACGATTAGCCTCACTTAGAATTGCATTTGCACAAATATGGCAACTAGGATACAAAAATTCCCAAATGGGTCTAACAGGCTCTATTATCAATGTACCAGTTAACATAGACATTATACAAACAACATTACCACACTCTACTAACGAGATATCTACAATTACTGTTGCTCTTAAAAGACGACTACAATATAGAAATGCATACAAAACAGGAATGGTACGTGCAACTATCATTATGAAAGCTTTAAAACAATTATGCAAAAGAACATTATATAAAATGGAAAATGTCTAATTAAACAAAAATTGGAAAAAAAATCTTCAATACAATAACGACAATGATCAATTAAATGAAAATACTACCAGTGAAAGCAATGTCGAAAGTGATGTGGAAAATGATATAGAAAATGAAAATCCTTGTGAGACCTTAATACATGGATTCACTGAATCGAAATCTATACATGAAATGCAAGACAAGATTATAGAACTTACACCAGCAGAAGGGTATAATCCTATTGGAATCTTTAAAGACAAATATGTAGAAGAAATGAATTTTCCTACACTATTTTTTGGGAAACCACGTGATGAAAACATAACCAAAGCTTTTCCATACCAAAAAATTGCACAGCGGGAATTACAAAACTCAAATAGAAAGTTTGCTTACCATACAACAAATCTATTTTTCAGGACCATTAAGATACTCATACACCAAGTTCTATCCACAATGTGGATAAGACTACGCAAAGGTCAACTAAAAGGAAGAAAGCTGGTAGCAAAAGATGTCAAACATAAACCCAATTTAGAGAAGATTCTTAGATCTGACATTGGTTACATTGATTTCAAAAGGATAAGAATATCTCTAGATTATATGCATCAATTGAAAAGAAATGTATTTGCAATGATTAGACAACTTGGACCACCTACCCTTTTTATTACATTTACAGGCACTGAACAATACTGGGAGCCACTATCAAAAACACTTGAAGAATTACACAATACATATCAAACAACAAATCAACAACACAACATAGCAAATGAAACTGACAAATTTCAACTCATAAGAAAAGATCCTATGACATGTGCATGTTATTATAGACATAGAATCAATGCAATTAAAAAACTAATATTGACAGACAATTCCTTCTTTGGCAAAATCTTGGATTATTTCTCTATAACTGAATTCCAAAATCATGGAAATGAACATGACCATTTCCTCCTATGGATTAGAGATGCACCAATTTATGGTAGAGATAGTAATGCAAATATTGAAGAATTTGTAGACAAGTACATAACATGTAATACTGAGGAACTACATCCTAAGATAGCTATAATACGTAAACATTACCATACCAAGCAATACAGGAAATTAAAAAAACAAAATTGTCGATATAATTTTCCACTTCCACCAATGGGGAAAACTTCAATTCTTGAACCATTTATAGACAATGATCAAACTATAATTTCAAGAGCAAAAGATATTCTTTCCACTTTACAACAATCAAATTATGACATTTTATTCTCTTTTGAAATGTTTTTACAAGAAATGAATTTAAGTGAGGACGATTACATAATGGCCATCAAATCTACAATCCATAGGCCCACAATCTTTTTGAAAAGAAAACCAGCACACATATGGAATAATAGCTTTGCCAAAAAAATACCAAAAATCTGGAATGCAAATATAGATGCACAATTTGTCTTGAATGCATATGCCGCAACAATGTATTGTAGCTCTTATATGATGAAAGCGGATAAGTCAATGACAAATGCATTCAAAAGAATTTGAAAAGAACATGAACAAAATAAAATAGAAGCTATAAGAATGATAAGTAAACTTGGAAATACATTGCTCAATTTACAACAAATATCTTCGCAACAAGCTATTCACCTCATACTATCTCTTCCACTAAACTACAACTCAAGGAAATGTATATTCATTAACACTAGGTCTGATAATGAGCGAACATTTATTTTAAAGTCAGTAAAACAATTGAACAAAGAACCAGACGATTCAGAAAATGTAACTTGCAATTCATTAATAGACTATTATCTTGCACGACCTAAAACAATAACAGACATTTGTCTTGTACAATTTGTTTCAGAATATAAAAAAATGGTACAAAATTAGAAGCCAAATCCAACACAAATGTTATACAATTTGTCAATTTTAATATACATATTGACCAAGAGAATCATTACAGAGAGCAATTACTACTTTATGTGCCATTTTCAATAAATGAAAACACACTAAAAGATGGTTTTGAAACATGGTATAATGCATATTCATATCATGAGCATACAATTAGAGCTAATCTCATCAAATACAATTACAATGTCAATCACACATGGGGTGACATTGACATTGCTATTGCCGAACTAAAAACTATTCATGAACAAATTCACAACCAACCCTTGCCTAAAAATCATTCATCACAAGAAGAACAATATAACATAGAATTAGATGTTGATATAGTAAACCTCAACAAAACAAACAAAACAAATTCTGCTGCATTTAAACTTTTAAAACATAGTCAAATGATTGACAATGCCGAATATTACAAAATGAGACAACTATTAAACAAAGAACAACAAGCAATTGTAAAAGACATTGTATTAAAAAAATGGAAAATAACAAAACTCCATTACATTTGTTCCTAATAGGAGGAGTTGGAACTAGAAAAACTTTTACCACAAAAGCAATATACCAAAGTCGTATTCGCATATACAACAATTCTATTGATAATGATCCAGACAAACCAAAAGGCCTGATTCTTGCTTATACAAGAAAAGCAGCATACAACATTGGTGGCATGACAATACACTCAGCATTGTATATGCCTCTCAACAAGTCAGAATTCATTTCTTTGAATTTTGAAACAATGGATACAATGTCAAAGCATTATCAACAATTACGAGTCCTTTTGATAGATGAAATTTCACTAGTAGGTGCAAGATTTATGTGATGTATTGACAAACGATTATGAGATATAATGCAAGCGCCTACTAGCTACTTTGGAAATCTTGAGACCATTTTTTGTGGCGATCTTTACCAAGCACAACCCGTACAAGATTCTTTAGCATTTAAAAAATTACTAACAACAAATGAACTAATGCTGTATAATTTTTGGAAACAGAAAATAAAGTACTACTCATTGCAAACAACAATGCGACAAAGAAATCAAAATTTCATCAACATATTGAATAGAATACACATTGGCTCGCAAACAAATGACGACTTAGAATATCTCAATCAAAACTGCCTTTGTCCATCACCAATGGACCCAATGTTCCCTTTTCTATTTTATAGAAGAAAAGATGTCGATACACACAATAGAAAAATGCTTTCAATTGCACATGGAGATCTGATCATATTGAATTCAATTGATGAATATGAAGACAATTATCATGCAATAACATTCTTTAATCATTCAACTAATTTACCAACTGAAATACTATTGAAGCCAAATATGTTAGTTGAAATATATGTTGGTAATTATGACACACAAGATGGTCTAGTCAATGGATCCGATGGGATGTTTAAAGCATACACCAAATTTGTCGACTTTGACATTGTTTGGATTAAATTTAATGATCCACAAATTGGACATCGATAGTAAAAAAGGCTAGCACAATTCTTTACCAATTACATTGATAAAGATTGGACACCTATACTTCAAATTGCCAAATCTATTCAAAAGCATTCAAACCAAAAGAAGATAACTATTAGAAAACAATTCCCAATCCAGTTAGCATGTGCTCACAATATTCATAGATCCCAAGGACTTACAATAGAAGGTCTTGCATCTCACCCTTCGGGCATAAACAAACATGGATTAACATATACAACACTTTCACGCACTAGAACAATTGACAAATTATTTTTGTTGAAACCTATTACACAAAACAATTTCAAAATAAAGAAAAAAGTAGTTGTCAAAATGTCATGTCTACAATCCATAGCAATGTGGAAATTTCAAAATGAACATTTAGAAGAAATTCATACTGCACAAATATTACTATCTATTGATGTGTTTTTTATGCACATGCAAACTCAGAATAAAATACCGAGGTATTCTATCCTCTCTTGAACAAAGTCTCTCAAAGGCTAAACAATGTGATCCAATGAGACAACTCCAAGGTTCCAGCTATGTCAGGTCTTGACTTGCAATGGATAGACTCAATAGTTGATGTGATTTGCTGAAAACTCACAAAGGGACTTATGTTGAATACACTCCTTATTCCAATCAAATATGGTATTCTCCTTTTTGTGAAATGGAACTTACTCTAACCAGTGACGAAAAGAAAATGCAAAAGGACAAGGGCTTAGAAGGCTAATCCAAGGACAATGAGATAATGAAACATGTCAAGATAGACAAACTCCTCATGAAACTAGACTTCATTTTTCCATGAGAACCAACAACTACACAAAGCCGGTGCAATCTTCTAAGGAAACTCAAGGATTTTCATGTTGCAAATCTCCATCCAAACACCCATAGCTGGTGCAGTTTGAACAAGCATTCACAATCGAACTAAAGAAAATGAAGGTTCAGTCTAACTTTGCAAAGTGGGTTGCCTTCGACAATCCACGAAAAGTATGAACCAGAAGAATTCATCAAATATCTTTACATATATTCAATACATCAATGCACTTCTAATCTATTTCTAAGCTACTTGGAAACATTGCTCCATCACATTCAAGAATTTGAAACCATGCTAACATTCCATCACCACACAAATCACCATGAGAACCAACAATGAGCTTGTAGTGATTTTGGAAATGTATTTTTACAACAATTTCATGTCTCTTCAATGACTTCGAAAAGTCTCCTCTAATCTACTTCTACTCTAACAGCATCTACTCCTACTACTTGATTCCTGTTCTTCCTCTGATAATCCCCCTTACAAATGAGAGAAATGGGCCCTTTTATAGGCCTCAAAATTACATGAATGGCCAGGATTGATTTGAGAATCAATGGCCCAGATTTTGACAACAAGGCAGTTTGTTAAAAAAATTTACTATCTTTAGAACATTGAATGCAGATGGATGATGTGGCAGACTGTGATTGGATCAATGTTGTGCACGTGCCACCTCAGCATCGAACAAACTAGTTTGATTTCCATTGAGTTCACATTGCTTAGAATATTTTCCTAGATTTTGTCATCTTTTGGAGTAGTATTCAAATTTGGATTTTTAGCTTTGGAACTTGGCTGCTTCGAACTTGAAGACTTGGGAAATTTTGTCAAATTTCTTCTTGTTGTCTTGATGCAAGTCATAGAATTGTGATGCTTACTTGGTGTTCATTTCTTCTGTCATCTTCATGTATTATTGCAGGATGTTTCATTCTGGCTCTGGATGGTGCATGATGCTTCACACATGAATTATGGAGTAGATTTGCATATGATGGAGGTCCTTTATCCTTGCCAATCACATCAAATGAGTGACCTCTAAATTCTTAATTATAGACTTGAACCTCTGGAAATGAACTTGAAAGATGAAGTGATGCTCTTTGCTCTACTTGGCGCATGAAATGGATGCTCACGGAAGACTGGACCTGCATATGAGCCTCTGGGTGATAACTCCCTATGCATGGCAAAGTGATGTTCTTCCACTAGACATATGAAGTTATCTTCCTTCATGCAAATAAGATCTTGATGTGGAAATTCTTCCATTTGGTGATGATATCTTCATCGTTGACTATTCTTGAACAATACTCCTACTTTGAACTTCTCCTGTGCGAGCCTTTAGGCACTATCCTTCCATATCATTTTTCATAATTGCTTGGCTACCCTTCGCACTCATTGCTCACTTGCATGAATATCCAAAATTAACATATTGAAATAATGCATCAAAAAGGGTGCAAAAGGATAAAATCTCATTACTTAACATATGCGGGATTTGAAATATGCCATTTTAAATCACCTTGTTCTTTCACAAAGAAAATTACTAACACGGAATTTGCAAATCCAATCCTGACCTTTCAACAAACTTTTCTTTCAACTCACCATTCTCTGCACTGTCATGATCTACTCATTAAATCACCATAGGAATGTAAAACTAAAATAAACAAATGCTCCACAAATACTTGCATCATTAGTTTTACAATTACATCCACTTGGTACTTAAACAACTCAATTTACTACTTGGGCAAATTTATCCAATTTCCTCGATCACAAGCCTATGTCTTTAATTTGTCGATAAAGAAAATTGATTTCGAAGGCACAAAAGTTGTCCGTGTCCCTAGCTAAAATCGATCATGCCCTCTGATGATACTTGAAAAATTCTATTATGGTGCTATTGATCAATGTCTAAATGGCCTCGAGAAAGGAAAACCTGCAGCCTTAAATCACTATTTCGAATATCTTGCTTCCTCTACAAACATTACAACCTCAAGTTTAAACCATGTTGAATGCGCTCATACTTGGGAGACACTGCTATATACTCAGGTAATACTATTTATAATTAGTAGATGCATTATTGCTCTCCACTAAAAATAGCCTCCCCACTCAGTATCGTGAATTCAAACCTGTAGTGAGCCATCAACGTACCCAAGTGATGCTCCTAAATGGCATGTGGTTAGGCATTAATAAAGAGTTCATACCTTAATTGCTCCTTAATGAGGAAAGCTATTTTTAGACTGTGTGAATCTTCTTACCTCATCCACCTTATTTGAAATCATAAGCACTGAGAGAAATGAGGGGTCGTTGTGTTCTTTGGTGGTCAATCTCTATTTTGCACACTTGTTATCAATCAGCATCACTTGGCGGACCCTCCACTTCAATGTGCATAACATACAAACTACAATAGATTACCAAAAGTCCACCGCATCTACGTGCTATGAGTACATGTTTTGCAAACCAATCGAGGGCATCCATCTAAGCGAACATTTCAACTGCCAAGGCATAACACAAACAATGCCAATGGTTCAATAAAGTCCGCTAGCAGTGAACCTGAGCGGACAACTCAAAAGTGTTGTGCCATATTCAAACTATCCCAATGTATTGAAAATGTCTGCCAAATTAGGCTCTAGTCTTTAAACATGAATCCACTTTTCGATTCACTCATCGCTTTATTAACTTGCTCCGGTAGCGAACTCAAATATTCTTGCACAGCCGCCAGTCTTGGAGGTTACATAAGACACAAAACAACTATCAAGAAGAGTTTGAGCGGACACCTGAGGCTACCATGGATTGAGAAGAGAAAGGAAGGTTTGCAAGGAACATCAAATAGTCAGCCTGAGCGGACATTAGAGGCTCATATGAATGTCAAAAAAATAGAAGTATTACAATGCATTGTCATAAGTCCGTTTGAGCGGACATTCGAATGCCCCACGGATTTGCCATACAAAGCGAAGGTGAAGAGAATGCTTTTCCAAAGACCAAGCGGTCAACTAACACTCTACGTGGAAGCTTGCATGGGGCAAACAAATTGGAATGTTATGCACATTGAGTGACTAGCGACTATGTCACATAACTACGAATCTATGCCCTGGGTAATTATTCCAAAACAAATATCCCATACCCCGCACACCTTGAGTGATCCCCTTTATGACCCTACACAAAGATACAGATGCAAACACTCCATTAAAATGCATCTATAGCGGTACTTCTGACCTTTGTCTATAATTTGAAACCTTAATCCTTTCTGATCCCTTATACACACAGCCCAAATATTTGCGTTATATGGGCCTTGGATTCTCACCATTTGATCAAGAAAAAAGTTCATTAACTAGAGTATGTTTTCAACAATCAACATCGATCCCAATAATTACTTGCAAACTCATTGCTAAAACAAAATAGATCAAACCAAAATTTGAAGGGGGTCCCCATTCTTGATGGGGCAGTGTTGTGGATACATCACAACATCTAGCGCCAATTCGAATAAATGTTCCTGAACATTTCAAAAATAAATACCCAATCCAAACCCAGAAACGTTAGACAATACCTTTAAAGTCATCAACCTGCTAGGAAACACACTCAAAAGGGAAGAAGAATCCTAGATTGGATCAAGACACTTCATAGTTAAGCATTTCCAGAACAATGATTAATATAAAAATCTCAAGTGTTCTGAAGATAAACAAGAATCACAACTTCAAAATTGCTATGTACACCCACACATTAGGCCTAATAGACACGCATACTTGATCAAAGAGTCAAAATCAAAAGCTTAGCACAACCATTCATATCCCAAACATCCAAGTGTGTACAATTGAGTTCATTCCCATCCATTGGCAACTAAGATCACCTCAGTTCCTCTGCATTAAGCTACATGATTAGTACACACCTCATGAACTACTTGGACATGGCCCCATTGCCAGCGAGCATCTATAGCCCTGACGGGTTTGTCTCATAATTCCACTCGAGCAGAGTCCTATTGCCGATCAGGCATCCATAGCCTCGGTAAAGATTACTTGATTGTCCATCTAACTGAGTTATAGTGTGTCATTTGTGATTTTCTTTTCATTTCTTTTTCTTTTCTTTTCTTTTGATTTTCAACATGATTTTTTCTTGGTAGAGTACAATGCAGTCCCGCTACGTGATAACTCAGCTAGCTGGGTGTGGACTTATGATGGTGGCAAAGGTGGACCTTTAGATTTTTCACTTAATGTGAGATCACAAAGATTCACTTAGGTACCTCTAGATTTTAAAGCGTGAAAAGATATAAGATCTCGAAACAATTCAAGTCATTCTAAACATTCAATTTATCTTCCAAGAACAAGCAACATGTTATTCAAAGACTAACAATGGAGTCCATAATGAATCCATCCATCTGATGCAAGTTTCTCAAAGGAAAACAAGAAGTGTTCATAATTAGATTAAGATTTGGCATTTTTAAACATAGTAATCACAAGATGTCAGTGTCAAGACACAATATAGGATTCCCTTCTGAGTCAAGTACAAATCTTAGCTAGTTGATAAAGTTAAAGAAAATCATCCTTAGAATCCAAAGAATTTCATGAACATTTATCAGGCTAAATGTTCTTTAAAGGATGACAATGCCCACTTCACCAATGGGAAACCCACAAAAGAAAACCAAAACCAAACCAACAACCTAAACTACAGAAAGCAAACAAAACAAAAGACTAACTAAACACAACAAACTACTCGAAAGCAATAGAAAGGAAAACCTACTCTAAGAAAGCTATGTACAAAGAGCAGACACGACTCAAAAGACCCAAATATATGCAAGACCTCGAATGGTTTCTCAAAATGAAAAGCAACAATAAGGCACATGTGATAGTTCAGATTTTGGCATATTTGTCCTTGAATTCAGAGAAAAATTCTCTCACAACACAATCATTGAATTCAAAAAAAAGTTTGCACAAAATCAATAGTTGTGGCGACTCTTTTGGACCATGATTAATCCATATGCAAGTTGTTTTTCCAAAATTTCCATAATCAAATTCATACTCTTCACATTCACAATTTGGAAATTCATGATCTTCAAATTCATAATCTTCATCACTAGGAGCAGGGAAAGATACAACCTCGTGGTCTTCATCCTCAAGTAGCAATTCTCATTTGTCGCTCATCAATGTGTCGGGAGGTCGAAGTTGATGATGGATCCTCCCACTCGCATCCGCAACATGTAAATCAACATTATAATCAATCATGGGCATATCAAAATGAAAAGGTGAAAATAATGGAAATTTAGTAGCATGGAACATTTCACCTGTTAATTCATCATAGATTTTCAGCAACAGATCCAGCATCAATCTGAATTGCTTTAGATATTTGGCCTCCACTTGTTCATTTTGGCATAGCTTTGACTGTACTTCATCTATGAGAGCGTCGAGTGCCCCTTCAAATTGCACTTGATTCTCTATCTTGCAGGTGATGGCTTGCAGTATATCTTCATGATTACCATCTCTTTCAAGGACTCTTGAAACCTCTTGCAATTCATCTTGAATAATCTCTTCTAGAAACATAAATGAGTATGTAACAAGGAATTCTTCTTCTTGCAATGAACTTAAATCATCTTCTCCTTTGATGGAGGAATCAACATCTTTTTCTTCAATTACCTTTGTTTGGATGTCTTTTATTACTTTTTCAACTTTCTCTGCAGGAGGTTCATTCTTACTTGGAAGAAGGTATGCAAATTGACCTTCCACTTGATTATCTAGTTCACTTGTGCTATCTTCACTATTGAATAACATGGGAACATCTTCTCCTTTGGGTGGTGAATTAATTTCTTGGAGGCATTTGTTCCACAAATCGTCTAATCTCAATTGTACTTTGGATTCTTCTTCCAATCCCAATTCTTCCTTCACTTGATGAATAGCTTCTTGACAAGATGAACATGTAAGTTCTGAATGAGTGGTATTATGAATCCTGCACCAACCACCTGGAATCAACATTTCTTCTGCAGACAGGTCATTCTCAATACTTAGTCTCTTCTTGATCATTTCCTTAAAACTTATGAAGAACTCTCTTTCATCAAACAAGGTGTCAGGAACCACCTTCATAGAAACAATTGGCTCATGTACCTGTGAGAAAGAAATTTTTTCTTGCAATGCTAATTCCATCCTTGATAAAAAATGTTAGGCAATATATCTCCACATGTCCATTGGTATCGTGAACTCTGCATCCCTTCCTTGATGCGAAGTCATCCAAACTCTTAGGATAGAGTTGTGCATTCAAAGTCCACCAAAGCTAAAGAATATCACCTTGAGGGTGATCACATTTCTTCCCACAACCATGAGATTGCTTCACATATGCTGAGAAATCCATCCTTTTTCTTTGGTATTTTTCAATTTTTTACATTTTTTGTATTTTTTGAAGTTTTATATTTTTTTGGATTTTTTGCATAAAAGAGATCTAACAACTCAAATTTAGATTTGAAAGCTCACTTGGTTCCAATTCCATAATTTGGAGTTTGTTCATGTGCTCGGAGTGAAAGAAGCAACGCAAGTCCTTGTTCATGTCCTTTTATCCTGAGTTGAGATGTATGAAATTCTTCCTTCTGGCCTCCTCCTTGCTAAACTTTGTTGAACAATACGAGGAGAAGTGTGCATAAAAGTGATGGATGATGGAGATGAATGATGAAACACCGGAATATCTTTTGTATGCTTGGAACAAAAACAACAATTCGTTGTTCTGGCCCTCATTCTAGCGCCAATTCTGTAGAAGTGTTTTTTATGCACATGCAAACTCGGAATAAAATACCGAGGTATTCTATCCTCTCTTGAACAAAGTCTCTCAAAGGCTAAACAATGTGATCCAATGAGACAACTCCAAGGTTCCAGATATGTCAGGTCTTGACTTGCAATGGATAGACTCAGTAGTTGATGTGATTTGCTGAAAACTCACAAAGGGACTTACGTTGAATACACTCCTTATTCCAATCAAATATGCTATTCTCCTATTCGTGAAGTGGAACTTACTCTAACCAGCTATGAAAAGAAAATGCAAAAGGACAAGGGCTTAGAACGCTAATCTAAGGACAATGAGATAATGAAACATGTCAAGATAGACAAACTCCTCATGAAACCAGACTTCGCTTCGCCATGAGAACCAACAACTACACAAAGCCGGTGCAATCTTCTAAGGAAACTCAAGGATTTTCATGTTGCAAATCTCCATCCAAACACCCATAGCTGGCGCAGTTTGAACAAGCATTCACAACCAAACTAAAGAAAATGAAGGTTCAGTCTAACTTTGCAAAGTGGGTTGCCTTCGACAATCCACGAAAAGTATGAACCAGAAGAATTCATCAAATATCTTTACATATATTCATTACGTCAATGCACCTCTAATCTATTTCTAAGCTACTTGGAAACATTTCTCCATCACATTCAAGAATTTGAAACCATGCTAATATTCCATCACCACACAAATCACCATGAGAACCAACAATGAGCTTGTATTGATTTTGGAAATGTATTTTTACAACAATGTCATGTCTCTTCAATGACTTCGAAAAGTCTCCTCTAATCTACCTCTACTCTACTAGCATCTACTCCTACTGCTTGATTCTTGTTCTTCCTCTGATAATCCCCCTTACAAATGAGAGAAATGGGCCCTTTTATAGGCCTCAAAATTACATGAATGGCCAGGATTGATTTGAGAATCAATAGCCCAGATTTTGACAACAAGGCAGTTTGTTACAAAAAATTACTATCTTTAGAACATTGAATGTGGATGGATGATGTGGTAGACTATGATTGGATCAATGTTGTGCACGTGCCACCTCAGCATCGAACAAACTAGTTTGATTTCCCTTGTGTTCACATTGCTCAGAATATTTTCCTAGATTTTGTCATCTTTTGGAGTAGTATTCAAATTTGGATTTTCAGCTCTGGAACTTGGTTGCTTCGAACTTGAAGACTTGGGAAATTTTGTCAAATTTCTTCTTGTTGTCTTGATGCAAGTCATAGAATTGTGATGCTTACTTGGTGTTCATTTCTTCTGTCATCTTCATGTATTATCGCAGGATGTTTCATTCTAGCTCTGGATGGTGCATGATGCTTCACACATGAATTATGGAGTAGATTTGCATATGATGGAGGTCCTTTATCCTTGCCAATCACATCAAATGAGTGACCTCTAAATTCTTAATTATAGACTTGAACCTCTGGAAATAAACTTGAAAGATGAAGTGATGCTCCTTCCTCTACTTGGCGCATGAAATGGATGCTCACGAAAGCCTAGACCTGCATATGAGCCTCTAGGTGATAACTCCCTATGCATGGCAAAGTGATGTTCTTCCATTAGACATATGAAGTTATCTTCCTTCGTGCAAATAAGATCTTGATGTGGAAATTCTTCCATTTGGTGATGATATCTTCCTCTTTGACTGTTCTTGAACAATACTCCTCCTGCTTTGAGCTTCTCCTGTGTGAGCCTTTTGCCACTATCCTTCCATATCATTTTTCATAATTGCTTGGCTGCCTTTCGCACTCATTGCTCACTTGCATGAATATCCAAAATTAACATATTGAAATAATGCATCAAAAAGGGTGCAAAAGGATAAAATCTCATTACTTAACATATGCGGGATTTGAAATATGCCATTTTAAATCACCTTGTTCTTTCACAAAGAAAATTACTAACACAGAATTTGCAAATCCAATCCTGACCTTTCAACAAACTTTGCTTTTAACTCACCATTCTCTGCACTATCACGATCTACTCATTAAATCACCATAGGAATGTAAAACTAAAATAAACAAATGCTCCACAAATACTTGCATCATTAGTTTTAACTTACATCCACTTGGTACTTGAACAACTCAATTTACTACATGGTCAAATTTATCCAATTTCCTCGATCACAATCCTATGTCTTCAATTTGTCGATAAAGAAAATTGATTTTGAAGGTACAAAAGTTGTTTGTGTCCCTAGCTAAAATCGATCATGCCCTTTGTTGATACTCAAAAAATTCTATTATGGTGCTATTGATCAATGTCTAAATGGCCTCGATAAAGGAAAACCTGCAGCCTTAAATCATTGTTTCGAATATCTTGCTTCATCTGCAAACATTGCAACCTCAAGTTTAAACCATGTTGAATGCTCTCATACTTGGGAGACACTGCTATATGCTCAAGTAATACTATTTATAATTAGCAGATGCATTATTGCTCACCACTAAAAATAGCCTCCCCACTCAGTATCATGAATTCAAACTTGCAGCAAGTCATCAACGTACCCAAGTGATGCTCCTAAATGGCATGTGGTCAAGCATTAATAAAGAGTTCATGCCTTAATTTCTCCTTAATGAGGAAAGCTATTTTTAGACAGCGTGAATCTTCTTACCTCATCCGCCTTATTTGAAATCATAACCACCGAGAGAAATGAGGGGTTGTCGTGTTCTTTAGTGGTCAATCTCTATTTTGCACACTTGTTATCAATCAGCATCACCTAGCGGACCCTCCACTTCAATGTGCATAACATACAAACTACAATAGATTACCAAAAGTCCACCGCATCTACGTGCTATGAGTACATGTTTTGCAAACCAATCGAGGGAGTTCATCTAAGCGGACATTTCAACCGCCAAGGCATAACACAAACAATGCCAATGGTTTAATAAAGTCCGCTAGCAGTGCACCTAAGCGGACAACTCAGAAGTGTTGTGCCATATTCAAACTATCCCAACATATTGAAAATGTCTGCCAAATTAGGCTCTAGTCTTTAAACATGAATCCACTCTTCGATTCAGTCATCACTTTATTAACTTGCTTCGGTAGTGAACTCAAATATATTTGCACAGCCACCGATCTTGGAGGTTTCATAAGACACAAAACAACTATAAAGAAGAGTTTGAGCAGACACCTGAGGCTACCATGGATTGAGAAGAGAAAGGAAGGTTTGCAAGGAACATCAAATAGTCTGCCCGAGCAGACATTAGAGGCTCATATGAATGTCAAAAAAATAGAAGTATTACAATGCATTATCATAAGTCCGTTTGAGCGGACATACGGATGCCCCATGGATTTGCCATACAAAGCGAAGGTGAAGAGAATGCTTTTCCAAAGACCAAGTGGTCAACTAACACTCTACGTGGAAGCTTGCATGGGGCAGACAAATTGGAATGTTATGCACATTGAGTGACTAGCGACTATGTCACATAACTAAGAATCTATGCCCTGGGTAATTATTCCAAAACAAATATCCCATACCCTGCACACCCTGAGTGATCCCCTTTATGACCCTACGCAAAGATACAGATGCAAACACTCCATTAAAATGCATCTATAGCGGTACTTCTGACCTTTGTCTATAATTTGAAACCTTAATCCTTGCTGATCCCTTATACACACAGCCCAAATATTTGCCTTATATGGGCCTTGGATTCTCACCATTTGATCAAGACAAAAGTTCATTAACTAGAGTATGCTTTCAACAATCAGCATCGATCCCAATAATTACCTGCAAACTCATTGCTGAAACAAAATAGATCAAACCAAAATTTGAAGGGGGTCCCCATTCTTGATGGGGCAGTGTTGTGGATACGTCACAACACTATCCACATTGAATACACGTAACCTACCTCTTCATATAGAAGACATACTCAATGATCATGATATAATGTCATCTGATATTTTTTGTTTACAATAAACACATACTCTACCCTCTGATTTTATCAATCCATTTCAAAATTTTAATTATTTCTCGACATATCATATACATGGTGTTATGACTTTCACCAAAAAAAAAAAAAAGATATTAAAAACTATGCAACACAAAAACAAATAATGATGAAGCTATAACAATAACAACAACTTTCAATGGTAATGAAATCAGCATATCTAATCTATATGTAAGACCTGCTACCCCATTATTAGAAATCATAGAAATCACCAACCAAGTTTTTTCTTGCATAAATATAAATGCTACTCTATACGTTGTAGGCGATTTCAACATTGACATGTCTATAGATAACAAGAAAACAAAAGAATTCTCTAGCCATATGCAAAATCACACAATGAGCTTTTTAATACACAGTGTACAATCCCTATCTAGACCACTCATTGATCATGTTTGGTGTAATGTACATAGACAAACATATTGTATTTACAAATTAAAAGCATACTAGACTGATCATCATGCAATTTTTACAATGATTGAAATCAATGATGCAAAATAAATCAAAAGCCTCTTGAGCAATTCATGTCAATAAATCAACTTTACCATGTTATTCAACATATCTGGAGGTATGAATTGCTCACTATTTATTACAAAATTCCATTATTTATTTATGACAAAATTATAACTCCTTGTTATTAAAAAATACAATTACTAAATTAACATTCCACACCATGTATCTTAACATTTGACAATTTTGTTGCAGCTAAAAAATGGAAAGAAACAAAAGATAAGAGAAACAATTGCATGTGAAACAACAACAATCAACAAAAAGGTAAACAACACCATGAATTTACAAATATATCATACTGATTCAATTTCCTAGTATTCAAATAATTCTCTGTCAATCCATGTAGATCAAAGACAAAAAATCCAACCTCAATGTCTATTGAAGATATCAATGCACAAAGAGTTGGATAGACATTTCAAGAGATGTCATTGTTGTCTAAAAGACAACATTAGATAAAAACAATAGAACACGTGAAGTGCTTCAGGCTAACCTAACAGATGCCAAAGCTGAGATGACAGTGATTGTAAACATAACTAGTGACCTTATCAAGCAATATGAACATTAGATAGTCCTAGGTTCAGGCATCCACATTTCAGGCTTCAAGATTGCTGTAACGACAAATTATGATCGTGGTGACTGTGATTGCATCCTCATCTTGAACAACTCTAGCATAGTGGAAGTCATACCACGAATTTGTCAAGAATACAACTTCATACCAAGTGCTACAATCAAACAATTACTTAGGAGCACAGATGAATATTCTATAGGAACAATTGGTGCCTTGGTAGTAGCCACAACAAATAAAACAAACCAATATATTGTTGATCTTAAAGATGGAGATACTGAACTTGACAAAGCACAGGTCAATTATTCTCTCCAATCATCAATTCATTGTATTGTTCCTCTTTCATTTTCTTTTATATTCCTTATATATATGAAAAAAAATGCTAAATCTCTTGATAAGAAATAGCTGATAATGCATTCGAGTTTGAAGCACCACTTCCTAGCAATGCAAGACTAAGCCTGAAGGAATCAATTCCCACCTATCCTTTTCAAGAATATTGTTAAATGGATAGATTCAAGGGACAACACAGTTCATACATGCCAGTCAACATATATTAGTAAACTAAATAATAAAAGGACCTTGGATAGATTAAACACAGTACTACAATCAACATTTGAGGTAAGTAATTTCAAACTCTTGGATTTCTTTACTTACAATTTTGTAAATCTGAGCCAAAAGAAAATAATACTTCAACATGTCTTGCAAGTCCATGGAATATTAAGAATAGCCAATGCCTTCTCAAGTCCATTCCATGCATTCTGTCCAAACTGTAATTACAAATTTGATGCATATGGAACACTGGAAGAGCACAATGCCCATTGCATTATATGCAATGAACAAGTTGCATACATACACTCCTTGTATCTTAAAACAATTTTGACTACTGATAATAAAAAAAAAACTATTAATGTTCTTTTGACAAGTCCATCATTTAGATATTGCTCCCTGAACTTCAGAACATCACCTATGAATAGTATACTGATGACAAATCAGAAATTGCCTTCATGCTAAGAGACTTTTTGGCAAAAGGAGACTTCACACTTAATCAAAACAATATTATTATCAATGCCAATTGTAAGGAGGACTAATGCATATCAAAAGGTATAATTATACTTCCCTTGCTAATGTCTTATTTAAAAAACTATTTCAAAGAAATTAGTTTGTTCGTCACAACTAAAATATTTAGACAATCTATTATTTAGATATCACTCTCCATTACAATAGCTTATTTACTATAATAATCTATTGACAACCATCTTTATACATATCTTGCAGGATGCAAATGGAGCCAAAAATCAGATTACAATGAAGCTCTCTGTTGTTTAACAAGTTTTTGCAAAAAGAAACTTATATATCATTTGTCAAATATGTTTCGAAGGGATTCTCTATAACAAACTATCACCTATTTTCAACAAGTTGAAAATAAATATTTGTACTCAGTATTTGCCATTTCAAATTTGTCCCACATTATTTACTTCCAACAGTAGCTAGAAAAATTTTAGAAATAGTGATTTTAATCGTTTCAATTTCACAATTCAATTCCATGTCGACTTCAACTACATTAGTTCAATAAATTCTTATTTACTTAATGCTATAGCAAACTTAGATTGCTACAACTATCAGTTTCAACATTAACTAACAAATATCCAACGGCAGGAAGCTGACGAAATGCGTCCCTTGTTATCTTATACATTCAGTTTGTCCAAAATACTGTTAGCATCAGAAATTTTATTTAAAAAAACACACCATCATTATTCTTTCTAGATTCAAATCTATTCCTGTTAAGAAGTATGGAAAGGAATTATTCAGATGTTTTGGACTGTCTTATGCCACCTGCATTTATAACTGACATATAAATGAATAGCAGTAGTAATTTTGAAACAAAGTTGACATCCAGATTGAACATCTTGCTCTTTATTTATGTTCTTTAAGATTTCCATTCAATATCTTTTTACATGATCATATCTGGCATGTCCTCAGGCAAAAGGAAACCTCAACCAAAAAGCAAACCTTCAATATGCAAGATAGAGCAAACTAGTTTGTAACAGTCACATTATAAATGGATCAAGAGGCCATTCCATAACCCACAAGAGAACATTTGTTTTATTTATCTATGTATTATTCAATAAATCCATTCCATGACCCACAAGAGAGCATTTATTTTATTTATCTATGTATTATTCAATGCAAGGCATTCCCAACTGCAGATTATGTAATCAAGTAGAGTTACAGTCATAGAAGTCAGCCCTGACCACTGGAAACTGGCCATAGGGTCCTGTGTAATTGAAGTTCCATATTTCCAATGGCAATAGAGGATCTCCACCTTTAAAATAACATTGAGTTGCAGGTCCTAGTTTCCACGTACAGTCTACTGCAACATTGTAAGCTTTGCAGTGTGTACAATAATTTATTACCTGTACCCAAATAAAATCAGGCCTGATTTGCTTGACGTTAGAGACCACATCCTTAATTCCGCATGAGTCATTTGCGCCATTCGGAACTGAAAAAATAAAGGCCCAGGTTAGTCTCTGAGAACAAACATATCAAACAGCCATAAAAGAATAAATAAATTTTGGTAATGAAAAGCTATATCAATTAGTACCTTTTCTGAGTTGATGAGCACTGGAATTTGACAAATCCAAAGAGCTTTCTGAGAATGCTCGGCTCAGCATAACAACAAATATCAAGTAAAAGATAATGTGACGGCCTTCCATATTCATAAACCTAGAATTCCTAATTGCTTAGCGATGATAGATGTTATTGTAGAGGGTGTATATATCCATCCCATTTTACAACAACATGGTGGCCAACAAGTACACAACCATATCTTAAATATAGAAATTACCAGACATGAAACCAGGAAACATTAGTTATTAGCCTGTACGGTTGGGTGAATCCCCGCCACTAAATACGGTCAAATGTGTATATAGATTTCTGGATAGACAATATGGCACTAATTATTGGCCGGGGCTTAACCTCCCCGCATAATAGTTGTCTTACAACTACTTTGCCCAAAAAATCATTGCAGTTCGAGATCTGTAATAATCTTATTGGCCTACATTGCAGGCAATAGTGAAAGAAAGTGAGTATTGCATTTCTACCTATCATGGAGCACAAGAGGATGTTGTCTATCCATTATTCCGCCTTCGGCCATGTCGCAGAGAGCTTCGGAATGCTGACTTGCAGCAAGATTAAGGTTTTTTTTTTTTCTGATGATTTCATTGTTCTTTGTTGTTCACTATAACATTATGTTCTCTCTCACTCCCTGCACTCTTCATAATGGATATAACGGTGAGGTTTCTGATACTCGCTTTGGAAAAGAGTTGTAATTTTTTTTATTGGAATGGGTTTTTAAGAGTTCTAATTTTTTTAATTCGAATGGAGGGTTTTAATATATACCATATATGTATTTATATACACAACATTTAACAATTAAGTTTATGTTAATTCTTTTGAAAAAGGGTTTCTAATGCATTTGTAAGGTTATATGTATAAAAAGAATTCATTTGATTATTTTATATATAAACGTAAATATATATTTGATATTTGATTTAGAGAAAGAGAATCTATAATTGTATTAATTTAGAGAAAGAGAATAATTCCCTACAATGAAATATCAAATATATATTTATGTTTCTATATAAAAAATGAAATATATAAATATTTTTTTACATAAGTTCATCCATTACAAATGTGTGTACACATATATATATACATAAATTCATATGTATATGTATGTATGTACATCAGATTTTTTCATGCATGCCACTTCAGTCTATTAAATCCTTCGTGAAGGGCAAGCTTCTCCAATTTGGAAGTAAGGCTGGGGAAACTTATTGCTTCCTTTCGGCCTCACGATTCTTCCTCTCTTTTGTAGTTCCAAATATGGTTTGAAGAAGTATGAACCTATATCTATAAATGTGAAATAGTTTTGAGTTATTTGTCTTGGGCTTAACTATTGGACTTAGTCTTTTTTAATGAGTGTATAATCATTTAAATGTGCTATCTATCTATATAAATAATTTTGATCTCAATTGTTTGACTTAGTTGAAATTGGATAAACATTATGTTTATTTTATAAAATAATTTTAAGATTTTAATTGTTTGATTTTATTTGAATTTGAGGAAATCTTACATAAATGTATATGTACATGTGTACACACATATTTTTAATGGATGAGCCTATGTAAAAAAATATTATATCTTTAATTTTTTATACATAAACATAAATATATATTTGATATTTCATTGTCTAGTATGTAATGATTCTCTTTCTTTAAATTAGTACAATTGCAGATGTTATTTATGTTAATTAAACTTGAAATTTAGAATTGCCATATTTATGTTTCTGTATAAAAAAATTAAATATATAAACGATTTTTTTTACATAGGCTCATCCATTACATGCGTGTGTCTATATATGTGTGTGTACCTATACATATATGCTTAGATATATGTATACATATATGTATATGTACATGTGTACACACACATTGTAATGGGTGTGCTTATGTAAAAAAATCATGTAAATATTTGATTTTTTATAGATAATGTAGACACTGAAAAATGTTCTCATGCGGCAAATGTGACAGGACAAATTTTCCCTTCAAATCCCATTATTCAACTAGTTCAATTTCATCCATTCTAATCATTTGTCCATATTTCTTCTATAATTAAATAATTAATTTCAATTGATTATTTAATTATTCATTCATACCCTAATATCCCCTTCACTTCCTCAAATGAATTAAATAAACTAATTCATTAGGTTTATTTAATTTAAACATTTACCACCTCATCATATTTATGAATTTTAAATTCACTTTTGTCTTCTTGTGGAGGAAAACCTTAACTCATCCTATCCCTTCATTTTGGCTCCAAGTCAACAATGAATCTTGACCCTTCATTCAAAATCCCTCTTCTATAAAACACCCTTTTCCAGCTCATTTGGCTCTCTTGGAGTTCATTTTTCATCCCTTAATCCCTCAGTTCATTTTTCTTCTCAAATCTACTATAACTCTCCAAAGTCTTGCTAAATCACACATATGAGCTTCTCATGATGGTTGCATGTACTTACAAATCTTTAAGAACCCAATGTAAGATGAGGAGGACAATGGAGGTTAATCAATGTTAGCTTAGATTTGTCTTTTATTTTCTACTTATTTGGTTGATTTCTAGGCTAGATTGTACTTCATTACAGTTAGGGTTTTCAAGTAGTTTCATTTTTGCATTTTTGAAAATCTAAACCCTAACTACAAATGGTGAACCTGACGTGAATGCATGAAACAATCTGACATTTTTAGTGATTTCTAAAAATTTGTTTTTGTAGGTGGCCTCCGGAGCTCAAACGGACCTCACCGTTGAGTTCAAACGGACCTCACTGTTGAGTCTAAGAGGTCCAAGAAACAAAAAACAACATTAAATTCTCTAAATTTCGATACCAGAAAAAAATTTGAATCTTTTTTTAGTTAAGGCCCCTATGTAGGGCCATATCGTACGGATCCATATGGCCTCTTTGCAGGGCCTTGATCAAAACAACTCTGGGTTTTATTCCATTTCTGCTGTGTAATGTCATTTGCTAGTTTTAAATCAATAACCATTTGATTGCAGGATTAACTATGCATCGTTGTAGGGTTTATAGATTTTTGAAGGCAGGTTGATATCGTTATTTGAATTTGGTTGCAGGTCGAATGCTTTCATTGCAGGGTCAAAGTTTCTTCCACCACCAATTCTAACCTCTACCTGCGCTTAGAAAACCCCAACTCTGTCGCACCCAACACATTGCCATCAAAATCCCAATAACCTAGGTCGAAGTCAATCTCTGCTTGCTCAAAAACCTTGGTCATCTCCACATTGGATGGCGTCACCTCCACTTGGCCTCCTCAAACACTCCCGTCGACACCAACTCCTCTCTTCCTACCTTCGCTCTGTCTAAGTAACCCACCTGCAACTGTGAAACCCTAGCATCCTATTTCCTACAATATTACATATCTCAGCCTCACCTTTCTCTCCCCACTTGTACTTTCGATCCTCAATCTCGATATCTTCATCCTCTGTAATGAAACTTACGTTTTTCATATTTCTATGCACAATATCATGCAAGCCAGAGTGGGCTACTAGAAGATTATAGAAGTACCCACAACCTTTGCATCTGGTGTCACAATAGTGCACAGATTCAATATTTTGAGTGTGAACATGTGGGCCTTGATGATTCCTTTCAAAGGGAGGAATAGAAACACAACAACGTTTTTGCTATCCATTTTGCTCTGACACAAGCACATACTCGAAATGCCCCCCTCTGCCCTTCAAAAATGTGGGTTTGTCATACTAGCTCAGTAAAGATTTCACATATTCCAGGCATTTCATATTCCTCAGGGTAGTTGTGCTCATTCCCACACGAGTGCTCTGCCTTTGGATCCAAATCATGGAAGTGATTTGCCACTCCACATGTCCTGCTGCAACCCATTGTAGTGCCCCTCATTTTGGCTTTCTGATTTACTATTAGTTAGAGCCTTTTGGTTAGACATGATGGTATATTTGATGAATTTATTTTGAGGATTAATGGTGACATTCATTTATGCTTTCTATACTGATGTTTATGATGTCAATGTTAGTGCAAAATGCTTATATTAGGATTAATTATGTGTTTAATTAATTGGGTAGAACTATGTTTCATGAGATTATCTGACATTTGATTATTGCTCTGATGATGATGTTATAGAAACCAATGTTTAATGATTATGTCTTCTATACATCTATTTGGCAATGTAGATAATGTGTTATGTTGTTTGTGAAGGGACGGTGTAGCATTACTCTCGAAGAGCACCCTGCTACTCTGTGATTCCCTGTCACAGTGTGTGTTTTGATGATGATATATGTATATGTGCTCGACATCTGGTTTGTGCAAGTTACAGGTACCAGGCATCGACTCCACTTGATTTAGCAGGTATGTGCATGCTTTAACCAATGGAAATCATTGTGTGGAGATAATGAAAGGTCCCCATCTGATTTGTCACCATCCTTGTAAAGGATGAGTATCATGTCTAGAGTTCTGTTGTTTTGGTCGAGTTGGATGATTGTATGTCTCTGTAGTAAGATCTTGTGTGGATGTTAGTATTGTTTTGCATGTGAGTCTTATGCTTTTGGTGTGACCTTTGTTGGGAGTAATTGTTTTGTTTATAGTGAAATTGTTACTTTTCCTTGTTTAACAAATAATAATGATAATAATGATTAAGGGCTGTTATTTGAGGATATTAATGTATTAACTGATATCTTTTTGAATAAATAGATTTTCTAGAATAGGTATTAATTATGTTTTGTTGGTAATGCGTTATCGTGAACAATAAAGATATTGGTTTTTTTATATTTTGAGAAAATCCCCTGTAAATGGAGATCTTCTGCATTTATGTTTTGGGTAGTGGGATATTAGGACAATTAACTATTTCTGTCTGAAGGTGTTTTTAGAGGGAAAATGGTCTTTGGTTGGAGGGACTTTTTCTTGGAAGTTTTGAAAAGAGATTTTATCTTGAAGAAGGCAAAAAATGAGAAGAGGAGGAAATCATCGGAAGGTGTTTGGAAGAGTCGAGAATACATTCTAGGTATGCCTGATTGTGTCTCTATGTGTGTGAAATTCTTCTCTTTATGCAATCACTTGTTGACTGGAATCCAAATTTTTGTTGTATTTTATTATGAGTATTGTTCTTCAATTTGCTTTCTCTAAATTCAAAATCCCCTGTCACCTTTATGTGTTCAAGGGTTTCATGTTCCACCCCAATCTATTTAAATTTTTCTGAGTATGCTATTCTCATCATGATTGCTTCTCTTGGCAATTATTTGTTTATGGCGATCAATTCCTGTAAGGTGTTAGCGAATCACCTAGGTGTCAATCCAAACTAAATTTTTTGAATTGATGTCTTTCTATTAGGCGTTGATAGGTGTTTAGATCATTCCTTTATCACTTCAAACTATTTGCCTTCCCTTTGCAATCTTGGAACTAACTTTTTTGTCACCATTTTTTTTTAGGCCATTGTAATTACCTTAGTGCTCTTTTGGTAGTTCTATAGAAGTTCCGTCTTGAGACCTCCTTCAAGGGCATCAATAGAATCTCCTGTGTTATCATGTTATTTCAATGAATGGCAGTTAGTAAATTTATAAAACATCATATATATCTTTTGTATTGAACCTTTCTGGTAGAACCTAAGGATTTTAATTAGACACCATTTGTTATATTTATAGCCTTTGTTGTTGTAATCTAAAGTGAAGCGAGCCCTAAAGACGTCTAGGAATCTTCTTTTGCTTACCCTTTGTGAGCAAGTACCATCCATGCCGCTCAAGCTTGGCAGTCTTTTTTCTAATTAAATTTCCTTACCTGCTATCCTGATCGGCCTCTTGGGAGGTAGCGAACTCGTAAGCCCTAAAATAAACATTGGGAATGTTGGTATTACCCTCTTGGACAGTGATTCCTTGAATCATCGTTGTTCTTTTCCTTAAACCTATGAAGGCCCTTGTATCAGCAATCTGGCATCCTCTGGATTGATCCTTATGGCAGATCCACACCATCGTTAGCTTAGAATGTATATGTATTTTATGTATCTTTTTATATTCTTGAAAACTTCAATGATACTTGGCATCCATTCTTCAATTCAATTTTGTTTAAATCACATCGCCTATCATTGTATCCTTATATCATTGTCATTTTCCTCTCATTTCCATTATTGCCTCCAGTTTGTACTTCTGTACTGTTTGATAACCAATATTCTAGGATGTATTGGTCCTCATCTCTATCTATTATTCTTAGCAACCCTCTTGTAAATCTTTGTTTCTAATTTTCGTAAGCTTCTGCAATCATCCTAGACTATTGGTGTATGGTCTTATGGTTTTAGAAGATTACAAATTGAGTTTTAGAAATATCCCTAATGCATTCCACCAAATTTTGGATAGGTTCCAATATTTTTTTAGATCATCTCATGTGGTAAGTGAATCCTAGATTTTTAAAAAGGAATTAAATTTATTATTAGAATAGTTTTATTTGGTCCACCGATAGGAGTATTGAGGCAAGCATTTTATATATATTCTATTTAGTTGTTAATACTCTCAAGTAGTGTATAGTTCATGAGATTTTATAGTACCTCTTCCTTTTACGTAACGGTTATAGTTAGGCTTCTAAATGAGTTAACTAAATAGATCTATCTTACTATACATTACTCTAGTATATCGTTTTAATCGTTTTAATTAGAATCTGTTCTTTCTTATTAGGTTGTATCATTATATAGAGTCTTCATGAATGCAAGTTAGAAACAATGATGTTAGGAGTTTAGCACTTAGGATAGCAAGTTGTCTCAAGCAATTTTCTCTGATACAAAATTTGTGTAGTAATAGTGACCCTTGGATAGTGAATTTAGTTATTTCAATGACTTTTCTTATTATTCTTACTACTAATATTATTATTAACACTATTACCTCTAAGAATAGATTATTACCATTTAGTATTAATATTTTAGAAATATATTTATAGCTAAATAAAAGTATCTCTTTGGAATTGATTAGTAGAGTAACGGAACTTATCGTTTAAAGTCTTAAAGTTATATGTTTAGTATTATGATTAAAAGATGGGTAATTATTCTAATTTTTGTATTTCTTATTACAATTGTAAGGGAATCATCTTATAGTATTGAGTTTTAAAATATTGCCTTGATAATTGGTCGAAATTTTGTGTAAATGGCATAATAAGATTGTGGTTCTCATGTTGCAACTTTATGTTTGTGTTGCATAGATGTTTGAAGTTTAGTTGCACTCGTATTAAGTTGTTCTATTTTACCATGTCTTGGAATCTTTGTATTGATTGTTTTAACTATAAGTTAGTATGTTTCTTCAGTATGAATCTCTTTATAAGAAATTGTTTTAAAATATTATTATTTTGATTTTGTTGGGTATACCTTGAGGAAGTCGTGTCCATGGTTGTATTAGAGTCATGGTGTCCAGAAGTTATTCTAGAGGCATAAGTTTATGTGGATGTGATCTCCAGTTGTTTGTTATAACATAAAGGTCCACATGGAGTTTTCTGAGTCCTCCTTGATCATTTTGTTCTCACACTTATGCTATGATGGTCATGGGATTTGATTTGGATTTTCAGACTTATTAGGATGCTTTGATCCATTATGATATTGAGGAAACAATGAAATGTTTGTTATTGGTTAATGTAATAGTCTTGTGATGGGAACTATGGTTATATTGTGTGGATGTTTTTTTAAGAGTTATTGGAGATACAAGACAGTTTAATGGTCTCATGGTTCTTGGATGTTTTGAAGTTCTATGTGTTGTGAATGGGGTTTGCTAAGATGCAGCTAGAGGAGTGGCTCTCGATGGGGGCCGGAGCCCAAAGTGGCATCCAGGACAACCCATGCAAGACTACCTTAAGTAAGTGATAACATAAATTTTAAATCAAGGGCTTTGGGTAGTTATTTCACACTAATTAAGGTAAGTGAATGCCTCACCCATGGCTCAAGTGCTCGGTTAGGCTTGAGATGAGATGGGAAGGCCTGGAATGGCAAAATCAATGACCTTGTCCCCACGAAAGGTATGGTTGATTTTCGCATGAGTTTGCACAGGGACCAGAAGTTGGAATGGTGGATATTTTGTTAAGTTGCTTGTGGCATCGTTGTGGTCTATTTTGTTGTGGTCATGTGTAGTCCTCTTTTCTTTTAGATGTCCACCTGACTTTTCAGGTCATTGGATCTTATCGTTATCTCCTAGCATGGGGGGTGGGCCTCAGGGTTCCACATGGTCGGGTGGATGTGCTTTTTCCGTTGGTCACTTTTCTGCTGTTCATGTGCATGGAGAACTTATCTTGTGGAAGATCATTGATCTTGTTTCGCTTATGGAAGTAGATAGTTATGTTTCTATATCAACCTTTTATATTTGTTAATCCTTGTATTATTTATTGATGTATATCTTCAAATGTAATATGGATGCAGTAGTGTAATCATGGTAGTGATATATTTTATTGTAATGAAACGGTAACCTTATTGTGATCATGTATGCTAAATCTTGATGTTGTTATCTGGTGTCTTATTGATGGAGGTAGTTTGTGTTGTCTCTAATGCTCTTGATTTCAATTCGGCTCATGGTTGTTATTTTGGTTATGTTAGTTAGTAGTAATGCAGTCCTATGTACCCTAGAGAATAAAAGTTAACTTGCATGGTTAATTATAATGATTGCATTGTGTTATTATTTCTTCAAAGAAAAAAAAATGTTGCCTTTTTAAATGCAAAGTTAAGCTTTTCTCTAGTGTTCTAGGGCGGGGCATTACAGTAAGGGATGAAAATTTTAAATGGTAAGATGAGAGACAACAAGGCTTGGTGATTGAAATTAGGGCCTCAAATCATGTGAACAATAATGCCTAGAAATTCAATTTTTACCCCACCCCACAGTATATGACTACCTACCAATAATCTTCAAACTGAAGGCAGGTGGTTGGGCTATTTTGATGGCAACAATTCGATGAGATGATGAAGACAACTAGCTCTATTAGGCTCTGGGATTTCTTCTTCACATAAACTTTACCAAATGATTTTATGATAGGAATATTGGCTTTATAAAGAAAAAAAGTAAAGTGAGCTCATTTAATACCCCTTGCATTTAATGTGGATATTTCAACTTACCCTAACAACATATTCTTCAGTTAAAACTTTTTATTTTGAACAAGAACCCCCTTTATCAATGAAATATCACTTTAGAGAACTTTCAATCATATTCTATCAAAAAAAGAAAACTTTTATGACACTTCCCCATCTAATCGATATTGCTTATTTTCTACTTTTCCCCTTATTTTTAGTTCATCAGTGATATCATCATATTTTGAACTTTTTGAAGGACATGCTTTATAGTTGGAAAAGTGTAATGCTTATGAACCACCCCTTTATCACTGATTAGAACCATTAATGAAGCAATCACACTTGTCGGCAAATTGTGAAAACTTTATTTTCTTGAACAAACACAACTTTACTGCTTCAAACATGTTTGGTATACTACGTCAGGAAATCAGCAATTTGACATTCTTATGAACTCAAGAACTAATTAATGATGTGATTGGAGAATAGTATATAATCTCTTTCTATGGTATAATCAAGTAGTTGATAAACCACAAAACTTTTGATTTTAGGAACTAAAACCAAAGTTCAAATACATAAGGAAAAGCTGATAAGCATTCTATAACATGTGTTTGAAACATGTTAATTTTTTTCCAAGGCAAAGCCTTATCAAGAAAACTCCCATCAAAAGAACCTAAGGTTTTAGAACTAGTTCGTAGGTTTTGAAATCTCATGATTTGTCAATAACAAAGGCATAGTTGACATCTCTGCACTTACTCGATAAATACCTATAAGAGAAATTCTTAATCTGTCACTTTTGCCAATAAGCATAGAACATGGACAAAGTTCACAAATTACAACATTTACCAATAAAGAGAAAAATAGCAATAATGTGCCGACAAATCAATGATTTGGCATTCTAATGAACTTAGGATCTAATTGACAACATGATAGGAGAATAAGTATATAATCACTTTTTGTGGTATAATTGACTAATCAATAAACCACATAACTTATGAACTTAGCAACCAAAAACAAATTTCAAATATATAGGCAAATGCTGATAAGCATTCTATAACATCTGTTTCAACAAAAATGTAAAATTTTTTCTAAGGCAAAGCCTTATCATGAAAACTCCCATTGAAAGAACCGAAGGTTTTAGAACTAGTTTGTAGGTTTTGAAATCTCCCAACTTGTCGATAACAAGGCATCTAGTTTGGATCTTAGCACTTTTTCCGGTAGGCTTGTTGATGTGTTTTCCTTGCACATACAACACAGAATAAAATACTGGTGTACTCTATCCTCTCTTGAACAAAATCCCTCAAATGTTAAGCTAAGTGATCAGATGAGTAGACTCTAAGGTTCTTGATTAGTTACTTTTGGTGTTGAGACTTGGGATAACTTAGCAGTAGGATGTGAATTACTGTTTGACACAAAGGGACTTACGTAAATGATCAACAATAGGAAACTTGTTTCTCTTGGATAACATGTAACATAGCTTCTTCAAAGGTCTAACAATATGACAACTTAAGATATGACAATGGAAGCTCTTGAATCTAAATCTAACATGATTTTAAAGAAAATGCAAAAGGAAATGGGTTTAAAAGACTCTAATCTAAATGCAAGCAATCACAATAGATTCACCAGAATCTCAACCACACTTTTCTTCGCCATAAGGTAATAAATACACAAAGGTGATGCTATCTTCTAAGGAAAAAGTAATATTTTCAGCTTACTTCTGCACACGAAGTAATTGAAGTTAAGCTCAGATAATGTTTAGACTAACCATGCACTACAATCTGCCATCGACAAATTATAAATGGTATGAACTATGGAGACACCAAACATGAATTAGCAACAACAATTTCCATAAAACATAAAACTAAATTGCTGAAAACAAACTAAACTGATCTTATTCTATGAGTGAAAACTTAGAAACCATGCAATCATTTGAAACAACACCAATCACCATGAAAATTTCAACATTGAATTTGTATTTATTTTAGCAGAGTCTTGAGCAACAATTTCTCAGAGCATTCCCCCTTACAAATGAGAGAAAAATGGGCTTATATAGGCCCCAAAATTTAATGGATGACCAAGATTAAAACTTGAAATCGAGGGCCCATATTGTGCCACGCAGGCAAGTGGTTACAAAATTTACTAAAATTGGACCTTGCATTTATGATGTACCCACCAAGTGGAGTACCCTCATTTATGACCTCTCCTTTTTGTGGTAAACTCTACAAATCTAGTCATGACACGTGTAACCTCTTCCGTAGGGACACTTGGCAGAGTTTGAATGGTGCATTCTATGATTTGCAGCTCCTCTGTACATTTGACGATAGTCATTTCCCAACTAGCCATGGATGTCTGAAACATGCTCATGAAAGTGGAAAGTGTGCAAATATCATTCAACAACTCCCTGGAAATAGCCTGTGTATGCTGAAAATATTTTGTATGCATCTTATCTTTTAGCAAGTATTCATCAATCTCTCTATTGGAATCAACTACCTTGTTTACGAAAACAAGTATTTTGGTTTGAATTTCCTGAAGTACTTCCCTTGTTCCAGTGCTGTCACTCTCAATCTTTCCCAGAACCTGCTCCTTTATGCTGAGTGCACAGTACTAGGAATGAAAATTGTATGTTGAACCTTGTTTAACCACTCCTTCATCCAACAATGTGGCACTTGGAGTATAAATTAGCCTTTTCAACTAAGGCATAACTTCCTCTCTTACATTTCTGAATTCTTCACAAGTAATTAGAATATTCTAAACTCTGTCAAATATTGAAGAAGCCTCCTTGTACAACTTTACAATTTTATTAATGAACCCGTTAGCTTTGATCTTGAAATCTGCTGCCCAATCCTGCAATAATTGAGATGAGGACCTCATTTTTTCCAAATGTGCCACAGACTCCTGTGAAAGCAACGCAGGTGGTACAACCATCTCTTTATCCTAGCTTACTGGCCTCATCAACTACTGAATATAGTTATGAAATGCCAAGTTATCCTTTTCTAACCGAATCCTCTATTCTATCTCCTTTCGTAGTCTTTCTTTGATGACTGCAACTGAATCTTCCAACTCTTCTATCTCCTGTTCTTCTGTGACTAGTACCAAATCAAAAGTATTCATGTCATATCTACCTGGGACACCGTCATTTGCTTCTACACTAATTTTTGGGACAGAAATATGCACTTTCCTTGACCCTGAGCTACCTCTTGTGATCTTTGAGAATTTAGTAATTTTCTGCTTTCCTTTGTTAGGTTTGGCCCTACTCAACAAGCCTTCCAAACTTAAGATGGGTTCCCTTTCAATAACAGACTTCTCCTTGACTCGATCTCTTAGCGACTCTGGTAAGTCAAACAAGTCTTTCTGATTTTCCTCCTAAACTCCCTTCTGCTGAATAGTAGGAAGAGCCTCTTCATCAAACTCATACAACTCCTTGTCACTTTGATTTTCAAACTCTACTTCTATCATGACCACTTCTTGCTCCTTAGATGATCTTGACAGAACCTCATCAATCTGATTACCTTGTTTAATGCCTTGATTAGTTTGTACTTCTAAAGCTACCTATTCATCATGTCTCACTTCATCTTACTCAATGTTTATTATACCATTACCCTCTTGCATTGAAGATGCACTAGCTGCCTTTTGATCATCAATATTTGCCTTCTTACTTCGTTGAATATCTTCATGTGGATCAGCACCTTCACCCTTTGAATCACTGGAATCACTGCTTGACTCACTACTTGAAGAATCCTTGGGCTGATGTGTGCTAACTCCTCCCATCAAGTTGTAAGTGAATTGGAGATTCTTCTCCTTGAGCCTTCAAATTTGGAAGTCCACATATTTTCTGGTATGTGCTACAATTGGCATCATCAAATCATCATTGCGTGTGACTTCCTATTCTAACCAATTGATGGTGAAGGGCCTATCCCTCTTCTCGTCATACAAACTTTGTGAAAGTCTTTTGTGATTCTCTTCAAGCTGATCTGGAATGTTGATTACTCTTGTTGCTTTGACCAAATCCAAAGACAATCGATAGCAACCTTTCTTTCTTATTTCTATGTCATCATATGCATCTATCTAGTGATCCTTGAGCTATGGCCTGTGCTCATATTTGCTCCCAAATTTCTGTCTTACTATGCAAAATGGATCAAAGTTACTGCGTGCATCATTGTGGCACACCAAGTTGTAACCTTGCAGCTCTATCTCTGAATTTTTAGCTACTTGCAATGACATGCAAGCCTGAAGCCTCTTGATGCTGATTGGAAACTTTGTTGTGGTCTTCTTTCTCTTTCTCCGGACTTTGTCGAATGCAACCAGCTGTTGTGTTACTTCTAACAACACCATTCTATCAGTGGGGTATCTAGGCAATCTGTAAGGCAATGATGAGAAGCCCTCAACATGGATGTATGTGAATCTTGGAAACTGAATAAACCACTTTCTGTATTTTGCTATGAAGTTCATGGCCCCCTTCGACAATCTCGTGCATTTGTTGCCTTGAAATAATCTGACAATGTTCATTGAAAAGGCATCATTAAACCTTCGATAATGAGATATAGCTTGCAGGTACAGCTAAGGATAGTAGTCATAAACCTTGAACTGTCCATCTCCGTTTCCAACTCTCCCCTTGCAGTTCAGTCCTGGGTATCTCTCATTTCTAGCAAGCATATATATGACATATGAGCTCATATAAAATGTTTTTGTCTCCTGTAAACCTTCAACTAATCATCGATGTTGCTGCTGATTATTTCAGCCCAATCCATCATTCTTTTTCCACTTATAATTTCTTCAATGAAGAAGAACATCCAGGGCTTGAAATTTTCCCATTGTGGGCAGCCCATGATGCGGTTTAAAAATACAACCATATAGTTGATTTCTTGATGAAAGTCAGACTTGTAAAGTTTTTTAGGCACCTTACTCACATGTGGCCTTGGTTGCACCAACCAGTTGTTGTTTATCACCTCCATACATTTCTCAGGTCCAGCCAAATAAAGTTGCAAGGTAGACTCCTTGTCATAGAGTGTAGTAGTTTTGTATGAGGGAATGTCAAAAGCTTCTGCGATCGCCTCCTTTCTCAGATAAGCCAGTACTTTGCCCTCTCTAGTCATAATGTATCTCTTTTAATGATTATAATGCTTGGCGCATTCTAACATCAGTTCTGGACACAACATCATTGGAAGGAAACAAGTAGCTTGTACAATCCCATTCTTCAACATTCACCTGATTAGATCCGATGGATTGGGTTTGTGAAAATTTTGTCAAATTTCCTCCATGTTGGTCTTCTCGAGATTAGTGTCACCTAGATTTCACCACTTCGATGTGATCCTCGTTTCTGGCCACGTTCTCTTCAAATCACTCCTCACTAGTGTCTGTCTGTCCTTCGCACTCATCATTCACCTACGCAAGTTTCAGACATTAGTTTGCTCAAAAATGCATAAAAGATAAGCACATAAGACAAAACACACCGCATAAAGCATGTGGGATAAAAGCAATTTCAAATTACCCCACTTTATAAAGCTAACCTCGCAAAAGAATAAAACCAGATTAAACCTCCAATGACCTCAATCTATAGCTCAACCTCAATTTAAGTTGCTGAAACCCATTCCCAACACCTTACCTCGGTGACTTTTCTCCTAATGTTGAATGAGCACAAGCATGTTTTAACCAAGAAAGATGCTGGACCTCAAATAGATGTGAATGATTCCAAAGCCCATGCAAATTATGAACTCCCATGCAAATTATGAACTCCATCTATAAATTAAAAAACCCTTTGCTTCAATGCATTAAGTGAGGTTTATGCAGAGAAAACTTGCTTATAATATGATGGTCGCAGAATGAATTGAGCGAAACCAAAACCAACACAATTGCTACAGCGCCCAGGTGCATGGAAAAAAAATGCATATGTCTCAATCTTCTAATTCTTTCACCTTTTGTAAATTAGCTCTTGAAAACTATCTGAAGTGGTCCCATTAAACGTCAATGTGTTTGAGGAATGATTACATATACTCAAATTTTTACCGCTTTTACAATTTGACAACTCACTTTTCTCAGCATAAAATATTCAAAATCCAAATTTGTCTTCTGAAATGCACTTAAACCACTGCATAATATAATTCTAATTATAGGAAAAATAAAATAGCCCTCGACATGTGTCCAGGTGAATCAAAGAATGCTCTCTGCAAACTACTAATGATGCTAGAAGGTGATGAGCGTTTATTATGGCATGTAATACACATATCTTCCTCTATCCTGAGAAAATCACGAAGTGGTGCACAGAGCAAGTCTTGGATTCTGCAAATTGATCACTATTGTGCACTTTAGACAGACCTTTTACTCTGATGTGAATGTCATAAAGATTGCAATGGAGTTGCTAGAGTCTGCTGCACCATGCGTTGTGAGTATGCGCATTGTAAACCAATCGAGGGAATCCACCAGAGAGGACATTTTGATTGTTAAGGCATAAAACGAACAATGCCAATGGTTCAATAAAGTCCTCCAGAGAAAACCTAAGTGGACAATTGGGAAGTGTTGTGCCAAATTCATATTATCCCAACATATTGAAGATGTCTGCCTCCTTTGCAAATAGAACGCTGGAGTCCACTTGAGCAGACATTTCAGTTGCCAAAGAATAAAATAAACAATGCCAACAACTTAGTAAATTCCACCAATGAAAACTTAAGCGGATAATTTGGGAGTGTCGATCCATTCTAGAGCAATCTTTACTCCTTGAAGATGTTCACCCAAGTGGACTCTAGACTTGAAACACGAATCCACTCTTCGCTTGACTCATCACTCTACCAACTTTCTCCTATGGCGAATTCAAAGACACTTGCATCGCCACCAGTCTTGGAAGCTTCATAGGACACAAAACAATTACCAAGAAGAGTTTGAGAATACACACAAGACCAAAGAGAAACAAACATGAGCAATGTAGAACAATGAAGAATAACCACTTGAAACAAAGCTTGAAAGCGATGATATATGCATTGGTCCTCACAGCCCCAACAAACCAAACCTCAGATTTTGGTCTTGGACAACCTCGGCTTCAGCGGTAAGCATTCTGCTTAATACTCGTAAGAAAATTGACCACCTTAAAACATTCAACAGTCTCGATCAGAACCACCTCTATGTTGCCAACTTTCCATTCACACAGGGAACACTCAAAAGAAACAAAGTCAAGAACTCATGAAACAGGGGTCCTTGTTTCAATGGGGCAATGTTGAATTGGTCACAACATCTGGCGACACCACGAGAGAAATGTTCTTGAACATTTCAGGGATAAAGGCTCGTTCAAAACCCTAAATCATCAAATAACCCCCTGAAGCCCCCCATTAGTTAAGAGACATACTGAAAAGAAGAAAGGAGTCGTAAATTGTATCATGACATTTCATCTTTGTTGTTTCACAAGATAAACATTTCATTTAAATCTCTTCAGGTGTTCTAGAGATAAGAAAGAATCAAAACTTCAAAATCCTTATGTACACCCACATATTCGGTCAGATAAACATGAAAACTTAATCAAGGCATCAAAATCTAAAGCTTAGGACAACCATTCTTATTCCAAAGATCCAAGTGTGTGCAATTGAATTCATTCCCATCTATCAGCCACTAAGCTCACCTCAGTTCCACTGCATTAAGCTACATGATTAGTACACACCTCATGAACTACCTGGACATGGCCCCACTGCCAGCGAGCATCTATAGCCCCAACGGGTTTGTCTGATAATTCCACTCGAGCAGAGCCCTACTGCCAGTCAGGCGTCCATAGCCCCGGTAAAGATTACTCAATTGTCCATCTAACTGAGTTATAGTGTGTGATTTGTTATTTCCTTTTCATTTCTTTTCTTTTCTTTTCTTTTGATTTTCAACATGCTTTTGCTTGGTAGAGTACAATGCAGTACCACTACATGATAACTCAGCTAGCTGGGTGTGGACTTAGGATGGCGACAAAGGTGGACCTTTAGATTTTTCACATAATATGAGATCACAAAGATTTGCTCAGGTACCTCTAGATTTTAAAAGCGTGAAAAGGTATAAGATCTCAAAACAATTCAAGTTGCTCTAAATAGTCAATTTATCTTCCCAGAGCAAGCAACATGCTATCGAATGCCAACAATAGAGTCCGCAATGGATGTATCCATTTGACGCAAGATTATCAAAAGAAAACAAAAAGCATTCATTTAAAGATTAAACATTTTAAACATATAATCAAAGACCTCATGTCAAATAACAATGCACGATTCCCTTCTCTAGTCAAGTACTGATCTTAACCAATAGATAAACTGAAGAAAATTACCTTCTGACTCAGCGAATCTCATGAATATTTATTCCCATAATAAACTTAACATCACCTCATAAAGTCAACTAGAATGTTCTTGAATTGAAAATACTACCCCAAAAACGGGACCCCGGGGAAAGCCAAAAACTGCAACAAAAGCAAACAAGCCCAAAATGTAGCAAACCTAACGTAAAACTAACCTATGAAAGCAGGAAACAACTATCCTAACTATGTACAAATAAGTCCCTAAAGGAACTTAGGATTGGAAATAATGCTTTAGGAATTGTCCATTGACGGGCAATGGAACAGATTCTCCAGTGAGTGTTTTCAGTTTGAAAGCATTCTATCCCAAAATTTCAGCAATCTAGTAAGGGCCTTTCCAAAGATTATCAAATTTGTCATGTTCACCCTTTTTTTCTTTAGCTTTGTCCCAGTATAGAACTAAATCAGATATATTAAAGGATTTGATCTTTGCTTGTCTATCGAACCATCTCTTCACAACTCATTGATGTTTTGCAAAGTTTTCAAGTGTCGTGTCTTGCTTTTCTTCCAAGTGGAGTAGTTGTGACAACCTAGTTTGAACTTTGTCATTTTCTTCCATGTAATCTTGTATAAATTGTAATGTGGGAATTCTCAGTTGGATTGGGAATATAGGATCTTGGCTATAAACTAGATGATAAGAGGATGTACCTAGGGAACCCTTTATTCTTGTCCTGTCTGCCGAAAGAGCAAACTTAAGTTGCGTATGACAATCTCTCAGGTTTTTGTCCAATAGTTTCTTAATTGCACCTAGCAAATTCTTGTTGGTAGATTCTGCTAGGCCATTTCCCTATGGGTAATAGTTTGACAAACATTTTAGTGTGATGCCATATTCAAAAGCTTAGTTAGAAAATTTTAGTGAAGTAAAAGCAGGACCATTATCACAAACAAGTGCATGTGGACATCCAAACCTAGTGATGATATTTTCTTTAATAAATTTAATCACAACATTAGAAGTACAAAATTTTAAAGCATGAGCCTCAGACCACCTAGCGCAATAATTAGTAGCAGTCAGAATATACTTGTGTTGTGCCGAGGAAGGTGGGTTAATCATACCAATAAAATCCAAGCCCCATTGAGAAAAAGGTCTTACTTCGATCACAGGTTGAAGTGGCATGGCTAGATTTCTTTCCCTCGAAGTAGCTACCTGGCATGTGTGACATCTCTTGACATGGTCATATGCATCATGAAACAAAGTAGGCCAATAATAGCCTGCTCTCAAAATCTGGTGTGCTGTAGCTAAACCACCTCCATGACATGTTCAAAATTTGCTATGAAAAAGTTCCATTATTTGACTTGCTTCATCTTTTCATATGCATCTTAAATATATCCCTTCATGATTCTTTCGGAACAAGACTGACCCTTGGAGATAAAATGTTGGCTTTTTATTCTCAAAGCTCTCTTCTAGGTTGAATTCATCTGCGCTGGACACTTCTGATCTAGTAGATAATATATAATGTCATTGTACCACTCATCAGGTGATACATCCTCAAGAGTATAAACTTGTTGCACCAACCCTGGTCCATCAGTTGCCATCGTTTGAGTCAGTCCTTGTCCTCGAACAAGATTCATTGGCTGTATTTCAATATCATATTCTTGAATAGTGGCGACCCACTTGTCTCTTCTTTCTCCCAATTCATTCTACATAAGCAGGGTCTTGACTGCCACATCTGGAACAATAGCACATATTTTACTTCTCAAAATGTAGTGTCTGAATTTCTTAATATCTTTGACCAGTGCATAAGCTTGCTTTTCCACATTAGGATATCTCAGTTCAACATCTTTCAATGGTGTGCTCATGAAGGCTATTGGGTGTTCATCTTTTCCTTCATTTCTCTGAGTGAGAGTTGCTGCACACATATTCTCCGAAGCAAAAGAGTATAAATAAAATGGCCTTGTATAATCCAGGCTTATCAAAATAGGAGCATCAGTAATAGCTTGCTTGATTTCTTCAAATGCTTCTCTTGCGGGAATTGTCCATTCTATCTTTGCATCTTTCTTCAACATGTCATTCAATGGCTTAACGATCTCTGCAAATCATGTAATGAACTTCTTGACAAAGTTTATCTTCCCAAAGAATGACTTTAGTTCCTTCTTACTTGCAGGCATATCAGTCTTGGAAATAGCCTCTATTCTACTTGGATCTATTGAAATTCCCTTCTCTGAAATCATATGTCCCAATAATTTTCCTTCTGTTACTCCAAACATACACTTTTTTGGATTCAGTGAGATTCCGTGTTTTCTACATCTTTGAAATACTTTCCTCAAATCCTCTATGTGATCTTCCCTTCTGCAAGAGAAAACTATGAGATCATGCATGTATATGATTATACATTTTCCAATCAAATCATGAAAAGCAATGTCCATGGCTCTTTGAAAGGTTGCTCCAGCATTAATTAGTCCAAATGGCATTCACTTGTATGCATAATTTCCCCACTTGCAAGTGAAAGTAGTCTTCAATTTGTCTTCTGGTTCCATCACTTCGTTGTACCCTGGATATCCATCTAAAAAAGACATCATCTGGGAACCATTTACAATTTGCAAGACTTCATCCAATGAAGGCAGTGGATAATTGTCCTTTTCTGATGCTCTGTTCAAATTCCTAAAATCTACGCACAATCTTATTTCTCCATTTTTTTTACGAACAAGAACAAGATTGGTGACCCACGTTGAGTGTCTTACTAGAAATATTATTCTTGCATTCAACAACTTCTTTACTTCTTTGTATATCAGTGGTTCTAATAGTGGATTGACAGGGCTCTGCCTTTGTCTGAATGGCTTGCTGTTGGGTTTCAGAGGAATGGTGTGTGTAATGATTGAGGTATCATAAGTCTTTAAATCATCATAACTCCATGCTATAATGTCTAAAAATTCTTTCATGCATTTGAGTATACCTTCTTTTTCTTCAGGTCTACACACCTTTCCTATTAACACATTCTTCTCTTCATTATATGTTCCCATATTGACAGGTTCACATTTATCTCCTTGAATCTTATGATCTCTCAATGCACTCAATTGATATGAATCAAAGAGTCTTTCTAACTCAATCATTCCTCATGGTATTGTATTATTCTTCAGGTTCAAGACACCCTATGCATCGAATTCTGCTTGCTCCAGATCTTCTTCGCCTATGATTTGAGCTTCAAAAACTCCAGAGTTGGTGATGAAATCCAATATGTGTTTATCATCATTGAACACCTGAAAATTTGTAACATTATCAGGAACTGATGGCACTGAGATCAACTCTATAGTGAACATTTTTAACCCACTCATAGCAAGTGGTGTAAGTGAACTTACAGCTTGTGCTAGGGAATTAGCAACTTGATTCTTTGATCTGTAAACTGATTTGATGTTGAATGCATCAAAATTTTCAATCAAATCCCAAACATAGTTTCTATACCTCTTCAATCTCTTATCATGACAAACATACTTCTTTCTTATTTGCTTGACAGTTACCTCAGATTCTCCATAAACATGTAGAATCTTAGCTCCTTTCTTGATAGCCATCAATAACCCATGAACTAATGATTCATATTCTGTAACATTATTTGTACATGGAAAATGCAGTCTGTGCGTAGCCATGAATGATTCACCTGATGGATTGATCAACTCGAACCCAACACCAGCTCCTTGCTTCGACTTGGACCCATCAAAATGCAAAGTCCATACTTGATTTCCTTCTTGATCAATTGAAACTTTATTTGGATTTTCTTTTTTCTTACCCTTCTTGGGAGTCCTTGGTGAAATTGGATCATTCTTCGGTTGATTGTCACTCTTTTCAACTTTTTCAATTATTTTAGTTTTAGTGGGCAATTCGACAGGGTTATCTTCTTTCTTTACTTCCAAAATTTCTAGTTTTGCAACTTGCAGAACTCTCCTGTATACTTGTTCCAAGGCAACTTTACACATATCACAGGAAAATTTAGAATGAAAAGCACTCTGTATTCAGCACCAGTTAGGTAATAATAGATCTTTGACATTTGCTTGCTGACCCAACTCTGTTGCTTGCTGAACATTCTTGAATACAAAAATTTTAAAATTTTCAAATGTACCATCTCCTTCATCAGAAGCGGACTCATAATTGTGATCAAGCAAAATTTTAGTTTCATCAAAAGATTTCTGACCTTCATCTTCTTTCATTCTTGAACCTTGTAGCATGAGGACTTCTTTTGTATTTGGCCTGTAATTTCCCAAATTAGTTTCTAGGAATAAAACCTCATTATCTTCACCATATTCTGTGATCATAAGTCTCAATCTTGGAGTACTATCAATTCTGATTTGATTAGGAATTCCTTTCCATGGTAGCCACATGTGTGAGAAATTGGTAGCTACATACCCATTCAATCTTCTTGACCAATCTCTGCTAAGGAGCATCCCATATCCACATGGGATATCAATGACTGATATATCAATATAGTTTTGTATTCTTGGATTAGATGATAACTGCATGTGTATATTATTCAATTCTCCAACCATGGGCACTTCTGTCTTATTCAGCTGTGTAACTTTCTTTGTGGTCAGGGTAGGAATCAAACCCAATCTTTTACATATGGTGAGTGGCATTACGTTTCTTGATGCTCCTGAATCCATCAAACAATTATGTAACATCTTCCTGAAAATATGGACTGATAATAGGAATGGGGCAGGCTCATCTCTTCCTTGATAGAAAACTACAAACTTTTTGTTTGGTAACTTGGAATGTGCATTCTTTGCCATATCATTTGACCATGTAATTTGATCTTTTGCAATCTTTTCATTTTTAACAATACTTCCTTCTTTTGTATCCTTTGTAGGGTCTTGGGCTATACATACTGAGTTCATAGATGGTGAAGCGCCCTCTGGCACAGTTTCCACAACATGTGCATTCTGAACATTAGATGAGTTAGAAGGGCCTGTTGTAGCATTCCTTGGAGTAGATGTATCATTTAAGCTGTTTAAAATAGTGTTTCTGATCTCAGGGATTCTCATCATTTCAACCAAAGGCATGCTCACCTTCACTTTCTTGAATTCTTCAGTAACAATTAAACATAAACGTTTAAGTCCATCATTTGTTGTAGCACCATCTTGTGAAAGATTGGCTCCTTGTGGATTGTCTCGTGACTGAACTTCTCGCATTGGAGTGGCTCTTTGAGCAACATCCCTTTGTCTATATTCTGGTGAATCCTTTGGAAAATTTGGTTTATTACTAGCATTTGGATTTGGTGGAGTTTGAAAATTGTTTGGAGGAACTGAAGTGGTTAATGGATCCTATACTCAATGATTTCTTTGATAGACTTTTAGGGGTGGATTCCCAACTGATTGTTGAAATGCTTGTACTTCCCCTGTTGCTTCAGCTTGAAAGTCATTACTGAATGGAGAGTAATAATCTAGATTTTTAATTGGTCCATTCACAGATGCTAGAGGAAACCTTCCATTGTACTCCATTGTATCATAATCCATCACAGGAGGGAATGTGAAGCCTTCAATGATCAAGGCTTGATCATACCTTGTTGTAGGAACAATCTCATATCTTGTCATTTCTTGTGGAGCATCTTGAGCTTGCATTCTTTACATCTCCTTTTGGAATATATCAGCAACTATTTTGAACTCTGTACACTACAACTCAAAATGCTGATTTGTGTTATGCAATCGACACCAACTTGATAAAGCTGCCTCAGCTAAGAATATCATATCTGTAGGTCTAGAATCCGAATTTGAATTATTCTCCAATGGAGATGGAACATTCCCATTGTTCGGAGATGTATTCCATGTTTTGTTTTGTCTTTGGAATCCTTGATTTGTTCCTTGAAATCTTTGATTATAACCTTGATAATTTCCTTGGTCTCTCTGATTTCCTTGATATCCATTTTGATTTCCCTAATCCCTCTGATTTCCTTGAAAACTCCTTTGCATATTTTGTAAATGATTATTTTGATTTCTCAGATGGGTAACTTCAATGGATAATCTCTTCACTTGATCAATTAACTCTTTCATTTCATCCTTCTCTTCTTGAGTCCTTGTAGAGGATGAAGACCCTTGTAAGTACACAGGTTGCACTGGTGAGGCTTGTGAAATGGGTACTCCTGGATGCAACATCATCTGATTGCTAGGTGTCGAAATTGGATTCATTACAGGAGTATGCTGTGTCAAAGCTTGGTTAATTCCCTGAATCTGATTTGGCATAGCTGGATGTCCCAAGTGATTAAGTGGCCCTTGAGTGTTCATGCCCAAGTCAGTATTCACTTTGATAGCCTCGACATAGGTTTCTATTAGAGTAGTTGGAGGTGCAGTTACTCTCTTCACAAACATGGAAGTAAGGCAGTCTAGTGCTACATAATATACTTCCCTCGCCATTGCATCATCAACATTATACGGAGCTTGCAACCTTGTATAAGCCTTATGAAATTGATTATTGAAAGAATTGATGGGTTCATGCTCTTGCCTCTTGACATCAACAAATTGTTTGTAAAGCTCTGATGGAGTGATAGGAATCCTAAACTTTTCTAGAAAGGTGTTTTTCAGTCTTTGCCAACTATTGATGGAACCTATAGGTAGATGAATGTACCAAAAGTATGTGTCTTCACCCAGTGAATAAGGAAACAATCTACATGTTAAATCTTCATGCTCAATTCTTCTATTTTGAAGAGTATCCTCAAAAATCTTAATATGTTCCTCTGCTGTCATGTTCACATCACTGATCTGAAATTTGGAGCAGAATTGTTCAGGACTCTTGGGCATTTCATGTTAATTCATGAAAACAACAAGAGGAGAAGCATTCGCTGGAAGCCAAGCCATTGGAATGTTTGCTTGTTGCACCGGAGCTGTTTGAGTAACTCCTTGTGTATTACTTGGTTGAGCAATTCTTGTATTTCATGGTGGAGTTTGAAACAAATCTATGATGACCTCTAGGCTAGGTGATCCTTCACTTGGGGAATTTGTCTTCTTATTGCACTTGGCTTTGGAATTGAAATCCAATTCAACCAACTCTTTTGAAGTTTGTGGTGTAGACCTTAGGATCCTCTGGTGCTTTTCAGGTGAAAAAGAAATAATGCAGTCCAGTGTGTCTAACTTTGTATTCCAAGAGAGGCCCTCCTTCTACCACCAATTTTGTTGATGTGTTTTCCTTGCACATACAATGCAGAATAAAATACTAGTGTACTCTATCCTCTCTTGAACAAAATCCCTCAAATGCTAAGCTAAGTGATTAGATGAGTAGACTTCAAGGTTCTTGATTAGTTACTTTTGGTGTTGAGACTTGGGATAACTTAGCAATAGGATGTGAATTACTATTTGACACAAAGGGACTTATGTAAATGTTCAACAATATGAAACTTGTTTCTCTTGGATAACATGTAACATAGCTTCTTCAAAGGTCTAACAATATGACAACTTAAGATATGACAGTGGAAGCTCTTGAATCTAAATCTAACAGGATTTGAATGAAAATGCAGAAGGAAATGGGTTTAAAAGACTCTAATCTAAATGCAAGCAATCACCACTGATTCACCAGAATCTCAACCACACTTTGCTTCGCCATAAGGTAACAACTACACAAAGGTGATGCTATCTTCTAAGGAAAAAGTAAGATTTTCAGATTACTTCTGCACATGAAGTAATTGAAGTTAAGCTTAGATAATGTTTAGACTAACCATGCACTACAATTTGCCATTGACAAATTATAAATGGTATGAACTATGGAGACACTGAACATGAATCAGCAACAACAACTTCCATAAAACATAAAACTAAATTGCTGAAAACAAACTAAATTGATCTTATTCTATGAGTGAACACTTAGAAACCATGCAATCATTTGAAACAACACAAATCACCATGAAAATTTCAGCATTGAATTTGTATTTATTTCAGCAGAGTCTTGAGTAACAATTTCTTAGAGCATTCCCCCTTGCAAATGAGAGCAAAATGGGCTTATATAGGCCCCAAAATTGAATGGATGGCCAAGATTTAAACTTGAAATTGAGGGCCCATATTGTGCCACGCAGGCAAGTGGTTACAAAATTTACTAAAATTGGACCTTGCATTTATGATGTACCCACCAAGTGGAGTACCCTCATTTATGACCTCTCCTTTTTGTGGTAAACTCTACAAATCTAGTCATGACACATGTAACCTCTTCCATAGGGACACTTGGTAGAGTTTGAATGGTGCATTCTATGATTTGCAGCTCCTCTGTACATTTGACAACAGTCATTTCCCAACCAGCCATAAATGTCTGAAACATGCCCATGAAAGTGGAAAGTGTGCAAATATCATTCAACAACTCCTTGGAAATAGCCTGTGTATGCTGAAAATACTTTGTATGCATCTTATCTTTCAGCAAGTATTCATCAATCTCTCCATTGGAATCAACTACCTTGTTTACAAAAACAAGTATTTTGCTTTGAATTTCCCGGAGTACTTCCCTTGTTCGAGTGCTATCACTCTCAATCTTTCCCAGAACCTGCTCCTTTATGCTGAGTGCATAGTACCAGGAATGGAAATTGTATGTTGAACCTTGTTCAACCACTCCTTCATCCAACAATGTGGCACTTGGAGTATAAATCAGCCTTTTCAACTGAGGCTTAACTTCCTCTCTTACATTTTTGAATTCTTCACAAGTAATCAGAATATTTTAAACTCTGTCAAATATTGAAGAAGCCTCCTTGTACAACTTCACAATTTCATTAATGAACCCGTCAGCTTTGATCTTGAAATTTGCTGCCCAATCCTGTAATACTTTAGATGAGGACCTCATTTCATCCAAATGTGCCACAGACTCCTGTGAAAGCAACACAGGTGGTGCAACCATCTCTTTATCCTGGCTTACTGGCCTCATCAACTACTAAATATAGTGCTAAAATGCCAAGTTATCCTTTTCTAACTAAATCCTCTGTTCTTGCTCTTTTCGTAGTCTGTCTTTGATGACTGCAACCGAATGTTCCAACTCTTCTATCTCATATTCTGCTGTGGCTGGTTCCAAATCAAAAGTATTCATGTCATATCTACCTGGGACACCGTCATTTGCTTCTACACTAATTTTTGGGACAGCAATATGTACTTGCCTTGACCCTGAGCTGCCTCTTGTGATCTTTGAGAATTTAGTAATTTTCTTCTTTCCTTTGTCAGGTTTGGCCCTGCTCAGTAAGTCTTCCAAACTTAAGATGGGTTCCCTTTCAATAACAGACTTCTCCTTGACTCGATCTCTTAGCCACTTTGGTAAGTCAGACAAGTCTTCTTGATTTTCGTCCTGACCTCCCTTTTGCTGAACGATAGGAAGAACCTCCTCATCAAACTCATACAACTCCTTGTCACTTTGATTTTCAGTCTCTACTTCTATCATGACCACCTCTTGCTCCTTAGATGATCTTGACAGAACCTCATCAATTTGATTACCTTATTTGATGCCTTGATCAGTTTGTACTTCTAAAGCTACCTGTTCATCCTGTCTCACTTCATCTTCCTCAATGTTTATTATACCATTACCCTCTTGCCTTGAAGATGCACTAGCTACCTTCTGATCATCAATCTTTGCTTTCTTACTTGGCTGAATATCTTCATGTGGATCAGCACCTTCACCCTCTAAATCACTAGAATCACTGGAGTCACTGCCTGACTCACCACTTGAAGAATCCTTGGACTGATGTGTACTAACTCCTCCCATCAATTTGTAAGTGAATTGGACATTCTTCTCCTGGAGCCTTCAAATTTGGATGTCCACATATTTTCTGGCATGTGCTACAATTGGCATCATTAAATCATCATTGCGTGTGACTTCCTGTTCTGACCAATTGATGGTGAAGGGCCTGTCCCTATTCTCTTCATATGAACTTTGTGAAAGTCTTTTATGATTGTCTTCAAGCTGATCCAGAATGTTGATTACTCTTGTTACTCTGACCAAATCCAAACACAATCGGTAGCAACCTTTCTTTCTTATTTCTATGTCATCATATGCATCTATCTAGTGATCCTCGAGCTGTGGCTTGTGCTTGTATTTGCTCCCAAATTTCTGTCTGACTATGCCAAATGGATCAAAGTTACTACGTGCATCATTGTGGCACAACAAGTTGTAAGCATGTAGCTCTATCTCTAAATTTTTAGCTGCTTGCAATGACATGCAAGCCTCAAGCCTCCCGATGCTGATTGGAAACTTTGTTGTGGTCTTCTTTCTCTTTCTCTGGACTTTATCAAATGCAACTAGCTGTCGTGTTACTTCCAACAACACCATTCTATCAGTGGGGTATCTAGGCAATCTGTAAGGCAATGATGGGAAGCCCTCAATACGGATGTATGTGAAACTTGGAAACTAAATAAACCACTTTCCATATTTTTGTACGAAGTTCATGGCCTCCTTCAACAATCTCGTGCATGTGTTACCTTGAAACAATCTGACAATGTGCATGGAAAAGACATCATTCAACCTTCTATAATGAGATATAGCTTGCAGGTGTAGCTGAGGATAGCAGTCATAAGCCTTGAACTATCCATCGCCATTTCCAACTCTCCCCTTGCAGTTCAGTCCTGGGTATCTTTCATTTTTGGCAAGCATATATATGACATATGAGCTCATATAAAATGTTTTTGTCTCCTGCAAACCCTTCAACTGATCATCGATGTTGCTACTGATCATTTCAGCCCAATCTATCATTTTTTTTCCACATATAATTTCTTCAATGAAGAAGAACATCTAGGGCTCAAAATTTGCTGATTGTGGGCAGCCCATGATGCGGTTCAAAAACACAACCATATAGTTGATTTCTTGATGAAAGTCAGACTTGTGAAGTTTTTTAGGCACCTTACTCACATGTGGCCTTGGTTGCACCAACCAGTTGTTGTTTATCACCTCCATACATTTCTCAGGTCCAGCCAAATAAAGTTGCAAGGAAAACTCCTTGTCGCAGAATGTAGTAGTTTTGTATGAGGGAATGTCAAAAGCTTCCGCAATTGCCTCCTTTCTCAGATAAGCCAGTACTTTGCCCTCTCTAGTCATAATGCATCTCTTTTCATGATTATAATGCTTGGCACATTCTAACATCAGTTCTGGACACAACATCACTGGTGGGAAACAAGAAGCTTGCACAATCCCGTTCTTCAACATTCACCTGATTAGATCCGATGGATTGGGTTTGTGAAAATTTTGTCAAATTTCCTCCATGTTGGTCTTCCTGAGATTAGTGTCACCTAGATTTTGCCACTTTGATGTGATCCTCGTTTCTGGCCACGTTCTCTTGAAATCACTCCTCATCAGTGTATGTCTGTCCTTCGCACTCATCATTCACCTGCACAAGTTTCAGACATTAGTTTGCTCAAAAATGCATAAAAGATAAGAACATAAGACAAAACACACCGCATAAAGCATGCAGGATAAAAGCAATTTCGAATTACCCCGCTTTATAAAGCAAACCTCGCAAAAGAATAAAACTAGATTAAACCTCCAATGACCTCAATCTACAGCTCAACCTCAGTTTAAGTTGTTGAAAGCCGTTCCCAACACCTTACCACGGTGACTTTGCTCCTAATATTGAATGAGTGCAAGCATGTTTTCATTGAGAAAGATGCTTGACCTCAAATAGATGTGAATGATTCCAAAGCCCATGCAAATTATGAACTCCGTCTATAAATTCAAAAACCCTTTGCTTCAATGCATTAAGTGAGGTTTATGCAGAGAAAACTTGCTTATAATATGATGGTCACAGAATGAACTAAGCGAAACTAAAACCAACACAATTGCTACAGTGCCCAGGTCCATGGTAAAAACATGCATATGTCTAAATCTTCTAATTCTTTCACCTTTTGTAAATTATCTCTTGACAACTGTTTGAAGTGGTCCCATTAAACGTCAATGTGTTTGAGGAATGATTGCATATACTCAAATTTTTACCGCTTTTGCAATTTCACAACTCACTTTTCTCAGCATAAAATATTTGAAATCCAAATTTGTCTTCTGAAATGCACTTAAACCACTACATCGAATAATTCTAATTATAGGAAAAATAAAATAGCCCTCGACATGTGTCCAGGCGAATCAATGACCGTTGTCTGCAAACTACTAATGACGCTAGAAGGTGATGAGCATTTATTATGGCATGTAATACACATATCTTCCTCTATCATGAGAAAATCACGAAGTGGTGCACAAAGCAAGTCTTGGATTCTACAAATTGATCAATATTGTGCACTTCAGACGGACCTTTTACTCCGATGTGAATGTCATAAAGATTGCAATGGAGTTGCTAGAGTCTGCCACACCATGCATTGTGAGTATGCGCATTGTAAACCAATCGAGGGAATCCCCCAGAGCGGACATTTTGATTGTTAAGGCATAAAATGAACAATGCCAATGGTTCAATAAAGTCTGCTAGAGAAAACCTAAGCGAACAATTAGGAAGTGTTGTGCCAAATTCATATTATCCCAACATATTGAAGATGTCCACCTCATTTGCAAATAGAACACTGGAGTCTACCTGAGCGGACATTTCAGTTGCCAAAGAATAAAATAAATGATGCCAATAGCTTAGTAAAGTCCACCAAAGAAAACCTAAGTAGACAATTTGGGAGTGTCAAGCCATTCTAGAGCAATCTTTACTCCTTGAAGATGTTTTCCCAAGCGGACTCTAGACTTGAAACATGAATGCACTCTTCGCTTGACTCATCGCTCTACCAACTTGCTCCTATGGCAAATTCAAATACACTTGCACCACTGCCAATCTTGGAAGCTTCATAGGACACAAAACAATTACCAAGAAGAGTTCGAGAATACACACGAGGCCAAAGAGAAACAAACACGAGCAATGTAGAATAATGAAGAATAACCACCTGAAACAAAGCTTGAAAGCGATGATATATGCATTGGTCCTCACAGCCCCAACAAACCAAACCTCAGATTTTGGCCTTGGACAACCTCGGCTTCAGCGGTAAGCATTCTGCTTAATACTCGCAAGAAAATTGACCACCTTAAAACATTCAATAGTCTCGATCAGAACCACCTCTACGTTGCCAACTCTCCATTCACGTGAAACACTCAAAAGAAACAAAGTCAAGAACTCACGACATGGGGGTCCCCATTTCAACGGGGCGATGTTGAATTGGTCACAACAAGGCTTAGTTTCTAATATTCCTCTTTTTACCGATAACATGTGTTTGAAACAAAATGTTGATTTTTTTAAAACGCAAAGCTTAGGAAAACTCCCATAGATAATAGCCATGGTTTTTCATCTTTAACTCTTACTGATAAGTCCAAGGGATAAAAGTTCATTAAACTAATTTTTTCTGATAAGCTCAAGGAAGGGGTAAGTTTCATAAAATCTAATTTTTGCTAATAGCAAGGAGTGGTTCAGGATTGGCACATTTTGCCAAGAAGTAAAGGCCAAAAGATGAAAGTTCATAAAACCTATATTTTTTTGATAAATCAAAATAAAACATAGTTTGAATTCCCTAATTATTGTCGATAAAGCCTAAGATAAGAGTAGGTTCAATTTTTCATAATTTTACTGATAAAGCGTAAAACCACCTATTAGACTAAAGTTCTAAATTTTAGAATTTTGTTGATATACATATCCCAAATAAGGCTAAAGTTTTGATTTTGTAATCCTAAAACAAGAGAATGTTCCTTAAACTATGTATATGTATATTAGTAAAAGAAAACTTTTATGACACTTCCCCATCTGACCGATATTGCTCATTTTCTACTTTTCCCCTAATTTTTAGTTCATCAACGATATCATCATATTCTAAACTTGTTGAAGGATGTGATTTATAGTAAAAAAAGTGTCATGCTTATGAACTGCCCCTTTTTCACCGATCAGAAGCATTCATGAAGCAATCACACTTGTCGATAAATCATGAAAACTTCATTTTCTTGAACAAACACAACTTAGCTATTTCAAACATGTTTGGATATACTATGTCAAGAAATTGACAATTTGGCATTCTTATGAACTTAGGAACTAATTGATGACATGATTGGAGAATAGTATATAATCGCTTTCTATGGTATAATTGTCTAGTCGGTAAACTGCGAAACTTTTGAATTTAGGAACCAAAACCAAAATTCAAATATATAAGGAAAAGCTGATAAGCATTCTATAACATGTGTTTGAAACAACATGTTAATTCTTTTCCAATGCAAATCCTTTTCGGGAAAACTCCCATTGGAATAACCTAAGGTTTTAGAACTAGTTTGTAGGTTTTGAAATCTCATGACCTATTGATAACAAGGCATAGTTTGCATCTTTGCACTTAGCTGATAAATACCAATCAGTCAAGTTCTTAATCTACCACTTTTACCGATAAGAATAGAATATGGACAAAGTTCACAAATTACAACATTTTCCAATAAAGAGCAAAATAGCTATACTGTGTCAGCAAATCTATGATTTGGCATTCTTATGAACTCAAGATCTACTTGATGACATGATAGGAAAATAAGTATATAATCACTTTAGGTTGTATAATCAACTAATCGGTAAACCGTGAAACTTATGAACTTAGCAACCAAAAACAAATTTCAAATATATAAGAAAAAGTTGATAAGAATTCTATAACATATGTTTCAAACAAAATGTTAATTTTTTTCTAAGGCAAAGCCTTATCAAGAAAACTCCCATCGAAAGAACCGAAGGTTTTAGAACTACTTTGTAGGTTTTGAAATCACTTGACTTGCCAATAACAAGGCATAGTTCGGACCTCTGCACTTTTGCCAATAGGCTTAAGTTTTGATATTCTTTTTTTTACCGATAACATGTGTTTGAAACAAAATGTTGAATTTTTTCTAAGGCAAAGCCTTATCGGGAAAACTCCCATAGATAATAGACATGGTTTGTCATCCTTAACTCTTACTGATAAGCCCAAGGGATAAGCTTAACAGGCAAGTTTCATAAAATCTAATTTTTGCAGATAGCAAGGCATGGTTCAGTATTGGCACATTTTGCCAATAAGTAAAGGCCAAAAGATGAAAGTTCATAAAACATATCTTTTGCCTATCAACCAAAATAAAACATAGTTTGAATTCCCTAATTATTGTTGATAAAGTGTAAGATAAAAGTATGTTCAAAATTTCATAATTTTGCTGATAAAGCGTAAAACCACCTATGAGACTAATGTTAAAAATTTCAAAATTTTGCCGATATACATATCCCAAATAAGGGCAAATTTCTGATTCTGTAATATTTGCTAATGGAACCCTAAAACAAGAGAATCCTCCTCAAACTACGGATATGTATATTGGCAAAAGAAAACTTTTATGACACTTCCCCATCTAACTAATATTGCTTATTTTCTATGTTTCCCCTTATTTTTAGTTCATTGGCGATATCATCATATTCTGAACTTGTTGAAGGATGTGCTTTATAGTCAGAAAAGTGTCATGCTTATGAACTGCCCCTTTATCACCGATCAGAAGCATTCATGAAGCAATCACACTTGTTGGCAAATCGTGAAAACTTCATTTTCTTGAATAAACACAACTTTGTTGCTTCAAACATGTTTGGATATACTATGTCAGGAAATTATAAATTTGGTGTTCTTATGAACTCAGGAACTAATTGATGACATGATTGGAGAATAGTATATAATCGCTTTCTGTGGTATTATCGTCTAGTCAGTAAACTACAAAACTTTTGAATTTAGGAACCAAAACCAAAGTTTAAATATATAAGGAAAAACTGATAAGCATTCTATAACATGTGTTTGAAACAACATGTTAAATGTTTTCCAATGCAAAGCCTCTTCAGGAAAACTCCCATCGGAAGAACCTAAGGTTTTAGAACTAGTTTGTAGGTTTTGAAATCTCAGGACTTGTCGATAACAAGGCATAGTTCACATTTCTGCACTTAGCTTATAAATACCTATCAGGGAAGTTGTTTATCTACCACTTTTGCCGATAAGCATAGAACATGGACAAAGTTCACAAATTGCAACATTTGCCAATAAAGAGCAAAATAGCTATATTGTGCCAACAATCTAATGCTTTGGCATTCTTATGAACTCAGGATCTAATTGATGACACGATAGGAAAATAAGTATATAATCACTTTCTGTGGTGTAATCATCTAATCGGTAAACCATGGAACTTATGAACTTAGCAACCAAAAACAAATTTCAAATATATAAGAAAAAGATGATGAGCATTCTATAACATCTATTTCAAACAAAATGTTAAATTTTTTCTAAGGCAAAGCCTTATCGAGAAAACTCCCATAGACAATAGCCACAATTTATCATCCTCAACTCTTACCGATAAGCCCAAGGGATAAAAGTTCATAAAACTATTTTTTTTCCAATAAGCTTAAGGGGCAAGCTTTGTAAAATCTATTTTTTACCAATAACAAGGCATGGTTGAGGATGGATTGGAACATTTTGCAAATAAGTAAAGGCCAAAAGATGAAAATTCATAAAACATATCTTTTACCAATAAACCAAAATAAAACATAGTTTGAATTCCCTAATTATTGTTGATAAAGCATAAGATAAGAGTAGGTTCAAAATTTCATAATTTTGCAGATAAAGCGTAAAACCACCTATCAGACTAAACTTTTAAATTTCAAAATTTTGCTATGGATTTACCAATAAACATAAGTCAAGCCATAGTTAGGAATTTAATGATTTTCTAGAACTTGAAGGTATATCCATCTAACATACACATAAACCTTAGTACAATATATACTAGAGTGGAGAATAGTACATTCCACAATGCATTGTCATTGTAATTTTTTTTCCCAATACCTTGCATTTGACTAGTTACTTTAGCTAATTACAATGTAATCTCAGTCTTTCCAAGATTTTCTATTCAACTACTTAATTTAGATAATTGGAATGCAATTTGTCTATATAAGAAATATTTCATCCAAGCAAAATATTACAACTAAAACACATACTATAATTACAATACTACAAGGTGGCACTTGTTAGTTCCTACCGTAGGCAGGAATGCTAATGCATTCATGCAAGTTCTATTATTTTTATTCAATGGACCAATCAACATTAAGAATTAAAATCAATTGACTAAATATTCTAATGTTTATTATTTTTCACAATATATTTCAATATATATATATTTTTTTATCTGATATTTTATTGGATGATAGTGTCTAATAGTCTTATTAGCATGATGTCAGCAATTGGTCTTATTTGATTTTCATATATATTTAATGCCAACCAATACAATAAAAGGTGCGTACAGTACACTACCAATTGCAATCAAATTGATTGATATAGATATTATTTGTTTTTTTGCATTTGCATATATTTAATGCAAATACATATATGTCAAAGTTGGTGTTTATTACAGTCGAAAAATTATTAACACGTATGGTATGTCACATGAGCATGTCTCTTGTATATATGCACTGTCCTTCATCTAAAAGACATCACATGATTTTTTTGCTGCACAGAAAATTTTATGGTTTGAAATCACTATTCCTCATAAATGTTGTTTGACTTCTAATTCATTTCATCAGCTCTGATATTTTCCTCCTCATTATTCATTATCAAAATTTAGTCATTTGGAGATTTTGGAGGGCTTTTTATAAAGTTGATTGGACATATAGACATTTCATGTCTTTTGTACACTATAGCCATGCATGCTAGAAATTAATAGAGCTTGACTTTCACAAGTTACAATTTATTTTATTTGATTTTGTCTATGGAATATCAAATTGATTTGAGATTTTTCTATGAGGACATTCAATTGGTTTGTTTTTCGGGAGGGTTAAAGTCACTAATCTGCTTATTAAATCAGGGCTTCAATGCTTTCAATCAGTATCATTTGCTTTCTGTTGGTTCTCATCATCATCATCAACTGTGGAATAAAACTCAGGTACATGCACTTGTTACATGCTTGCATTTCTTTTCAACTCTCATATCCTCATCTCTCTTCATATCCTGTTTAGCATGAATATGCTCTACTTTCTCTTTCTGTGTATCTATATCTTATGTCTGAACTGAGTATGTGGTTCGAATCCTAAGAACTTTGTTGTTTGAATCTCATATCTGTATAAGTTAGATAGTAGACTAACGCATATGAATAGCATCATTGAGTTGTAGAGCTAGTTGAACAAGAACAGCTAGGTTTAAGGAATCATCAATATGACCTACGTCTGAGCAACTCTTTTATATAGATTTCCAGTGATCTTGAAATTTGTTTTACCATGCTAATTTTGATCTCATGAAGAGCTAATTATAAATAAGATGAGGAAATCTGTAAGGTCTTTACGGAAATCTACAAGGTCTTTATTTTATGTTTTGCATGTTTTAGGGACTTTATTCTCAATGTTAAACTTGTTTTAGGAAAAGTTGTTTTCAAAATTTTCCCATGTTTATACCCAATCTTTAGTTCGTGTAAGGTGATCAGTCAGTTCTAGTGACTTGACCTGTGTATTTTCTTTACATCCCTAGCATTTGTAAACATTGGTTTACCATTAATGGGTTATAGTTTCAGGCTGAGGCTGGAAGACATATTCGTTTCTAGCAATTTGGGTTTTTGATACTGTGCTTTCCAGTGATTTTGGATCAACTATCTATTCAGGCTCTATATGTTTGAGTGTTGCAGGAGACTCAATCTCATAATCTTGAATTAGCAATCTGATTGCATTATCTTCAACCTGAACTGTCCCCTTCCCTTCCATACTCCTAATACATTAATTGACATAGGAACAAGAATACCCAGATGATTGATTGTATTGCTTTTAGACTGCTAGGTAGCAGCTTGTGGAGTAGTTCGATACAAACATTTTCTAAAATAGAATTTAGAATTGAATCAAAACAATCTAATACTTGTTTATATGAATACAGATTGTCACTGTATCTGACACTGCTTGGACAATGATTCAACTGCTCATTGAAATTAACACAATTGAGAGGGTACCTTTATAGCCCAAGAACAACAAATGTGAGAGTAATTATGAAGTGGGTACTTTGAATCCAGTGAATATATGTAGTTTTTCTTCAGGAGATGACAGAATTCTTTGTAAATCTCAGTCTAATTTTTAAATTTTCATTTCATATATATACACGTTCTTATATCATGTGCTTATCAATCAAATGGGTATTTACCAATTCAGCTTTGTAAAAAATCTATGAAGCACTAATTATATATGACACTTGCACGCACAGGGGGTTCAAGGAATACGCTGATAGGAACAACGCTCAAGTTTACCAAATTTTCTGGCGTGATTTACTTTTTAGGGCCTGACACAATTTTCTAGTATCAATTATTTTTTTTTAGAGCTCGAGACTATTTCTTGGCGTCAATTATTTTTTACGGCCTCAGACTATTTTTTGGCGTGAATTATTTTTTTAGGGTCTGCGACTATTTTACCGGCATCAATTATTTTCTGGCGTGAATTATTTTTTAGGGCCTCACACTATTTTTTGGCGTGAAATGTTTTTTACAGCCTCACACATCAACTTTGTTGCTAAATGTTATCATGATTAGACATTTGAGCTTTTCCTGCAACGCGTCAAACATGTGACACAGCGTTGTTCATTTTGTTCACTGTTCCTACCGACCTGCGGTGCGTTAAATTTCATGCAATGAGAGAAATGAAGGTCGTTTAGGGTTTTTTGCTAGTCAGGAAATGGAAAAAATGTGCTGGAAAAGTTGTCCGACTCTGGAGTTGCGATGGAACGCTTACACTTTGATTGCCTTACTTAAATTTTAAAACCTAAACCTAATCTACTAGCTTATTACAGGGTACAGACTAGCATTTATTCCAAAGACACAATGTACCGAACATCTGCACAGTACATCTGCCCGATGGAAAAGACAAACATTGCCCTTTAAACATAATCCCCTTTTCCCACTTCATAATTTTGAGCGCTTATATTTGCCATAACTAAATTTAGGATATTTTATTTTAGGTTTTACAAGCATATTACCTAGAATCTAGAACAAATATCAGAAGTTCTAAATATATTTCTATTTTTTTCGGGTCTAACAAATACCGTGCACAATTACTAGAAATTTTTGAAATTCTTTCCTGCATCCTCTTATCATGGTTGCATGTTGGATATATTATAGGTATGATATTTCTACAGTTCATAATGATATTTGCAAGTTCTATATATTTCCAAAGTTAAAGTACTAAATAGACCTACAATTTATGAGCATATAATTTAATATATGTTATGAAGAGACATTAACTTTAAATTTGGATATATTGTAGGCATGATATTTCTACAGTTCATAATGATATTTGCAAGTTCGATATATTTTCAAAGTTAAAGTACTAAATAGACCTACAATTTATGAGCATATACTTTAATATATGTTATGAAGAGGCATTAACTTTAAATAGGGCATTTTGCATATGTTTGCTCTGTCAGTCTCTAATATCTGTGAATGGATCTGCACAGTTGAATCAAACCCAGATAAATTACTCACATTTTTTCTTTCTGGGTACATTGAGGGCAAGATTGGTGGTGAAGGGGATACGCTACTATAGTCTTAGATTAAATTTTGGTCATTGATTTAACTATGCTTTAAGAATCCCTAGAGTTTGATGTTTAAGCTTAGGGATATTTAATCATAATTTCTTAAGAAAACAATATATGTGTAATGTTAAAATTTCTATATCTATGTTAATTCTTATTTAATTATGTATCTATTTTGAAACAATGGCTTGATACTTTATATATCAGTAAATGGTGTTGGGCTCTTTCCCTCATAGCTTTACTCATGTGTGGACAGTTAGCTTAGCAGTTCCACATGTTACCATATCAGAAAATTTGACAGTTAGACTGAGGAAGTGGCATATACATGTTCACATATGTAGAACCTTTGATTAATGAGGTTTGATCCTTCCATCACCCACTAGACAATTTGATCGATGATTTCCACTATCTCTAGACTTAATAATTAATATCAATTAGAGCCGTCATGACATGATGTGCGGGTGGGACGCAGGCTAGAGTAATGGGATTTCAGTATCTATGTTCGTAATGAAACTGTAGCAAACAAATTTTAGTTTTTTTTCTAGAAAAACAAAGAACTGATGCAAACTAATTTACGCCTTTTAAGAAATGCGGAACCTTCTACCGAGAATATTATTGTAAAGGAATATGAGAGGACATTAAAGAATTTGTATCCCCATTCACATAGGACTAACAATATCCTCTATCATAATTCTCTAATAAAGTTTAAGTTTTAGACTTGTAATATGATTTTTAATATGTTCATATTTTAATATTAAATATGGAAACTTTGTTTTCCACTTATTCAAAAATGTTTTGGATTATATCCATCAATGAAGATATGTCTATATGAATATCAAGATATCAAATATTTTAACAATTTTCATTTTTTTTACCTTTGATTTTGCTTTTCTATTAGAAACCAAGTTCCATGTTTGGAATTTGGATATTCTATGGACTTTTAGTAATGGCTAAATTATCTAATTATGAGATCTCAATTATCTAATTTCTTTATTTCTCTTGTCAATACATTTGTTTTGCAGAACTGAATAAAAAGATTTCGAATGGTAGTATGCAGAGCAAAACTTTTAATATATTCGAATATATGTGTCTAGATTATGCCACTAATCTAGAAATATTATCATTGGTAAGCATTTTTCCTTTAATTAAGCTTCTCTTTGCTAAAAGCCAGTTAGTCTACTAGCAGGCCATTACCCAATCAAAATAACCAAGGTGATAAAAAATATTATCAGTGGGCATATATTTTCTCTCCATTTAAACCAATTAAGCTTGTTTTTTTTAAAACCTGCTTAACCTATGTCAGGCACTTGTCCTACTCATACCCTATAATGCTCAATAAAAAAAATCAAGTCTGCATGGAATCTTTTGCCATTAAATAAAATTAAGCTTCTTTTTGTTTATATCTAATTAAGCTATTAGTCTTATACAGCGTATAATTCTTTGCAAAAAATTTAAAAAAAATAAGAAAACAACCGAAAGATATTTCATACGTGCAACTAAGGCCATAATTATTGCTGAGAAAATAAGCTCCCACCAACCATCTGACAATATTAGTGTTCAGGGTGTTACCTTTGAGATTTTTGCTTCCACTTTGATTCTAATAAATTGAATAAATAGAGTAACTTCTATAATAGATTATAGACCCCACTGTACCGAATGACTACATGCTGTCAAATCTTTTATGAAGTTAATGTCATTTGGCTTAATGTGCTCGATCTTATTGGCAAGAATGTCAAACTGACAATGTTTTATGACCATGTTAGCATGCATTTTTAAGGACTTTTCAAGAAGTGTCATTCGTAGAATATCCTTGTCCTGGGAATTCTATCTTGAATATCATGAGTTTATATGCATATGGCAATCCTCTATCTAAAGGCTTTGCTAACGCTACACTCAAGAAAATTGAAGAGCTTCCACCAGAATTTGTCAAAAGGTCATTATCGAAAAGTCATTTATATCATCATGACTATCCTTCTATTTTGGATACTACTTCTGCATGGGACAATATCACTATAAATCTAGAAAATAAAGAAGTTTTGATATGGACCTCTGCTATTACAAGAAGTAATATTATATTATTAAAAGCTTTTGCATGGAAATATAAGGTTATCCATTTGCAAATTAGTTACAGGTCTATAATCCAAGCTTGCTCTTATGGAAACCATTGTACATACACTTTCCTCAGTACGCTGAACCTCCATACCAAATATCTGTTGTCTCATATGACCCCATTCCGAGGCATAACTATTCAGGACACACTTGAATCTATTGTTGATCTCTGTTTAGAATTTCCTTATGGTTATCTGGAATGGTATATACATCATACAAATACACAACTTTTAGGAGAATGACATGTTCCTAGAACAATCCACTATGCTCAGAAAAAGATTAAGCATTCTTATGTTTATTCATACATAAGCACATTTGCTACTTCTAATGATCTTCTAGTTATTAATCTCATCCAAGATGTTGGCAGATGACAAACATTTCTTTGTAGAAATAGCTGAGTTACCTAGTTCCCTTTACATTCAGGATGAAGCACAACATGCATGGTGGATGGTAGTTGTATATTCTTGATTTCTTCATTCATGTATAAATATTATCTAAAGTTTGGTGAACCCCTTCACATTAATAAAGTAGTAAAATGACTATCACTTTTATGTATTCCAACTCTGTCCTCATAACAAATCACTTGTGCCATTGCAATTCTCTGCATCTATTCTTCACATCAACTTATGTAATTAATTTAGATAAAACAATTGAGTTTTAAGACAAACACCAAAACACATATTAAAATTGATAGATAAAGATAAGTACTTTTACTTACTCTCTATGAGAAAAAAAAATCTAAATAGAGTCAATGTGGACTCTGAGGTTTAACTTGGAAATTTGTTTTTAGATATACAACAATGAGGCTTTGACAGTCTGGGAAATGAATTGTGCTTCATTAGGAATGAAAACTACATACAAGAAACTTATCAATAAATTTTTGTGTTAAATGCAAAATGCATTATACTAGTTTCCTATATTTATTGATTTTAGTTTCTTTATTTGTCATGTGAATACAATTTGTGCAGAACTTGATAAAAGTTTTTTTGAACCTGAACTGTGGCACACTATAGGAGTAGTCTGAAATCTCTTGTTTACAAAGGTGCATTCAACTTTCCTATGCCATTTGTTTAAATTTGAAACTACTCTTTATTTTTTCGTCTACTTTCATCCACAATGTTGCAATGAAATTTTTTAAATAAAAATCAAGAATGTAGATAGATATATGTAGAGTATGCGATTAGCTTGAATCATTTTAAATTGTGTTAAATCTGTAATAGGTTATAATGCATTAAAGGCTGTAATCAAAAAGTAAAATAATAGCATACAAAGTGAAAACTAATTTTAATAATAATATTTATACATAGTTAGTAGTTATTATATAATTCTTATAAAGCCAAAACTATTAATATATTTGAACATATGTGCCTATATCTATGCCAATAAGATTACATCTATTAGTTGCATGTTTAAGGAAGAATGTGCTTACCGTAATTATTATAATGTATCTTATATTCTAATATCAATTAATGCTTGCACCATATGTTTATGAAAACCATAGAAAAATTAAATATAATTACCAATATCAGATTTCATTTTGAATATCCTCTGATCCTGTAGTGATATAATTGTTATGAATTAAAAAGGGTATAGTTGTAGTCAGTTGTATTTCATAATGTCTAGGAATCTTTCAAATATGGATTCCAACTTGCAAATATAGTTGAAGACATTTTGAATTTAACTAATTTGACGATACAACAATTTCTAACACCATTGTAATTTTGGTCTAGAAAAGAGACACTGAATGGAGAAATTGCTAAAGCAATCAAATACTGAAGATTCAGTACAAAAGAAACAAAGAAGAAGACACTTAAGCCTAAGTGCTATATATTCAAAACATTCTACAGAAGCAACAAGATATAGAGGTGTTAGACAATGCTCATTGGGTCGTTATGTTGCAGAAATCAGAGATCCTAAATTAAAAAAATAGAAGTGGCTTGGAACTTTTGATTCAACAAAATAAGCTGCCTATGCTTATGATAAGGCTGCTATATCAATGAGAGGCTATAGTGCAATTACAAATTTTATCTATTCTAATTCAAAACCATGTAACTTATTTTCCAAGAAGCCTATTGTTCCATTTTCTAGTTTGGAAGCCAATCAGAAGAAGCAGAAACAAACAATGAAGAACGTTCACACAGAATCAAGCTATCAGGACTCCATAGCAATAGGTAAAGGAAGTGAAGCTCCATGCTTCAGTCGTAAGGAAATGGATGACTATACAAAGGATATCTCATATAGAGGTGTTAGTGGATGTCCTTAGAGTAGCTATGTTGCAGAAATTTGGAATAGCAGGTCTAAGAGACGTCAATGGTTAGGATCTTTTGATACAATAAAAGAAGCCACTCTTGCCTATGATAAGGCTGCTATATCTATCAGTGACAATAAAGCAAGAACAAATTTCTTGTATGTCAATTCAAAGCCATCCAATTTCTCTAGTAATCAACCTATTTTTCCCTTGTCTAGTTTGCAGTCTACTCCTATATTAAATCCAATTTTGAGTCAAGAGAAATCAAATCCTAGAAGTGATGACAACTTTGGTCAAATGGCCAGCAATGATTACATGGAACCTTTAACAAAAATGATAGAAAAGAATGATCATTTTCTTAGAGGTAAATCAAACAATTTACAACTATCCATGTGTCTTCCTGAACTTGATAGTAGTAGCAAATTTTTGATCAAGCAATCTTTTGTATCACTCTGTACTTTAGAGTCTAGTTCCAAATTAGAACAAGTTTTTCTTGAAGACATTGATATAACTTCAACCAATTATATTACTCAATGTACATCTTCATTGTGCCAATCCTGCTTTAGTCTTGCTGACAAGTGTTTGTTTAGTAGTAGCACGATCATGAATACAATTCCCATAACAAACTCTAGCATGACCATTTTTCCATATGGCATTGGTAACCATTGTCCTAATCAATTTTTGGAAGACCCTGCTCTTATCAGTAATGACATTGATACAAGCGAGATATACAATATCAATCACAATTGTAGCATTTCATCTATGGCTACCACTAAACATGTGTCTGCTACTAAGTAGCTATGTATCTGCTACTAAGATTAACACATTTGATCTTGCTATTGATCATGTCAAATGTCTTATTAAGATAAGTTATTAGAGTGTGTATACAGTTGGAGAAACATGCAATGCATGAAAAGTTGTTTCTTTACAAGCTTTTCAAGCAAACAATTTCAAATAGAGTTGATATTGTTCTTTGAAGAACAAAATTTCCATTGAACAATATTCTTATTTTTATTTATAGAGAAGTACAAATTGCAAACAAAGAATTGTATTTTTTATTACAATATTCCCTATTAACATGAATAGATTAAGAGCACAACTGAAAGATATTCTATAAAAATATGATTTATTCTTAGTCATGTTTTTTCATCTGCAACAAATATATGAATCTGACAAAGCTATTGTTGATATTCTACAACTTTTCTATTGTAATACCAATGAAACTCTACATATGAAAATGATCAAAACTACTACTTCTAACTTTTAAATGTTTGTTCTTATACAGATTTGTTTTGGTATTGCACATAAAATACAAAAGTTAGGAGAAATAAATGGAACCAGTTACAGTTTTTATCTGATAGTGTATTAGGTTTACTATGTACTTTATCCTAAAACTAAAAAAAAAGTAACTTACTATAGCAGAAATTAGTTTTAATCAATTGGAACAACAGTACAACTTTTCAATACTGGATACATCCATAGGAAGAGTACTAGTTTCATAGATATATTGTCTACTTCAAAGATAATGACCGTCATTTCTATTTTGATGAACAGATCCACCACTTGTATGTTGATAGAAAGAAATAGCTCCAATAAGAGCAATTGATCAACCAACTCTACTTGAATCATATTGTCGTCCAATTTCTACACTATCATGAAAATGGAGCTTGAATTGCAAAAACTCCACACAAAAATAATTACATATATATTTACTATTCACAGTCAAGATCCTGATCAAATCATCATGAATAATATAGTGACCTTACATATACCATTCATGACAGTATAATTATTCTTCAAACAAGTATAATAGTCATAGACTTTGATACAACCCACATTCTAAAGGATATTTTATGATTGGTTGATAGAAAATTTAAATGTGATCGATGGAATGCTAAGAGCTTGCAAATAGTTGTTCTATGCGATTACAGTTACAAATTATATAGTTATCCAATGTGGAAAAGAAATGGCTCACTCTTCGAAGGATGAAATCATGTTACAAGTATACACTATTATGATAGTCGAGGTGTTCATAGTGGTTCTATTGCTCATTCTAGTAAAAAACACTTTGCATTTTTACATATTGTTGATATGTGATGTAATAGTGTTCTTATATTTTTTTGGTGGTTACTGACCATTATGAACTCAAGGAAAATAGGCATGGAAGAAGTAGTATGAAGATTCCAATCTAAAACAAGGAAGTATATGAAACCAATAGTTAGTACAGAGCAACAGAGTAGACTTCTTTGTCTTTGTGTTTTTATGTATTTATAATTATATTTATATAATAACTCTTGTAATTGAACATGATCTGACTTGAACAATGTCTATTGCCTAAATTGAATTTGATAATGTTTTCAAAGAGCTCTCTCTATATGTGCAAAATTTTCTTTCTGATAATTGTTATTTGCTTTAATGGTCTAGTTGCAAAATTGAGCATTCTATGTGCACTCACCTCGAAGAATTCTATTTATATGGTTATGAACTTTGATGGTCAGGTTTTAAATTGCATTTCAAAATAGCCAGCTACTATTGTTTTGACAAAGTTCAAAGAATTTCTTGAAGAGTCTTAGAGCAAGATCATATAGCTTTATTTCTATAGACATGATGTTTCTTAAATTTTACGTGAGCAGTTTGTATATAATAATATAACACGCATAGAAATAACATACAAGTCCATTGTTGATAATCTTCTTTATCATTTGCATAGATTAGACACTTTGGGTTGTATGTTGAATCCCTATTGCAATCTATTTTTATCCTAGATGAATTCCTATTACCCAAAGACTCTGGAAGAATATGACGTTTGCAAATTGAGGACATTTTTAGGCGTCTAGAGTCTTAGCATTCTTATGCATATCACTAAATGACCAATTTTGATTTCGATTAAGTCGACTAGAATACAGGGTCCAGAATACAGGGCAAAGCAAGCCAAACTCTCTAATGTAATCAACTTGAAAGCAACCTCTTCTTTTTGAAATCCCACCTTCCCATCTTGGGTTGGGGATTTATTGTTTTAGCTGAATCTTTTGGGTATGGCTTTATTTTCTGACATAAAGCCTATTTCAAATGTTCACCCATAAAATAGTTCATCATATATTAGTTAACAACCAAAGTGAACAAAGATAAAACAATTTTTAAAACATATGTAAATTCAAAACATGCAATTTGTACAATATATTACTTAGATTAGAACTATGTCGCATTCTTGCTATATTTAATATATTTCGCTATCTTATTGGTCAAAGATTTTCTATTACAATATTTTTTTTGCTACACACCATTTTGATAGTTCAAAATGAAGGAGTGGCAAAGGAACAAACACATATTCTTCCCAACTCAAAAATGGGAACCAACAGACATTGGAAGATATGATGCTATGAAGATGGCTCATGTTTTTATGATTGATTGTGTAGCTGTGGAAGAGGCAATTCAAACAGTGGTGGGGATAAAAATCCTTCAAGAATTTCCACAAGTACTACAGTACTCAAAAGTTGTTTCTATCTTCCTTTCCAATGCAATGGATCTCCTCCAGGATTTTGACCTCCTCATAAAGTTAGCATTTGACTATGTACAAAGTTATCTCATATCAGAGGAAACTTATAAGTCAGCAATTGAGAGCTATGAACTATTTTATGGTTCAGATGTCATAAGATGTCTTTTTACCTTTAATGAGATACGCAAGGATCCAACAATGTTGTGTGTTTATAATGCTATCAAAATTGGCATACAAAATGATTGTATCCTCACTATGGAAAATGATGTGGAATCCCATCAATTACAACTTGGTCCACACCTTGCATCATGGGTCAAAAGGACTTTTCTTGCCCTTCATTTTCTCTTGGACCATGTTCCTCATCCACCTTTGCTTCATCACTCTGCCCCTATCCAAAATATTGTCCCCACTATCTCAAATCTTGCTCAAGTTAGTTCAATTGTTCCAAATACTCTGACAACCCCTCCAGTTCCTGACGCTTTCAATTCTAACAATAATAAATCTAGTTCAACTATCTGATATGTATAAGAAATTTCTTTTCTGCTTGGCTTCTGTAAGAGCATTCTAAAACAATTATGATATATAATGTTTTGATTTTAATGCTCCTTTGAGAATCTCTAGTTCTAATCCATATCATTTTTCATATCTATATATAGAATAAGTTTAGGTTAAGTGCATACAAATGCAATACAAAATAAGTGTCAAAAGTGTTGATTTGTTTAAATTCAATCAGAACTAAACTTAGATGAGTTATAAGCATTATCAATATGACTTGATTTGATAACACAAGAAAACTTGTTTAGAACAAAGTGTATAACTGTAATCATAAATTCAATACAACTTGATTTGATAACACAAGAAAACTTGTTTAGAACAAAGTGTATAATTGTAATCATAAATTCTATCAAAACCAGAGATTGACAATGTCTCATCTAATATATAGATACAACTTTCTTGTTGTATTTTTTACTCAAGCCAATATCAAAGCAATCATTATTCTACTTTTATAAAATTTTAATCCAATAATGACAATAAATATATTTCAATGTCTATCTAGTTCACAAGAACTTAGCAGACTGCATATGTCCATAGGGTGAATAGATAATTGAAAAATTGTTCATTTATTGAATATGATTACAAAAAAAATAAAACCATGTGAATATAACAATGACAATTTTATATTGCAGAATCACAAGCAAGAAGAGGTATTAGCATAAAAAGTGATAATCTGAAGATCAAATACGAATACGAACTTAGTAAACATCCACGTCATCTATATCCAAGGTAAAACACATCCCTTCTATCTTGCAATTATAAAATTTGTTTCTAGGCACAAAAAAATGAAAAGGAAGATAAATTCTTTAGCAGTGCAAAGGAAAGAAATAATAGAAGTAGAAAAATATGAATTGGGAAATCAATCTCAAGATTGCAACATTGATAGTGCTTTGAGAATTGAAGGATTTTTTAGGCTTAACAACTTTAAATATAATGTTGGAGATTGTCTCTTTGATACATTTGAGCTTCTACTTGACAATCGCTACACATCAATTGAAATACGTAATGGAACTATTGATTACTTCCTGCAATATCTTTCACAAGGCAATGTAGAAGCAATTACTTCATATAACTATGAATTGAATCCTCTTACACTATATGAATTGCATAGAATAAAAGATACCGAAACGTACCTCCGTAGAATATGACTCTCTGCAAAGCCAACAACAAACAATGAAGACAATAGATTATGGGGAGACATATTTTGTATACATTGGCTACCCAAATGGTTAGACATACAAATATGTGTTTGGTCAATGACAAGAGGAAAGAAGTACTTATATTTCAATCAATCATCCCATGGAAAATCATAATCTATCTTATTCCATGATGCAAATCCTCTTCGCGGTCATTTTGAACCACTCCTACATTATCAAATACAATCAAACAATATATAAACACAAATAAAAGAAGTAATAGAAGTTGACAAATATACATTGAAAAATTAGACTTAAATTTCCAATATCGACAATGCATTAAGGCTTGAAGGATTGTCCAGGATTACCGCATTTAAATACAATGTAGGTGACTGTCTCTTTGATGCATTAGAACTCCTGCTTCATCATCGCTATCCATCAATTGAATTATGCAATGGACTTATCAATTACTTCCTTAATTGCCTTTCACAAGGCAACATAGAAGCAATTAATTCATATAACTATCAATTGGATCCTTATACACTCTATGAATTACACAAAATAGAATATGTCAAAATGTACCTCCATCGAATGTGACTCTCTGCAATACCAACTACAAATAATCAAGAAATTGGATTATGGGGAGACATTTTTTGTATTCTTTGGCTATTCAAATGGTTAAATATAAAAATATCTATTTTGTCAATGACAAAAGGAAAGAAGAACTTACATTTCAACAAAGCATCACATGGACAAGCATACTCTATCTTATTTCACAATGCAAATCCTCTTCATGGCCATTTTGAACCACTCATTCATTATGAAGTACAACCAATTAATATTCAATCACATTTAACATCACCACATATAAGATTATGTAACATTAAACAAATCATTAGAAATAATAATAAGCATGACATAAAGTTTTTGAGCTAAACTGAAAACATTACAAATAATAAGGCCATATCACTTTGAGAAATTAAAAAACAAATACATGCAAAAAATATACTAGTACCTACAACCTTGGGGAAAAAACTCAAATGTCACCATTAGAAATATTCAAAAAAAATTCAAGACATGCCGAAATATGCATGTTCAATTTGTCAAATATTGCATTTCAAGAAAGATATATCAATGCTCAAGGACAAACAAAAGCATGCATATTTCAAATTAACAAAAAATTCATGTATTCTATCACAAAACTATATTTGTCACAATTGTAAAGCATCATTGAACCAACTCAAACTACCTAGACATGCAACACTAGATTATATCAGGATGAATAAATCATTGCACTATGTAGTAATGCTTTCACAACTAGAAGAACGATTAGCCTCACTTAGAATTGCATTTGCACAAATATGGCAACTAGGATACAAAAATTCCCAAATGGGTCTAACAGGCTCTATTATCAATGTACCAGTTAACATAGACATTATACAAACAACATTACCACACTCTACTAACGAGATATCTACAATTACTGTTGCTCTTAAAAGATGACTACAATATAGAAATGCATACAAAACAGGAATGGTACGTGCAACTATCATTATGAAAGATTTAAAACAATTATGCAAAAGAACATTATATAAAATGGAAAATGTCTAATTAAACAAAAATTGGAAAAAAAATCTTCAATACAATAACGACAATGATCAATTAAATGAAAATACTACCAGTGAAAGCAATGTCGAAAGTGATGTGGAAAATGATATAGAAAATGAAAATCCTTGTGAGACCTTAATACATGGATTCACTGAATCGAAATCTATACATGAAATGCAAGACAAGATTATAGAACTTACACCAGCAGAAGGGTATAATCCTATTGGAATCTTTAAAGACAAATATGTAGAAGAAATGAATTTTCCTACACTATTTTTTGGGAAACCACGTGATGAAAACATAACCAAAGCTTTTCCATACCAAAAAATTGCACAGCGGGAATTACAAAACTCAAATAGAAAGTTTGCTTACCATACAACAAATCTATTTTTCAGGACCATTAAGATACTCATACACCAAGTTCTATCCACAATGTGGATAAGACTACGCAAAGGTCAACTAAAAGGAAGAAAGCTGGTAGCAAAAGATGTCAAACATAAACCCAATTTAGAGAAGATTCTTAGATCTGACATTGGTTACATTGATTTCAAAAGGATAAGAATATCTCTAGATTATATGCATCAATTGAAAAGAAATGTATTTGCAATGATTAGACAACTTGGACCACCTACCCTTTTTATTACATTTACAAGCACTGAACAATACTGGGAGCCACTATCAAAAACACTTGAAGAATTACACAATACATATCAAACAACAAATCAACAACACAACATAGCAAATGAAACTGACAAATTTCAACTCATAAGAAAAGATCCTATGACATGTGCATGTTATTATAGACATAGAATCAATGCAATTAAAAAACTAATATTGACAGACAATTCCTTCTTTGGGAAAATCTTGGATTATTTCTCTATAACTGAATTCCAAAATCATGGAAATGAACATGACCATTTCCTCCTATGGATTAGAGATGCACCAATTTATGGTAGAGATAGTAATGCAAATATTGAAGAATTTGTAGACAAGTACATAACATGTAATACTGAGGAACTACATCCTAAGATAGCTATAATACGTAAACATTACCATACCAAGCAATACAGGAAATTAAAAAAACAAAATTGTCGATATAATTTTCCACTTCCACCAATGGGGAAAACTTCAATTCTTGAACCATCTATAGACAATGATCAAACTATAATTTCAAGAGCAAAAGATATTCTTTCCACTTTACAACAATCAAATTATGACATTTTATTCTCTTTTGAAATGTTTTTACAAGAAATGAATTTAAGTGAGGACGATTACATAATGGCCATCAAATCTACAATCCATAGGCCCACAATCTTTTTGAAAAGAAAACCAGCACACATATGGAATAATAGCTTTGCCAAAAAAATACCAGAAATCTGGAATGCAAATATAGATGCACAATTTGTCTTGAATGCATATGCCGCAACAATGTATTGTAGCTCTTATATGATGAAAGCGGATAAGTCAATGACAAATGCATTCAAAAGAATTTGAAAAGAACATGAACAAAATAAAATAGAAGCTATAAGAATGATAAGTAAACTTGGAAATACATTGCTCAATTTACAACAAATATCTTCGCAACAAGCTATTCACCTCATACTATCTCTTCCACTAAACTACAACTCAAGGAAATGTATATTCATTAACACTAGGTCTGATAATGAGCGAACATTTATTTTAAAGTTAGTAAAACAATTGAACAAAGAACCAGACGATTCAGAAAATGTAACTTGCAATTCATTAATAGACTATTATCTTGCACGACCTAAAACAATAACAGACATTTGTCTTGTACAATTTGTTTCAGAATATAAAAAAATGGTACAAAATTAGAAGCCAAATCCAACACAAATGTTATACAATTTGTCAATTTTAATATACATATTGACCAAGAGAATCATTACAGAGAGCAATTACTACTTTATGTGCCATTTTCAATAAATGAAAACACACTAAAAGATGGTTTTGAAACATGGTATAATGCATATTCATATCATGAGCATACAATTAGGGCTAATCTCATCAAAAACAATTACAATGTCAATCACACATGGGGTGACATTGACATTGCTATTGCCGAACTAAAAACTATTCATGAACAAATTCACAACCAACCCTTGCCTAAAAATCATTCATCACAAGAAGAACAATATAACATAGAATTAGATGTTGATATAGTAAACCTTAGCAAAACAAACAAAACAAATTCTGCTGCATTTAAACTTTCAAAACATAGTCAAATGATTGACAATGCCGAATATTACAAAATGAGACAACTATTAAACAAAGAACAACAAGCAATTGTAAAAGACATTGTATTAAAAAAATGGAAAATAACAAAACTCCATTACATTTGTTCCTAATAGGAGGAGTTGGAACTAGAAAAACTTTTACCACAAAAGCAATATACCAAAGTCGTATTCGCATATACAACAATTCTATTGATAATGATCCAGACAAACCAAAAGGCCTGATTCTTGCTTATACAAGAAAAGCAACATACAACATTGGTGGCATGACAATACACTCAGCATTGTATATGCCTCTCAACAAGTTAGAATTCATTTCTTTGAATTTTGAAACAATGGATACAATGTCAAAGCATTATCAACAATTACGAGTCCTTTTGATAGATGAAATTTCACTAGTAGGTGCAAGATTTATGTGATGTATTGACAAACGATTATGAGATATAATGCAAGTGCCTACTAGCTACTTTGGAAATCTTGAGACCATTTTTTGTGGCGATCTTTACCAAGCACAACCCGTACAAGATTCTTTAGCATTTAAAAAATTACTAACAACAAATGAACTAATGATGTATAATTTTTGGAAACAGAAAATAAAGTACTACTCATTGCAAACAACAATGTGACAAAGAAATCAAAATTTCATCAACATATTGAATAGAATACACATTGGCTCGCAAACAAATGACGACTTAGAATATCTCAATCAAAACTGCCTTTGTCCATCACCAATGGACCCAATGTTCCCTTTTCTATTTTATAGAAGAAAAGATGTCGATACACACAATAGAAAAATGCTTTCAATTGCACATGGAGATCTGATCATATTGAATTCAATTGATGAATATGAAGACAATTATCATGCAATAACATTCTTTAATCATTCAACTAATTTACCAACTGAAATACTATTGAAGCCAAATATGTTAGTTGAAATATATGTTGGTAATTATGACACACAAGATGGTCTAGTCAATGGATCCGATGGGATGTTTAAAGCATACACCAAATTTGTCGACTTTGACATTGTTTGGATTAAATTTAATAATCCACAAATTGGACATCGATAGTAAAAAAGGCTAGCACAATTCTTTACCAATTACATTGATAAAGATTGGACACCTATACTTCAAATTGCCAAATCTATTCAAAAGCATTCAAACCAAAAGAAGATAACTATTAGAAAACAATTCCCAATCCAGTTAGCATGTGCTCGCAATATTCATAGATCCCAAGGACTTACAATAGAAGGTCTTGCATCTCACCCTTCGGGCATAAACAAACATGGATTAACATATACAACACTTTCACGCACTAGAACAATTGACAAATTATTTTTGTTGAAACCTATTACACAAAACAATTTCAAAATAAAGAAAAAAGTAGTTGTCAAAATGTCATGTCTACAATCCATAGCAATGTGGAAATTTCAAAATTAACATTTAGAAGAAATTCATACTGCACAAATATTACTATCTATTGATGTGTTTTTTATGCACATGCAAACTCAGAATAAAATACCGAGGTATTCTATCCTCTCTTGAACAAAGTCTCTCAAAGGCTAAACAATGTGATCCAATGAGACAACTCCAAGGTTCCAGCTATGTCAGGTCTTGACTTGCAATGGATAGACTCAATAGTTGATGTGATTTGCTGAAAACTCACAAAGGGACTTATGTTGAATACACTCCTTATTCCAATCAAATATGGTATTCTCCTTTTTGTGAAGTGGAACTTACTCTAACCAGCGACGAAAAGAAAATGCAAAAGGACAAGGGCTTAGAAGGCTAATCCAAGGACAATGAGATAATGAAACATGTCAAGATAGACAAACTCCTCATGAAACTAGACTTCACTTTGCCATGAGAACCAACAACTACACAAAGCCGGTACAATCTTCTAAGGAAACTCAAGGATTTTCATGTTGCAAATCTCCATCCAAACACCCATAGCTGGTGCAGTTTGAACAAGCATTCACAATCGAACTAAAGAAAATGAAGGTTCAGTCTAACTTTGCAAAGTGGGTTGCCTTCGACAATCCACGAAAAGTATGAACCAGAAGAATTCATCAAATATCTTTACATATATTCAATACATCAATGCACTTCTAATCTATTTCTAAGCTACTTGGAAACATTTCTCCATCACATTCAAGAATTTGAAACCATGCTAACATTCCATCACCACACAAATCACCATGAGAACCAACAATGAGCTTGTATTGATTTTGGAAATGTATTTTTACAACAATTTCATGTCTCTTCAATGACTTCGAAAAGTCTCCTCTAATCTACCTCTACTCTAACAGCATCTACTCCTACTACTTGATTCATGTTCTTCCTCTGATAATCCCCCTTACAAATGAGAGAAATGGGCCCTTTTATAGGCCTCAAAATTACATGAATGGCCAGGATTGATTTGAGAATCAATGGCCCAGATTTTGACAACAAGGCAGTTTGTTACAAAAATTTACTATCTTTAGAACATTGAATGCAGATGGATGATGTGGCAGACTGTGATTGGATCAATGTTGTGCACATGCCACCTCAGCATCGAACAAACTAGTTTGATTTCCATTGAGTTCACATTGCTTAGAATATTTTCCTAGATTTTGTCATCTTTTGGAGTAGTATTCAAATTTGGATTTTTAGCTTTGGAACTTGGCTGCTTCGAACTTGAAGACTTGGGAAATTTTGTCAAATTTCTTCTTGTTGTCTTGATGCAAGTCATAGAATTGTGATGCTTACTTGGTGTTCATTTCTTCTGTCATCTTCATATATTATTGCAGGATGTTTCATTCTGGCTCTGGATGGTGCATGATGCTTCACACATGAATTATGGAGTAGATTTGCATATGATGGAGGTCCTTTATCCTTGCCAATCACATCAAATGAGTGACCTCTAAATTCTTAATTATAGACTTGAACCTCTGGAAATGAACTTGAAAGATGAAGTGATGTTCTTTCCTCTACTTGGCGCATGAAATGGATGCTCACGGAAGACTGGACCTGCATATGAGCCTCTGGGTGATAACTCCCTATGCATGGAAAAGTGATGTTCTTCCACTGGACATATGAAGTTATCTTCCTTCATGCAAATAAGATCTTGATGTGGAAATTCTTCCATTTGGTGATGATATCTTCATCGTTGACTATTCTTGAACAATACTCCTACTTTGAACTTCTCCTGTGCGAGCCTTTAGCCACTATCCTTCCATATCATTTTTCATAATTGCTTGGCTACCCTTCGCACTCATTGCTCACTTGCATGAATATCCAAAATTAACATATTGAAATAATGCATCAAAAAGGGTGCAAAAGGATAAAATCTCATTACTTAACATATGCGGGATTTGAAATATGCCATTTTAAATCACCTTGTTCTTTCACAAAGAAAATTACTAACACGGAATTTGCAAATCCAATCCTGACCTTTCAACAAACTTTTCTTTCAACTCACCATTCTCTGCACTGTCATGATCTACTCATTAAATCACCATAGGAATGTAAAACTAAAATAAACAAATGCTCCACAAATAATTGCATCATTAGTTTTACAATTACATCCACTTGGTACTTAAACAACTCAATTTACTACTTGGGCAAATTTATCCAATTTCCTCGATCACAAGCCTGTGTCTTCAATTTGTCGATAAAGAAAATTAATTTCGAAGGCACAAAAGTTGTCTGTGTCCCTAGCTAAAATCGATCATGCCCTCTGATGATACTTGAAAAATTCTATTATGGTGCTATTGATCAATGTCTAAATGGCCTCGAGAAAGGAAAACCTGCAGCCTTAAATCACTATTTCGAATATCTTGCTTCCTCTACAAACATTACAACCTCAAGTTTAAACCATGTTGAATGCGCTCATACTTGGGAGACACTGCTATATACTCAGGTAATACTATTTATAATTAGTAGATGCATTATTGCTCTCCACTAAAAATAGCCTCCCCACTCAGTATCGTGAATTCAAACCTGCAGTGAGCCATCAACGTACCCAAGTGATGCTCCTAAATGGCATGTGGTTAGGCATTAATAAAGAGTTCATACCTTAATTGCTCCTTAATGAGGAAAGCTATTTTTAGACTGCGTGAATCTTCTTACCTCATCCACCTTATTTGAAATCATAAGCACTGAGAGAAATGAGGGGTCGTTGTGTTATTTGGTGGTCAATCTCTATTTTGCACACTTGTTATCAATCAGCATCACTTGGTGGACCCTCCACTTCAATGTGCATAACATACAAACTACAATAGATTACCAAAAGTCCACCGCATCTACGTGCTATGAGTACATGTTTTGCAAACCAATCGAGGGCATCCATCTAAGCGAACATTTCAACTGCCAAGGCATAACACAAACAATGCCAATGGTTCAATAAAGTCCGCTAGCAGTGAACCTGAGCGGACAACTCAAAAGTGTTGTGCCATATTCAAACTATCCCAATGTATTGAAAATGTCTACCAAATTAGGCTCTAGTCTTTAAACATGAATCCACTTTTCGATTCACTCATCGCTTTATTAACTTGCTCCGGTAGCGAACTCAAATATTCTTGCACAGCCGCCAGTCTTGGAGGTTACATAAGACACAAAACAGCTATCAAGAAGAGTTTGAGCGGACACCTGAGGCTACCATGGATTGAGAAGAGAAAGGAAGGTTTGCAAGGAACATCAAATAGTCAGCCTGAGCGGACATTAGAGGCTCATATGAATGTCAAAAAAAAAGAAGTATTACAATGCATTGTCATAAGTCCGTTTGAGCGGACATTCGAATGCCCCACGGATTTGCCATACAAAGCGAAGGTGAAGAGAATGCTTTTCCAAAGACCAAGCGGTCAACTAACACTCTACGTGGAAGCTTGCATGGGGCAAACAAATTGGAATGTTATGCACATTGAGTGACTAGCGACTATGTCACATAACTACGAATCTATGCCTTGGGTAATTATTCCAAAACAAATATCCCATACCCCGCACACCTTGAGTGATCCCCTTTATGACCCTACACAAAGATACAGATGCAAACACTCCATTAAAATGCATCTATAGCGATACTTCTGACCTTTGTCTATAATTTGAAACCTTAATCCTTTCTGATCCCTTATACACACAGCCCAAATATTTGCGTTATATGGGCCTTGGATTATCACCATTTGATCAAGAAAAAAGTTCATTAACTAGAGTATGCTTTCAACAATCAACATCGATCCCAATAATTAATTGCAAACTCATTGCTAAAACAAAATAGATCAAACCAAAATTTGAAGGGGGTCCCCATTCTTGATGGGGCAGTGTTGTGGATACAGCACAACATCTAGCGCCAATTCGAATAAATGTTCCTGAACATTTCAAAAATAAATACCCAATCCAAACCCAGAAACATTAGACAATACCTTTAAAGTCATCAACCTGCTAGGAAACACACTCAAAAGGGAAGAAGAATCCTAGATTGGATCAAGACACTTCATAGTTAAGCATTTCCAGAACAATGATTAATATAAAAATCTCAAGTGTTCCGAAGATAAACAAGAATCACAACTTCAAAATTGCTGTGTACACCCACACATTAGGCCTAATAGACACGCATACTTGATCAAAGAGTCAAAATCAAAAGCTTAGCACAACCATTCATATGCCAAAGATCCAAGTGTGTGCAATTGAGTTCATTCCCATCCATTGGCAACTAAGATCACCTCAGTTCCTCCGCATTAAGCTACGTGATTAGTACACACCTCATGAACTACTTGGACATGGCCCCATTGCCAGTGAGCATCTATAGCCCTGACGGGTTTGTCTCATAATTCCACTCGAGCAGAGTCCTATTGCCGATCAGGCATCCATAGCCTCGGTAAAGATTACTTGATTGTCCATCTAACCGAGTTATAGTGTGTCATTTGTGATTTTCTTTTCATTTCTTTTTCTTTTCTTTTCTTTTGATTTTCAACATGATTTTTTCTTGGTAGAGTGCAATGCAGTCCTGCTACGTGATAACTCAGCTAGCTGGGTGTGGACTTATGATGGTGGCAAAGGTGGACCTTTAGATTTTTCACTTAATGTGAGATCACAAAGATTCACTTAGGTACCTCTAGATTTTAAAGCGTGAAAAGATATAAGATCTCGAAACAATTCAAGTCATTCTAAACATTCAATTTATCTTCCAAGAACAAGCAACATGTTATTCAAAGACTAACAATGGAGTCCACAATGAATCCATCCATCTGATGCAAGTTTCTCAAAGGAAAACAAGAAGTGTTCATAATTAGATTAAGATTTGGCATTTTTAAACATAGTAATCACAAGATGTCAGTGTCAAGACACAATATAGGATTCCCTTCTGAGTCAAGTACAAATCTTAGCTAGTTGATAAAGTTAAAGAAAATCATCCTTAGAATCCAAAGAATTTCATGAACATTTATCAGGCTAAATGTTCTTTAAAGGATGACAATGCCCACTTCACCAATGGGAAACCCACAAAAGAAAACCAAAACCAAACCAACAACCTAAACTACAGAAAGCAAACAAAACAAAAGACTAACTAAACACAACAAACTACTCGAAAGCAATAGAAAGGAAAACCTACTCTAAGAAAGCTATGTACAAAGAGTAGACACAACTCAAAAGACCCAAATATATGCAAGACCTTGAATGGTTTCTCAAAATGAAAAGCAACAATAAGGCACATGTGATAGTTCAGATTTTGGCATATTTGTCCTTGAATTCAGAGAAAAATTCTCTCACAACACAATCATTGAATTCAGAAAAAAGTTTGCACAAAATCAATAGTTGTGGCGACTCTTTTGGACCATGATTAATCCATATGCAAGTTGTTTTTCCAAAATTTCCATAATCAAATTCATACTCTTCACATTCACAATTTGGAAATTCATGATCTTCAAATTCATAATCTTCATCACTAGGAGCAGGGAAAGATACAACCTCGTGGTCTTCATCCTCAAGTAGCAATTCTCATTTGTCGCTCATCAATGTGTCGGGAGGTCGAAGTTGATGATGGATCCTCCCACTCGCATCCGCAACATGTAAATCAACATTATAATCAATCATGGGCATATCAAAATGAAAAGGTGAAAATAATGGAAATTTAGTAGCATGGAACATTTCACCTGTTAATTCATCATAGATTTTCAGCAACGGATCCAGCATCAATCTGAATTGCTTTAGATATTTGGCCTCCACTTGTTCATTTTGGCATAGCTTTGACTGTACTTCATCTATGAGAGCGTCGAGCGCCCCTTCAAATTGCACTTGATTCTCTATCTTGCAGGTGATGGCTTGCAGTATATCTTCCTGATTACCATCTCTTTCAAGGACTCTTGAAACCTCTTGCAATTCATCTTGAATAATCTCTTCTAGAAACATAAATGAGTATGTAACAAGGAATTCTTCTTCTTGCAATGAACTTAAATCATCTTCTCCTTTGATGGAGGAATCAACATCTTTTTCTTCAATTACCTTTGTTTGGATGTCTTTTATTACTTTTTCAACTTTCTCTGCAGGAGGTTCATTCTTACTTGGAAGAAGGTATGCAAATTGACCTTCCACTTGATTATCTAGTTCACTTGTGCTATCTTCACTATTGAATAACATGGGAACATCTTCTCCTTTGGGTGGTGAATTAATTTCTTGGAGGCATTTGTTCCACAAATCGTCTAATCTCAATTGTACTTTGGATTCTTCTTCCAATCTCAATTCTTCCTTCACTTGATGAATAGCTTCTTGACAAGATGAACATGTAAGTTCTGAATGAGTGGTATTATGAATCCTGCACCAACCACTTGGAATCAACATTTCTTCTGCAGACAGGTCATTCTCAATACTTAGTCTCTTCTTGATCATTTCCTTAAAACTTATGAAGAACTCTCTTTCATCAAACAAGGTGTCAGGAACCACCTTCATAGAAACAATTGGCTCATGTACCTGTGAGAAAGAAATTTTTTCTTGCAATGCTAATTCCATCCTTGATAAAAAAATGTTAGGCAATATATCTCCACATGTCCATTGGTATCGTGAACTCTGCATCCCTTCCTTGATGCGAAGTCATCCAAACTCTTAGGATAGAGTTGTGCATTCAAAGTCCACCAAAGCTAAAGAATATCACCTTGAGGGTGATCACATTTCTTCCCACAACCATGAGATTGCTTCACATATGCTGAGAAATCCATCCTTTTTCTTTGGTATTTTTCAATTTTTTACATTTTTTGGATTTTTTGAAGTTTTATATTTTTTTGGATTTTTTGCATAAAAGAGATCTAACAACTCAAATTTAGCTTTGAAAGCTCACTTGGTTCCAATTCCACAATTTGGAGTTTGTTCGTGTGCTCGGAGTGAAAGAAGCAACGCAAGTCCTTGTTCATGTCCTTTTATCCTGAGTTGAGATGTATGAAATTCTTCCTTCTGGCCTCCTCCTTGCTAAACTTTGTCGAACAATATGAGGAGAAGCGTGCATAAAAGTGATGGATGATGGAGATGAATGATGAAACACCGGAATATCTTTTGTATGCTTGGAACAAAAACAACAATTCGTTGTTCTGGCCCTCATTCTAGCGCCAATTCTGTAGAAGTGTTTTTTATGCACATGCAAACTCAGAATAAAATACCGAGGTATTCTATCCTCTCTTGAACAAAGTCTCTCAAAGGCTAAACAATGTGATCCAATGAGACAACTCCAAGGTTCCAGATATGTCAGGTCTTGACTTGCAATGGATAGACTCAGTAGTTGATGTGATTTGCTAAAAACTCACAAAGGGACTTACGTTGAATACACTCCTTATTCCAATCAAATATGCTATTCTCCTATTCGTGAAGTGGAACTTACTCTAACCAGCTATGAAAAGAAAATGCAAAAGGACAAGGGCTTAGAAGGCTAATCTAAGGACAATGAGATAATAAAACATGTCAAGATAGACAAACTCCTCATGAAACCAGACTTCGCTTCGCCATGAGAACCAACAACTACACAAAGCCGGTGCAATCTTCTAAGGAAACTCAAGGATTTTCATGTTGCAAATCTCCATCCAAACACCCATAGCTGGCGCAGTTTGAACAAGCATTCACAACCAAACTAAAGAAAATGAAGGTTCAGTCTAACTTTGCAAAGTGGGTTGCCTTCGACAATCCACGAAAAGTATGAACCAGAAGAATTCATCAAATATCTTTACATATATTCATTACATCAATGCACCTCTAATCTATTTCTAAGCTACTTGGAAACATTTCTCCATCACATTCAAGAATTTGAAACCATGCTAATATTCCATCACCACACAAATCACCATGAGAACCAACAATGAGCTTGTATTGATTTTGGAAATGTATTTTTACAACAATGTCATGTCTCTTCAATGACTTCGAAAAGTCTCCTCTAATCTACCTCTACTCTACTAGCATCTACTCCTACTGCTTGATTCTTGTTCTTCCTCTGATAATCCCCCTTACAAATGAGAGAAATGGGCCCTTTTATAGGCCTCAAAATTACATGAATGGCCAGGATTGATTTGAGAATCAATAGCCCAGATTTTGACAACAAGGCAGTTTGTTACAAAAAATTACTATCTTTAGAACATTGAATGTGGATGGATGATGTGGTAGACTATGATTGGATCAATGTTGTGCACGTGCCACCTCAGCATCGAACAAACTAGTTTGATTTCCCTTGTGTTCACATTGCTCAGAATATTTTCCTAGATTTTGTCATCTTTTGGAGTAGTATTCAAATTTGGATTTTCAGCTCTGGAACTTGGTTGCTTCGAACTTGAAGACTTGGGAAATTTTGTCAAATTTCTTCTTGTTGTCTTGATGCAAGTCATAGAATTGTGATGGTTACTTGGTGTTCATTTCTTCTGTCATCTTCATGTATTATCGCAGGATGTTTCATTCTAGCTCTGGATGGTGCATGATGCTTCACACATGAATTATGGAGTAGATTTGCATATGATGGAGGTCCTTTATCCTTGCCAATCACATCAAATGAGTGACCTCTAAATTCTTAATTATAGACTTGAACCTCTGGAAATAAACTTGAAAGATGAAGTGATGCTCTTTCCTCTACTTGGCGCATGAAATGGATGCTCATGAAAGCCTAGACCTGCATATGAGCCTCTAGGTGATAACTCCCTATGCATGGCAAAGTGATGTTCTTCCATTAGACATATGAAGTTATCTTCCTTCGTGCAAATAAGATCTTGATGTGGAAATTCTTCCATTTGGCGATGATATCTTCCTCTTTGACTGTTCTTGAACAATACTCCTCCTACTTTGAGCTTCTCCTGTGTGAGCCTTTTGCCACTATCCTTCCATATCATTTTTCATAATTGCTTGGCTGCCTTTCGCACTCATTGCTCACTTGCATGAATATCCAAAATTAACATATTGAAATAATGCATCAAAAAGGGTGCAAAAGGATAAAATCTCATTACTTAACATATGCGGGATTTGAAATATGCCATTTTAAATCACCTTGTTCTTTCACAAAGAAAATTACTAACACAGAATTTGCAAATCCAATCCTGACCTTTCAACAAACTTTGCTTTTAACTCACCCTTCTCTGCACTATCACGATCTACTCATTAAATCACCATAAAAATGTAAAACTAAAATAAACAAATGCTCCACAAATACCTGCATCATTAGTTTTAACTTACATCCACTTGGTACTTGAACAACTCAATTTACTACATGGTCAAATTTATCCAATTTCCTCGATCACAATCCTGTGTCTTCAATTTGTCGATAAAGAAAATTGATTTTGAAGGTACAAAAGTTGTTTGTGTCCCTAGCTAAAATCGATCATGCCCTTTGTTGATACTCAAAAAATTCTATTATGGTGCTATTGATCAATGTCTAAATGGCCTCGATAAAGGAAAACCTGTAGCCTTAAATCATTGTTTTGAATATCTTGCTTCATCTGCAAACATTGCAACCTCAAGTTTAAACCATGTTGAATGCTCTCATACTTGGGAGACACTGCTATATGCTCAAGTAATACTATTTATAATTAGCAGATGCATTATTGCTCACCACTAAAAATAGCCTCCCCACTCAGTATCGTGAATTCAAACCTGCAGCGAGTCATCAACGTACCCAAGTGATGCTCCTAAATGGCATGTGGTCAGGCATTAATAAAGAGTTCATGCCTTAATTTCTCCTTAATGAGGAAAGCTATTTTTAGACAGCGTGAATCTTCTTACCTCATCCGCCTTATTTGAAATCATAACCACCAAGAGAAATGAGGGGTTGTCGTGTTCTTTGGTGGTCAATCTCTATTTTGCACACTTGTTATCAATCAGCATCACCTAGCAGACCCTCCACTTCAATGTGCATAACATACAAACTACAATAGATTACCAAAAGTCCACCGCATCTACGTGCTATGAGTACATGTTTTGCAAACCAATCGAGGGAGTTCATCTAAGCGGACATTTCAACCGCCAAGGCATAACACAAACAATGCCAATGGTTTAATAAAGTCCGCTAGCAGTGAACCTAAGCGGACAACTCAGAAGTGTTGTGCCATATTCAAACTATCCCAACATATTGAAAATGTCTGCCAAATTAGGCTCTAGTCTTTAAACATGAATCCATTCTTCGATTTAGTCATCACTTTATTAACTTGCTTCGGTAGTGAACTCAAATATACTTGCACAACCACCGATCTTGGAGGTTTCATAAGACACAAAACAACTATAAAAAAGAGTTTGAGCAGACACCTGAGGCTACCATGGATTGAGAAGAGAAAGGAAGGTTTGCAAGGAACATCAAATAGTCTGCCCGAGCAGACATTAGAGGCTCATATGAATGTCAAAAAAATAGAAGTATTACAATGCATTGTCATAAGTCCGTTTGAGCGGACATACGGATGCCCCATGGATTTGCCATACAAAGCGAAGGTGAAGAGAATGCTTTTCCAAAGACCAAGTGGTCAACTAACACTCTACGTGGAAGCTTGCATGGGGCAGACAAATTGGAATGTTATGCACATTGAGTGACTAGCGACTATGTCACATAACTAAGAATCTATGCCCTGGGTAATTATTCCAAAACAAATATCCCATACCCTGCACACCCTGAGTGATCCCCTTTATGACCCTACGCAAAGATACAGATGCAAACACTCCATTAAAATGCATCTATAGCGGTACTTCTGACCTTTGTCTATAATTTGAAACCTTAATCCTTGCTGATCCCTTATACACACAGCCCAAATATTTGCCTTATATGGGCCTTGGATTCTCACCATTTGATCAAGACAAAAGTTCATTAACTAGAGTATGCTTTCAACAATCAGCATCGATCCCAATAATTACCTGCAAACTCATTGCTGAAACAAAATAGATCAAACCAAAATTTGAAGGGGGTCCCCATTCTTGATGGGGCACTGTTGTGGATACGTCACAACACTATCCACATTGAATACACGTAACCTACCTCTTCATATAGAAGACATACTCAATGATCATGATATAATGTCATCTGATATTTTTTGTTTACAATAAACACATACTCTACCCTCTGATTTTATCAATCCATTTCAAAATTTTAATTATTTCTCGACATATCATATACATGGTGTTATGACTTTCACCAAAAAAAAAAAAAAGATATTAAAAACTATGCAACACAAAAACAAATAATGATGAAGCTATAACAATAACAACAACTTTCAATGGTAATGAAATCAGCATATCTAATCTATATGTAAGACCTGCTACCCCATTATTAGAAATCATAGAAATCACCAACCAAGTTTTTTCTTGCATAAATATAAATGCTACTCTATACGTTGTAGGCAATTTCAACATTGACATGTCTATAGATAACAAGAAAACAAAAGAATTCTCTAGCCATATGCAAAATCACACAATGAGCTTTTTAATACACAGTGTACAATCCCTATCTAGACCACTCATTGATCATGTTTGGTGTAATGTACATAGACAAACATATTGTATTTACAAATTAAAAGCATACTAGACTGATCATCATGCAATTTTTACAATGATTGAAATCAATGATGCAAAATAAATCAAAAGCCTCTTGAGCAATTCATGTCAATAAATCAACTTTACCATGTTATTCAACATATCTGGAGGTATGAATTGCTCACTATTTATTACAAAATTCCATTATTTATTTATGACAAAATTATAACTCCTTGTTATTAAAAAATACAATTACTAAATTAACATTCCACACCATGTATACATTTGACAATTTTGTTGCAGCTAAAAAATGGAAAGAAACAAAAGATAAGAGAAACAATTGCATGTGAAACAACAACAATCAACAAAAAGGTAAACAACACCATGAATTTACAAATATATCATACTGATTCAATTTCCTAGTATTCAAATAATTCTCTGTCAAACCGTGTAGATCAAAGACAAAAAATCCAACCTCAATGTCTATTGAAGATATCAATGCACAAAGAGTTGGATAGACATTTAAAGAGATGTCATTGTTGTCTAAAAGACAACATTAGATAAAAACAATAGAACACGTGAAGTGCTTCAGGCTAACCTAACAGATGCCAAAGCTGAGATGACAGTGATTGTAAACATAACTAGTGACCTTATCAAGCAATATGAACATTAGATAGTCCTAGGTTCAGGCATCCACATTTCAGGCTTCAAGATTGCTGTAACGACAAATTATGATCGTGGTGACTGTGATTGCATCCTCATCTTGAACAACTCTAGCATAGTGGAAGTCATACCACGAATTTGTCAAGAATACAACTTCATACCAAGTGCTACAATCAAACAATTACTTAGGAGCACAGATGAATATTCTATAGGAACAATTGGTGCCTTGGTAGTAGCCACAACAAATAAAACAAACCAATATATTGTTGATCTTAAAGATGGAGATACTGAACTTGACAAAGCACAGGTCAATTATTCTCTCCAATCATCAATTCATTGTGTTGTTCCTCTTTCATTTTCTTTTATATTCCTTATATATATGAAAAAAAATGCTAAATCTCTTGATAAGAAATAGCTGATAATGCATTCGAGTTTGAAGCACCACTTCCTAGCAATGCAAGACTAAGCCTGAAGGAATCAATTCCCACCTATCCTTTTCAAGAATATTGTTAAATGGATAGATTCAAGGGACAACACAGTTCATACATGCCAGTCAACATATATTAGTAAACTAAATAATAAAAGGACCTTGGATAGATTAAACACAGTACTACAATCAACATTTGAGGTAAGTAATTTCAAACTCTTGGATTTCTTTACTTACAATTTTGTAAATCTGAGCCAAAAGAAAATAATACTTCAACATGTCTTGCAAGTCCATGGAATATTAAGAATAGCCAATGCCTTCTCAAGTCCATTCCATGCATTCTGTCCAAACTATAATTACAAATTTGATGCATATGGAACACTGGAAGAGCACAATGCCCATTGCATTATATGCAATGAACAAGTTGCATACATACACTCCTTGTATCTTAAAACAATTTTGACTACTGATAATAAAAAAAAAAAACTATTAATGTTCTTTTGACAAGTCCATCATTTAGATATTGCTCCCTGAACTTCAGAACATCACCTATGAACAGTATACTGATGACAAATCAGAAATTGCCTTCATGCTAAGAGACTTTTGGGCAAAAGGAGACTTCACACTTAATCAAAACAATATTATTATCAATGCCAATTGTAAGGAGGACTAATGCATATCAAAAGGTATAATTATACTTCCCTTGCTAATGTCTTATTTAAAAAACTATTTCAAAGAAATTAGTTTGTTCGTCACAACTAAAATATTTAGACAATCTATTATTTAGATATCACTCTCCATTACAATAGCTTATTTACTATAATAATCTATTGACAACCATCTTTATACATATCTTGCAGGATGCAAATGGAGCCAAAAATCAGATTACAATGAAGCTCTCTGTTGTTTAACAAGTTTTTGCAAAAAGAAACTTATATATCATTTGTCAAATATGTTTCGAAGGGATTCTCTATAACAAACTATCACCTATTTTCAACAAGTTGAAAATAAATATTTGTACTCAGTATTTGCCATTTCAAATTTGTCCCACATTATTTACTTCCAACAGTAGCTAGAAAAATTTTAGAAATAGTGATTTTAATCGTTTCAATTTCACAATTCAATTCCATGTCGACTTCAACTACATTAGTTCAATAAATTCTTATTTACTTAATGCTATAGCAAACTTAGATTGCTACAACTATCAGTTTCAACATCAACTAACAAATATCCAACGGCAGGAAGCTGACGAAATGCGTCCCTTGTTTTCTTATACATTCAGTTTGTCCAAAATACTGTTAGCATCAGAAATTTTATTTAAAAAAACACACCATCATTATTCTTTCTAGATTCAAATCTATTCCTGTTAAGAAGTATGGAAAGGAATTATTCAGATGTTTTGGACTGTCTTATGCCACCTGCATTTATAACTGACATATAAATGAATAGCAGTAGTAATTTTGAAACAAAGTTGACATCCAGATTGAACATCTTGCTCTTTATTTATGTTCTTTAAGATTTCCATTCAATATCTTTTTACATGATCATATCTGGCATGTCCTCAGGCAAAAGGAAACCTCAACCAAAAAGCAAACCTTCAATATGCAAGATAGAGCAAACTAGTTTGTAACAGTCACATTATAAATGGATCAAGAGGCCATTCCATAACCCACAAGAGAACATTTGTTTTATTTATCTATGTATTATTCAATAAATCCATTCCATGACCCACAAGAGAGCATTTATTTTATTTATCTATGTATTATTCAATGCAAGGCATTCCCAACTGCAGATTATGTAATCAAGTAGAGTTACAGTCATAGAAGTCAGCCCTGACCACTGGAAACTGGCCATAGGGTCCTGTGTAATTGAAGTTCCATATTTCCAATGGCAATAGAGGATCTCCACCGTTAAAATAACATTGAGTTGCAGGTCCTAGTTTCCACGTACAGTCTACTGCAACATTGTAAGCTTTGCAGTGTGTACAATAATTTATTACCTGTACCCAAATAAAATCAGGCCTGATTTGCTTGACGTTAGAGACCACATCCTTAATTCCGCATGAGTCATTTGCGCCATTCGGAACTGAAAAAATAAAGGCCCAGGTTAGTCTCTGAGAACAAACATATCAAACAGCCATAAAAGAATGAATAAATTTTGGTAATGAAAAGCTATATCAATTAGTACCTTTTCTGAGTTGATGAGCACTGGAATTTGACAAATCCAAAGAGCTTTCTGAGAATGCTCGGCTCAGCATAACAACAAATATCAAGTAAAAGATAATGTGACGGCCTTCCATATTCATAAACCTAGAATTCCTAATTGCTTAGCGATGATAGATGTTATTGTAGAGGGTGTATATATCCATCCCATTTTACAACAACATGGTGGCCAACAAGTACACAACCATATCTTAAATATAGAAATTACCAGACATGAAACCAGGAAACATTAGTTATTAGCCTGTACGGTTGGGTGAATCCCCGCCACTAAATACGGTCAAATGTGTATATAGATTTCTGGATAGACAATATGGCACTAATTATTGGCCGGGGCTTAACCTCCCCGCATAATAGTTGTCTTACAACTACTTTGCCCAAAAAATCATTGCAGTTCGAGATCTGTAATAATCTTATTGGCCTACATTGCAGGCAATAGTGAAAGAAAGTGAGTATTGCATTTCTACCTATCATGGAGCACAAGAGGATGTTGTCTATCCATTATTCCGCCTTCGGCCATGTCGCAGAGAGCTTCGGAATGCTGACTTGCAGCAAGATTAAGGTTTTTCTTTTTCTGATGATTTCATTGTTCTTTGTTGTTCACTATAACATTATGTTCTCTCTCACTCCCTGCACTCTTCATAATGGATATAACGGTGAGGTTTCTGATACTCGCTTTGGAAAAGAGTTGTAATTTTTTTTTATTGGAATGGGTTTTTAAGAGTTCTAATTTTTTTAATTCGAATGGAGGGTTTTAATATATACCATATATGTATTTATATACACAACATTTAACAATTAAGTTTATGTTAATTCTTTTGAAAAAGGGTTTCTAATGCATTTGTAAGGTTATATGTATAAAAAGAATTCATTTGATTATTTTATATATAAACGTAAATATATATTTGATATTTGATTTAGAGAAAGAGAATCTATAATTGTATTAATTTAGAGAAAGAGAATAATTCCCTACAATGAAATATCAAATATATATTTATGTTTCTATATAAAAAATGAAATATATAAATATTTTTTTACATAAGTTCATCCATTACAAATGTGTGTACACATGTATATATACATAAATTCATTTGTATATGTATGTATGTACATCAGATTTTTTCATGCATGCCACTTCAGTCTATTAAATCCTTCGTGAAGGGCAAGCTTCTCCAATTTGGAAGTAAGGCTGGGGAAACTTATTGCTTCCTTTCGGCCTCACGATTCTTCCTCTCTTTTGTAGTTCCAAATATGGTTTGAAGAAGTATGAACCTATATCTATAAATGTGAAATAGTTTTGAGTTATTTGTCTTGGGCTTAACTATTGGACTTAGTCTTTTTTAATGAGTGTATAATCATTTAAATGTGCTATCTATCTATATAAATAATTTTGATCTCAATTGTTTGACTTAGTTGAAATTGGATAAACATTATGTTTATTTTATAAAATAATTTTAAGATTTTAATTTTTTGATTTTATTTGAATTTGAGGAAATCTTACATAAATGTATATGTACATGTGTACACACATATTTTTAATGGATGAGCCTATGTAAAAAAATATTATATCTTTAATTTTTTATACATAAACATAAATATATATTTGATATTTCATTGTCTAGTATGTAATGATTCTCTTTCTTTAAATTAGTACAATTGCAGATGTTATTTATGTTAATTAAACTTGAAATTTAGAATTGTCATATTTATGTTTCTGTATAAAAAAATTAAATATATAAACAATTTTTTTTACATAGGCTCATCCATTACATGCGTGTGTCTATATATGTGTGTGTACCTATACATATATGCTTAGATATATGTATACATATATGTATATGTACATGTGTACACACACATTGTAATGGGTGTGCTTATGTAAAAAAAATCATGTAAATATTTGATTTTTTATAGATAATGTAGACACTGAAAAATGTTCTCATGCGGCAAATGTGACAGGACAAATTTTCCCTTCAAATCCCATTATTCAACTAGTTCAATTTCATCCATTCTAATCATTTGTCCATATTTCTTCTATAATTAAATAATTAATTTCAATTGATTATTTAATTATTCATTCATACCCTAATATCCCCTTCACTTCCTCAAATGAATTAAATAAATTAATTCATTAAGTTTATTTAATTTAAACATTTCCCACCTCATCATATTTATGAATTTTAAATTCACTTTTGTCTTCTTGTGGAGGAAAACCTTAACTCATCCTATCCCTTCATTTTGGCTCCAAGTCAACAATGAATCTTGACCCTTCATTCAAAATCCCTCTTCTATAAAACACCCTTTTCCAGCTCATTTGGCTCTCTTGGAGTTCATTTTTCATCCCTTAATCCCTCAGTTCATTTTTCTTCTCAAATCTACTATAACTCTCCAAAGTCTTGCTAAATCACACATATGAGCTTCTCATGATGGTTGCATGTACTTACAAATCTTTAAGAACCCAATGTAAGATGAGGAGGACAATGGAGGTTAATCAATGTTAGCTTAGATTTGTCTTTTATTTTCTACTTATTTGGTTGATTTCTAGGCTAGATTGTACTTCATTATAGTTAGGGTTTTCAAGTAGTTTCATTTTTGCATTTTTGAAAATCTAAACCCTAACTACAAATGGTGAACCTGACGTGAATGCGTGAAACAATCTGACATTTTTAGTGATTTCTAAAAATTTGTTTTTGTAGGTGGCCTCCGGAGCTCAAACGGACCTCACCGTTGAGTTCAAACGGACCTCACCGTTGAGTCTAAGAGGTCCGAGAAACAAAAAACAACATTAAATTCTCTAAATTTCGATACCAGAAAAAAATTTTAATCTTTTTTTAGTTAAGGCCCCTATGTAGGGCCGTATCGTACGGATCCATATGGCCTCTGTGCAGGGCCTTGATCAAAACAACTCTGGGTTTTATTCCATTTCTGCTGTGTAATGTCATTTGCTAGTTTTAAATCAATAACCATTTGATTGCAGGATTAACTATGCATCGTTGTAGGGTTTATAGATTTTTGAAGGCAGGTTGATATCGTTATTTGAATTTGGTTGCAGGTCGAATGCTTTCATTGCAGGGTCAAAGTTTCTTCCACCACCAATTCTAACCTCTACCTGCGCTTAGAAAACCCCAACTCTGTCGCACCCAACACGTTGCCATCAAAATCCCAATAACCTAGGTCGAAGTCAATCTCTGCTTGCTCAAAAACCTTGGTCATCTCCACATTGGATGGCGTCACCTCCGCTTGGCCTCCTCAAACACTCCCGTCGACACCAACTCCTCTCTTCCTACCTTCGCTCTGTCTAAGTAACCCACCTGCAACTGCGAAACCCTAGCATCCTATTTCCTACAATACATATTACATATCTCAGCCTCACCTTTCTCTCCCCACTTGTACTTTCGATCCTCAATCTCGATATCTTCATCCTCTGTAATGAAACTTACGTTTTTCATATTTCCATGCACAATATCATGCGAGCCAGAGTGGGCTACTAGAAGATTATAGAAGTACCCACAACCTTTGCATCTGGTGTCACAATAGTGCACAGATTCAATATTTTGAGTGTGAACATGTGGGCCTTGATGATTCCTTTCAAAGGGAGGAATAGAAACACAACAACGTTTTTGCTATCCATTTTGCTCTGACACAAGCACATACTCGAAATGCCCCCCTCTGCCCTTCAAAAATGTGGGTTTGTCATACTAGCTCAGTAAAGATTTCACATATTCCAGGCATTTCACATTCCTCAGGGTAGTTGTGCTCATTCCCACACGAGTGCTCTGCCTTTGGATCCAAATCATGGAAGTGATTTGCCACTCCACATGTCCTGCTGCAACCCATTATAGTGCATTTGCTTTGGCAATACCTTTCATGGCATTGATGCTTTTTGTGATTCGAGTCGATGGCTAGAGCATAAGGATTGTTATAGCTTGGAAGAGAACATTGTGCCTTGCAAACATGTTGCGGTGAATTGCACTTGTGCTGGCCAGGGTGTTCAGGCCTAAGAGAACACACCTTATTGCAATTAGAGGATATTTCAGACAAGTGACAGGTCTCTCAGCAAGTGTGATTTTTCTCTTTACAGTCATGAGCGCCTTCGTGCCCTACCAAATCCCCACATAGACTCGAGTTGTCTCCTCCTCGAAAACAATAACTGCAGCTTTCTGTATATGAATGACTAGCCATGCAAGAATACTCTGAATCATGGCCTTTTTCAAGCACACATCTCCAAAAACACACAAAACATTTGCATCCACAAACAGACAGACCTTGTTTCACTTCAGCCAGAGCTAAAATGGCCTCCTGTATTCTCGTCGCTACCCCCCATTTCACTATCGCCAACCTATGGTGATGACTTGATCGTCGCTGGCCTGTATACTCTAGAATCTTCAGTTGACATTTTGGTCGACAGTCACCATTTGCCCCTACAACATTCCCTGTCGAGTGGTCTGGAATAGCCTGGGATAGTCGAATGGTTTGGGATAACATACATTTCCTGGCAAATAGTCATCCCTGCTGCCTAGAACTACCTGTGTAAACTGCCTGAGACCCTTGTACCAGTCACCTGGGATTCCTGTCACTTGGCAGATATAAAGAAAGGTAGTTTCCATTGTTTAAAACACGGTTGACACCCATCAGACTTTCGCCCGCCAGTCAGAAACCTTATGAATGAATGGTGGATGTAACACCGCAGTTCATCAGGAGTGCCACTTTGGGGATGAACAACGTCTTTGTGCTGCTTTGTGCTGTAGCTAAACTCAAAATGCCTAGAAATAGTGCAACCCTCCCCCATCCTGACCCTGACGACACTCTAACCGGAGGCCTCCTCATTTTCCTTAGATGAAAGCACGAGCACACACAAAGAGAGAGGTGGAAATAACAAGCAGAGGCTTTACCACTAGATTTGGATCATCTGCCCTTTGCTGAACACTCCCACAGCAGCTGAATCTGACGCCCAAGATATGCAATGACCTGCTAATCTCACGACGACGAAACCTACGTACTAGAGTTACCCCGTATACCTGGTCTTGCTGTTTTGGACAAATAACCATCCAAATGCGCCCTCGTCAAGTTGTTTTACCATATTAGTGATCTAATTATGTGGAGACAACGTGTAAAAGCAAAGCTATAATGTAGGTTTCACACGGTTTTTGTGTTTTTAGCCATAAAAATCCCCGGTTGCCTCCTGAATTTCACCCATTGCCTACTGCTAAACCTTCAATCTGCCATAATATAACAATTTGACACCTCTGCTATCATCTCTTCCCTCAGTTACATGTTTAAAACCGCCCGTCGACACTTAAGCATCCTTCGGTTCCCTCTAAATCCTAAATCTTGATCACAAGTAAATCCTAAACCACTGGTCATGGAAGCCCTAACTGTGCCTAACCGCGCCTAAAACATCAGCCTAAACAATCAGGGATGATCATTATAAGCCCGTGGTCATATCAGTGACCAGTGGGAGGAAGGGGCTTATTTGTTTAACCCCCGGTCTTTCATAAGTGCTTTTTAAAAATTTTTTGCATCTCTTTCACCCTTGATCACATGGAGGACCAAGGGCTTCAATCGGTATAAACTCCTAAGATAACTGCCTGGGCCCTTAACTGTGCCATGCGACCACTCTGCCTAAACTGCCATTGGTTAAGCATTAACAGTTAGGATCCCTTTTTTGGCCCCCACATGCTGAAATAGGTAGTTTTCTTCAAACTTACACAACTTTTGCATACGGGCTCAAAATTTTTCAAATGAGGCCTTGTCAGAAAGAGGACTCTGAGTACTTCGTAACGGTATAGGTTTCATCAGGTAAAAACATCATTTCATTAGGTAAATTTTTGGTCAAAGTCAGACCTTACTTTAAACTTTGACTGCTCATAACTTGTGTAAATTTGCTCAAATTTTGATGAATTTTTTTTTCAAACTCATGGAATTTCATGAGCAATCTGATGGTTATGCTTACTTTTTTGTCACTAATCAATATTCTCATCTATTTGTAAGATTTTGTTTTGACCATTTTGACTTGTGGCTCACAAAATGATGCATCTACTCGTTATGTCATGCTTTTTTGCATTATCAAGAGGATTATATGGTAATAATATCTAATTTCCAGCATGTGGAATTCACTAGTCAAAGACAAACAAATTGAAACTACTAACACATTGTGTTCCAGTGTTTTCTCTTTTCATGCATGTCTTTGCTTATTATAGGAACATTTGGTTTTGGTGCACTGGTGTTTTCACACATATCTTGGGGCCTAAAATGAATCAGTGTTTGCTTTGTTTGATGATTGTGTTAGTGTTTTGAGGTGTGTATGCTCTTACCTCGCACATCATGTGATCTTGGGAACCAAAAGCATCTCTCAACACTTTCATAATCACACCACACATCTATTTTCTAAGGTCAATGAACCCCCATGCAAGTGTGAGCAAGTTCACATGTGTATGCTCTCCCCTTGCAACTTAGTGTGAGCCTAGGGATCAAAAACATGTTAGCTTGTTTCCCTTTTGTTACCCTTTAGAGTGGGCCTGCTCTTGAGACACATCCGAAAGGAGAACTCACTTGTGACCCCAAGCGGGACTTTCATCTGGCTCGCTATATAAATTGAGGATAAGGTGAAAGCCATGTCTGACAGGTATGAGTGCTCACCATACAGTGCTAGCTCGAAAGGAGGTATACCTTTGTGTATATTAAACTCCTAGTAGGGTTAATGAAATCTTTAAGTGGCTTTCTGGATGCTCGTGGGGTGCTGGTCCCCTGGATATTCACTAGAACCCTCTTGTTTAGTGGCCAAAAAATGTTCTATTTTTTTATGCAAAAGGGTAACCTTTGAAGCCGCCCTGATTCATACGGTTCTTAGCCAAGATAGTAGGGACAATCCTAAGGTTTTGTGGGGAGACGAGCCTTTGGAAACCTGGAACTTGGTATGCATGAGAAGTGAGTGCTGTGGAGGGGAACTAGTGCTACCAAGATCTTGGAGTTATCTGCTTTGAATAAGCACAGCTAGGGGATTGAACAAATATAGTCCTTGCCTAGCCTAAGATTGTGCATGTCTACAAGTGTTTGCAAAACATCATGAGTGATAAAAAATAGCCAACTAACTGCCAAGTGTCTTTTATGATTGATGTGTGTGCTTGCCTAATCATCACCCTCAACAATCTTTCCATACATTCATCCCAAGTCATCATACCTTGATCACATTCATACCATATTCTTATCATTCAACCTTCCCATCCTAATCACCATCCTTAGCCACTTCACATCCTAGTCACATCCAAGTTATCATAACCCTATCCTAATCGCATTCTTATCATACCCTCACCATTCAACCCTCATATCCTAGTCATTCATCCTAACCATAGCCTCTTCGTCGCCTAATCACCCTTATCATTCACATGATCCACATCATCCTTGTTCAATCCTAATCACACCATAATTACATTACCATCATTCCACATCCTCCCATTCCCAATCTAACCAACATTCCAAATCCAACCAATACCTAACCATCATACCCTAATCACATCCTAACCACCCTTCCTAATCACATCTCAAACATTCTAGTCATCATTCTTTATCATTCCACCACATCCCAATCGTAGCCTACTTATCACTTTCTAATCATTCCACCTCATCCCAATTATAGCCTAATCATCATAATCATGTGCAATTCATCATGCATAACCATTACACATTGTCATCCTCATCCAATCAACATCATCTTAATCATCCTAGTCGAAACCAAGATCATTTTCCCCAAATCCAATCCCAATCACATCACAATCCAATCCAATTGACCTCATCCTATCTACTCTTATCACAACACACCATAACCCTAGGGAACACCTTGAGTATCTACCCTCCCTATCAAATCAATTATAACTGTGTCAACACCTTATGGATCTGCATATCCAATTTCACTCCACTACATATTCAATTTCATTCAGCCTTTGACATCTATAGAGGACCCTAAAACATTAGCCCCCCTAAGGTTGAAACATAGGGAGAAACTCCCAAAGCTTGATTATATCACAAGTACAAATTTAGACCAAGAGACCTTGACATCCTTTCACATCAATCACAACTTGGGCTTAATACTCCATGGCTAGTTTAAGTCCATTCTTACAAGTGAATTTAGAAACTCATGGGTTCACTCTAATCAATCGTTTCTTCCATACCTCAAGGTCTCGACAAAACCAATTTGCACTTTGAAAGGTCATTAGTAGACTAGAGTACCCTCTTGGAGCTAGAATTTTTGAAGACTAATATCATTAGCCTCTATCATAGTCTGGGCCTCATCACCTTGCATTGACATCCCATAACATCCCACAATCCACAAGTCTCATTTGGTTGACATGGTTACAAAATGAAGAGACAAGGGAGTAGATCCTCCTAGTCATCCCTCATACACACATCATTCTAAACATTCCAAACATTCGTTCTAACACATCGTCCAATCATTTCACCTCATCATAATCACATCCTATTCATACCTTCATCATTCAACCCTCACATCCTAATCATCCTTTCTGATCACATCGTTCAATCAACTTCATCCTAATCACATCACAACCCTAACCATAACCTAATCATCCCTAATCACCCATCTAATCATCCAATCACATATTCCATCACATTCCTCATCATTCCACATCATCATTCATCCTAGTCAAGCACAACATGGTTCTAATCCATCAAGAAGACATACAACAATATGAAGACACACATCATTCCATGACAATCTTAGAGAACAAGGTTCTAGCACCCCAAGCCTATTCACAAGCCTATCCAAGTCCACATTGGCAGTAAGACAACATGCCTTTAAATTCCAATTCCACCTTTGAGAAGGGGAACACAAGTCTACCTCATCCATCTCATAGATACATTCTATCACCACACTCCTAATCCTAACCATGAGTCCACATCATCTACCATCATTACCCATCCCCTATATTATCCTTTTGCACATGCACTTGCAAAGGATGTGATCCAATGGCTACTAGCTAGGGATAAACTCTCCCCATGTCAAACACCCATTCATGAGCCTATCAAGGAACCTTCAAGTATCATGTCCAACTCTTCCACCCCATCATGTGACCTACAAACCATCGACCCTATTGAAGAGACCTCCACATTCACTCCCATTCCAAGTCAAAATCTATGTCAAGAGAATAATCCTCAGCATGAAGAAACATTATCCCGTCATCCACATCAAGATCAAACCACATCCATTCAACCTATCCATAACACACTTGATCCCATTCTCACAATCCCCTTCATGATCAAGAAGGCCATGATGATCCACTTAGCCAACTTTATGCATTCTGTGGTCAAGAGCCTCCCAACTCACCCATCCATTGTCCAACCAGCATCCACTTGTCATGATGAGACTTGTGTCTCCCAAGAACACATAAACATAGAAGATCAAACAAACAACTTGGATCTACATGAACATAATAAAGATCATAACGATCCTTCTTCATCCACTATCCACCCCACCTCAAGTCCACTTTGATATCCGCTTGGCCTATCCTCCTTCATTCATGAGTGTTCTTCCTTGGGACAACAGCAACCATTATCCACTTTGCCTTCTCCATCAAATAAAGGACTCAAGTCTATTGTCCATATCACACATAGTCCCTTTGTCAATCCCATGTTCTAAAACAAGGTATTATGAATCCTATACATGTCAGAGTCCCCCTGCACTCATATGGCCTTCAATCCACATCTCAAGGTCAATAATCTAACAATGTTGGTACTTCCTCCATTCCTCCTAAGTCTACCACTTTCCATCACACATCCCATCATATACGCAAAACATATGTCACTATTCCACCTCCTCCATCCTACAAGTGTCAGAAGCAGGTGACCATTCACCTTCCACCATCCAATTTACCTCCACTCCTTCCAACTCCTAATGTCCCTCCATCCATTTTGCCACCATTGCTTCCAACACCTAACATCCCTATCATCCATAAATCACCTCAAATTCCTAATCATGACCAACAAATGCACACATCATGTAAACATAAAGCTTCCATTCATTCCACCCACCACATGGGATTCAAAAGTAAACATTCGGATGCCTCCTTTCATAAAGTCAAAAATCCTAAGGGTCCTAATGCCTTAGAAAATAAATCCAAAAATTTAAAGCAAGGTACATTAAAAAATCCATCCAAGACCATACTTCCAAAACAAAAGTCCAAAAACAAAATGGTATGGGTCCCTAAACAAAAATCAATCAAGTCAAAGGAGGCATCCCCTTCTCAAAAATCCCAACCATCCTCTTCCATTCATTCCATTCAAAAATATCAAATTCCTCCACCCCACATGAAAAGAAAAAGTCACAAAAATAGTAAGTCTATGTGGGTACCTAAACTCCTACATCATCCATCTCCTAAGAAAACATCACCATTGCTTTCTACACCTCCATCCCATCAAAAGATTCCATGTTTAACACAGTGTGTACAATCGTTAATCATGATTCCTTTTCACACCTCCATCACCCCATCATTCAACTATTGTCTTACATATTTCACTCATCCTATCCCTATGGTCCATGCTTTTGTATAAGCTTTTCATCCATCCATTCATAAGTCCAGCATAATCTACATCATAATCCACTATTGTTCCCTACATAATCCACTATCGTTCCCTCCATAACCCACTATCTACCTAATCCATCTCACTTCCATGCAATATTCCTTACCAACATTGATGACCACAATGACTTGGCATAGTCCATGCGATGACATCTTTCTCCAATGGGACTATCACCTTCAAGGAGCTAGACACTTGAGTCCCTCATAGCCATACTCCCATTCAAAAATCAAAAGGTAAAAAAAAAGGGCAAAAAAATAAAATAAAATCAAAAGATTAAAGAGAAATCCCTTCATCCAATGGTGAAAACCTGGTAAACAGGTGCCTTGGATAAGTACCATGATGAAAACCTGGCAAACAAGCGACATGTGTAGATCGATCTTCTATGTCACTTACACTTGGGGGCACATTGTCTCATTGAACATATCACTTTCATCCTATCATTTCTATCTTATAATGACATTTCCCTCCATCCACATACATACACCTAGCCTAGCAAATCCATCCATCCTCCCTTCCTCTTTTGATCTTGATAAAGATTGGGGGCACAATATTGACAAATATTTTGGTTATCTCTTCACATACCTTATTCCTCCAAACCAAGCAAATCCTTCATTATCCTATCATCGTCTTATCATCATAAGCCTTGTCATGACCAATCTTAAGTGTTACACCTAGACTAGGACATGTTATTATGCAACATAGTCCTTGGAGACCACATCCTTGCCCTCTTATACATGCATTCCTTCCATCCACTATCGCCCCCCTCTTATCCATTCATCCTTGCACCTAGACTTGGTGGTAAATGCACAAAGATGAGTCCACTTAAGGTGGAATTTTTGGAATTAGAAAAAAACCTAAAACTGGGTAAACCAAAACGAGATCCCACTTTTTATGAAACGGGATCCCGAGCCAAAAGCAAGATCTTGTTTTCTAGAAATAGGATCCCATTTTATAGAAACGGGATCCCGTTTCATAAAATTTAATATTTTGACCTAATTTTTGCTATGGGTTTTGGGTCAGGAAAAAGGCTTGGGAACCTGACCCTTGGCTTTGGACCTCATTTGACCTGCAAGTTGAAGGTTCTGTCAATGTCACAACAAAATAGTGACTTTGGGCATATGTCTAAAGGCCTTTTTTGCAGAACTTTTTGACGAAATTAAAACCCATTATAGATGAGACAGTGTAGATTCCAAATATGTAATTTATTTCACAATTGGATTATTTTTTCTATTTTTCAATTAATTTCTGATGAAACAAGTCCATAAACTTGAATTATAAGGGTTTTTTAGTATTTTAATAACTTTTTATTAAAATAATTTTTTGTAAAAAAAATTGTATGAAAATGTACTTTAGACAATTCTTTTCAATTTGAAATTTTTTTTTAAAAATGATAAGTTTAGGTCATCTTATGCATGACGTACACGACGATTTTTTAAAACACCAAAAATGGCCAATAAAAAATAATAAAAAATATGGAAAACATGCTTCAGTGAGTTACAAATCATTTCCCAAAAGGATTTAGAAAAATATGATTATTTAGGTCAAAATATGGATGACGTACATGTGCATGGTATAGTAAAAAAAAAGTGACTTTTAAATAGTGGTTTTTAGAAACGCCTATTAAAAATCAATTTGTATCATCTGGGTATTAAAAAATATTACATGTTTGAAAACTAGACTCTGAGTACTATATTTCATATTTAGTGACTTTTTTCAAGATTCCGCCTTTAAGTGCTTCAAATTTTTAGGTCAAATGTGACAAATTATAAAAATCAGGGAAAACACTTCCACTTTTCGGTGAAAAAGTGGACTTAACTTCTTGCACACACCCTTGGTTTCCCCTTGTCATTAGTATCTAGCATAAAGGCTACAAAAATTGCAATCCAATGCCATCCCCCAAAACAGTCTAAAAATACAAGAAGATCAAATACATTCAAAAACTCAAAAAAAATCCAAATATATCAAAAAACCAAAAAAAATCAAATATTTCCAAAACACAAAAAAATCAACACATCTCAAAAACAAAACAAAAAACAAAAATATTCCAAAACTCTAAAAACATCCAAATACCTTTGTTATCAATTAGATATGCACCCTGCTAAGCTCACAAAAGACTTAGCTACTTGTTGACACATGGAAACACTCTCAGGATGTGGGTTTCCTATAGCGAGAGTGAATCTCCAGAGTAAGCTAGTTCTCTTTAAGATATTTCTAAACTAATCACTTGTCTGAGAAATGAGATGAGGAATAATTGGAATGAAATTCTATTTTATCTAAAGATGATCTAAAAATCTAAAATTTTACCCACAAACAACTCTCAAGCATGTAACCTCCTCAGTTTCACTTAAGTCCAACAATCTAAAAGTACTTTGTATGAAGGTTTAATTAAAACACAACACACAACCTAGATCAGATGGGCAATAGCTACACAAATTTCAATAACATTGAGACATAATCAGAGAATTAGAAATCATAATCATAGTGAAAACATCAAATCAAAGTTATAAAAGAGGCAACAAATGTCAAATAGGAATGCTTTGCTGCATTGAACTAAAAGGGGTACATCTAACTCTAAAATATATGAGCCAAGATCAGTTTATAAACTCTCTGCCTGTGCTCAAGAGAGAAAAAACAAAGATATCAACTGAGAAAAACTAAGTCTTTCTCCCCTATTTATAACTCCAAAAATCTCCCAAGGAAAAGACTGAGAAATATTCCTAGAATAGCAAATTTGATCCATTTTCGAGGTCCATTGAAAAGCCAAAAATAAAGCTTTCAAATCACCTCCAATCTGTATATGAAAGCTGCCAAAATCTTCCTCAAGGTAGACCTCACCAAAATCTACTTTAAAACAAGCTTTATTTGCTCAATAAAAGCTCAGTTTTTTTTATTGTTCTCATCTGCCTGAAAATAAAGCAAATCCAGAAAAAGATATTTGATTTGCTTTAATAGTTTTAACTGCATAAAATGATGAAATATTAAAAGCAATTTATAAAGAACATTACTTTAATATTTGTCTTATAATAGGTCCTACAGCTTTTCCTTCTGATTCGCCTAATCTTACCTCTTTTGATTTTCTTTTACAAAATAATAATACAAGGCTTATTTTTGTCCATATCTTCCCAAAAGAAAACAAACTAAAAAATGAAAGATATTGTTTACTTTACTTTGTTTTAACTACATAAATAATGAATATTTATAAGCAATTTATAGGATATTGCTTTAAATATCATTTTACAATAATTTTTTACAACTTCAAATTTGCAAAAAGAAAGAGGGCCTGCCATTGTGAAGGTTCCTTGAAAATTACAAACTGGGTAAGTGAGAAATTTAAAGAGTTTCTGTGCTTTATAATATTCTCATTTTTGCCCAAAATCTCCAAAACCTAGATCATATTTTTTGAGATATAATTCAAACATGCGACTACTATCTTCATTTTACTATGTATTGTGCCTATGATTAATCCTCCAAAACTACAAACTAGGTTGGTGAGAAATTTAAATGGTTTTTTCATATTATTGTCATCTGATCTCTGTCAAAAAATCTCAAAAACCTAGATCATATTTTTGTGAGATATGATTGAAACACATGACAACTGTCTTTATTTTGTAGGGCCTTTATGTGACACTGCTTCTCTTTCAGACTCTTTCCACAATCCTCTTAAAACTTGGGGTAGCATATTGAGCTCAACCCTTGTGGGATTCCATTGTACTCCACATGCTATGATATGCCATTAGAAAGCTACATGACTTATCCTATACCTACACATGAAACACATAGATTAGAATAAAATGTTGAAATTCTATGATTGTTTCTTTTTCAACTCTTCTTGCATGTGGATGATGTTCATTGATCAATGCATTATAAACAAAGTGTTATGCCTCTTCTAATAGGATATATAGATCTCATAACCAAAGCTCTAATAGGACCTTCCCACATTTTTGTAGGTTTATGTCGAGATTGGAAGCAGGAATAGAAGACAACTTCAAAGATTAAAGACCTTCAAGGCAATGATGTCTATGACCTTCTCGTTCTTATCGTGAACAACACTACAATTATCACTAAAACACAATAACTATGCAAATAACTTATAATAGAAGATGTTAACCTTCACCCTAAAAATGAATTTGTTGCATCAACTTTGCCAATTTTGAGCTATAAGTGAAAAATGGTAACATATCTGGTGACTTCTGCTATATGCTTACTTGCTAAGCATCAAGTTAGTTGCCTTGAGTATCCACTGGCATTGAGTCATACTTTGCTCTTCTCAAACTCAAAAACACTAAAGTTTAGCTCTATAACTAGTTCAAACAACAATGGAGAATTGAAAACAAACTAAATTGAAGCAAACTAATAGGCCCTGATGACCAGAAAACCTGTGTAGTAACACTTAGGGAAACAAAAATACTGAAAGCAAATGTGCATGAGCACTTATCAACTACAACTCTACTCTACTCTATACAAAGGTAGTACTTATCCTTAGAGGCAATGTTTGAGGTGGATCCCACTAAATGGGATAGACAGCACCTCTCCACTTAACTTGGATAGCTGAAATGCATTATTTTCTTTACACTCTATGATTACATAAGGCCCATCCCAAATTGCATTGAATTTGGAATGCTTTCCAAGTCTACTTCTCAGTTCATTCCATTTGAACACTAAATCACTTACAATAAAGCTCCTCGGTCTTTCCCTCTTATCAAAAGCATTCTTCATTTGAGCTTGATGTATATCAAGCTTCTTCAAGGCCTCTTTCCTAATTTCTTCTAACTCCATAAGTTGAGATAGCCTGACTACTAAAGGATGTTCCTCTAGTAGCTCAAGCTCTTTGATGAAATTTAAAGTTACTAATTCAAATGAAATAGACAATCTAGCCTCCTTACCATAAGTAAGTACATATGGAGAACAACCAGTAGCTCTCTTGGGTGTAATTCTATCAACCCAAAGAGCCAACTTCAACTTCTCGTTCCATGTTCTATGGTTGTCTTCAACAGTCTTCTTGATGATCCTTATCAAATTTTTGTTGGTAGATTCAGCCTGCCCATTACCCTGTGGGTAATAGTTAGAATAAGTATTCAAAAAGATATTATTTTTGACAGACCAATCTGAAATTCTCAATCCAATGAAAGCTAAACCATTATCTAAGATGATTGAATCTGGTGTACCGAATCTTGATACTAGATCTTGATAGAAAATTAGAACAACAGATTCATTTTCTTCTTTTAAAGAAATAGCCTTGGTGCACTTGGTGAAATAGTCTGTGGTAGTCAAGATCCACTTGTGGCCTGCACTTGAAGGCAGGTTTATTGGTCCTATAAAATCCAGACCCCATTTTGCAAATGGTTGTTCAACTTTAATAGGATGCAGAGGTAAGGCATCAAGCCTTTATTTACTGGTAAACAATGAACACTTCTCACATCTTCTCACCCAAGCAAAAGAATCCTTAAATAAGTCAGGCCAGTAATAACCATCTTGCATAATCTTCAAAGTAGTTGTTTTAGCTACAAAGTGACCTCTTGAAGGTCCATTATGAAATACTTCTAATAGCTTGTCAAATTGATCAGGTCCAATACATCTTAAAAATACACCATTAAAATCTCTCCTATATAAAATACCATCAATGATAGTATAAGGAGTAGCTTGTAGCCTAGAATACCTACTTCCTACCCTATCCAAACCTTCAGGGCATTGACCGTACTATAAGTAATGCATCACCTACTACACCCAGCTGATTGTAGGAGCTGGTACAGTGGATGGTACATTATTATTCAGTAATGTTTCTATGTCCTCTACATGTTCTTGATTGCTTTCTTCACTTTCAACAAGTTGCTCGCATAAGCACTTGCCTCTAATTAGCTTGGTCACTTTGATATCAACATCAAATTCCATAACTTTGGTTATCCAACTAGCTCTCTTGTCATTTATATCTCTGTTTAATAAAAAAATCTTGACAGTAGGATGAGCAACCATTAAGTGAATTTTGTTATTAGACAACATGTGTCTAAATTTCTTGAGGCTCCTAACAACAACAAAAACATGTTTTTCCACAAAAGAGTATTTTACCTCCTAGTCATGCAGTACCTGGCTGAAAAATACTATTGGTTGCTCTAATCCTTCATCATTTTGCTGACATAACATTGCCGAGATGGTGTCAGCTCCTCCAAAAGCATACAAAATAAAATCCCTCTCTTAATTAGGATTAATGAGGGTAGGGGTAGCAGTGAGGGCTTCTTTAATTTGCTCGAAGCTTCCTTTTCCCTCCTTAGTCTAGCTGAATGGCACATTCTTCTTCAACATGGCTGTAAGAGGTTGTAACAAAGTTACAATGTTTGGAATGAATCTTTTCATGAAATTAATTATGTTAAGAAAGCTTTGCAAGCCTTTCTTATGTGCAAGAAATGGTACATCTAGAATGGCTGAAACTCTTTCATGGTCAATAGGAATACCTTGTTTTGAAACAATATGGCCGAGAAGTTTACCTTCATGAACTGAAAAAAAACATTTTTGGGGGTTCAATGAAACTCCAAACTCCCTGCAGTTTTGAAAAATCTTCTTCAAGTGGTCAAAATAATCATTAGCATCTTTAGAAAAAATAGTTGTCATCTAAATACACTAGCACTATTCTGTTCATAAGGCCATGGAAGGCCATGTCCATTGCCCATTGAAAGGTTGCCCCTGCATTGGATAAACCCAATGGCATCTTCATGTATGCCATGGTACCCCACTTAGTCATGAATGTTGTTTTATATTGGTCTTCCTCTTTGACCAAAATCTAGTTGTAACCTGAGTGACCATCTAATAGGAAATATCTATCAAAATAAGAAATAGTTTGCAATATTTGTTCCATGGATGGAAGAGGGTAGTGGTCTTTCAATGAGGCCTGATTCAGATCATGAAAATTGACACAAAGTCAGATTTCTCCATTCTTTTTTTTGACTGGGACCAAATTAGAAACCTAGGAGGTATGTTTTATTGGGAATGTGATACTACTCTCAATTAGTCTATTTAATTCAGCCTTCATTAAATGCTCAAGTTTTGGATTTAGGGGTCTTTGTTTCTACCTAATAGGTTTGGCATTATGCTCTAATTCAATGGTATGTTTGGCTAAACTAGGATCAGACCCCCTTAAGTCTTTATACTCCCATGTAAAAACATTAGAAAAATCTTGGCATAATTGAATAAATGGTTATTGTTCACATTTAGTCCATACCTTTCCAAGCTTCAACAACTTATCTTTAAAAATCTCCACTGCCTCATAGTGTTCTTGTTTCACCGTCATGCTACTCTTGTCCTTTCTAAATTGATCATCTGAGTTAAACACTAATTCTAGTATCACCAGTCCCTTGGGTAACTTGTTGGATCTCAACTATACAATTTGGTCTTCAAATTATTGTTGGTATTTATGTTGATTATCAGCTGCAAATTCAGTCTCAACACTCAAAAAACTTAAGATTTGCTCATCACTGTCAAATACTTGCCAAGAAACACTATTGTTAGGTACAGAAGGCCTAACAACTACTTTGACACATGGTTGTACTTCAATGTTCTGAATCTGATCAAGAACCTCAAATTGAGATCCCAAAGCTGCAAGCTTATCTGTATACTTATTTTGGTTTCTAGGAATCGAAAACAAATTAAATGCATAAAAAAATTCAATTGAATCCCACACTCTATGCTTGTACTTTTTGAGCAGGTCATTTTTAGTAGCATTTAGATTCCTAACCTGAATAATGATCAATTCAGAATCTCCATAAACTTGTATAGATTTGATACCTCTTTTCCAGGCCCACTCTAAACCATGGATCAGGGCCTCTACTCAGCCTTGTTGTTTGTGCAGCTGAAGGTGAGCCTCAAAGATGCATAGTATTTGTCTCCTTCAGGTGAGATTAACATATTCCCTCAATTGGCACCTTTTTTGGTCCTTGATCCGTCAAGGTACAGCTTCCAAAGCTAGTCATCTTGTTGTTCCAACTGACTTAGGTCCTTAATCAGATTAGGAATCACTACATCAGGTTCCTATATTATATAGATTCCTAATCCTACCTCATTCGTGTGATGGAAAGGATCACTTTCATGATCTTCAATTGCCCAATCATCTAAGTTTATGTCTACTATAGGTGCATTGGGATCTAGGCTCATGGGTTCATCCTGCTGCCCATGGGTGATGTAGAGGTTATCATTTATTGGGCTAGGAACATAGGGCTCAACATGGTCCTTTGCAAGTGGTTTGGACTATATGGTTGCTTTCGTACCATATCCTATTCTAAAAAATAAGTGGGACCAATCAGAAGATAGAAATCCACCCAATTTGGTAGTGAATTCTCTAGAAAGGCATATTGCAAAACTAGGTGGTAGATCAATGATGTAAATGTCCTAATGGATGGAAAAATTAGGACAAGCATGCAGTGTAAGTGGCAAATTTTTTATTATTCCTGGAATACTAAGTGCAGACCCGTCTAACTGAACAACTCCTTTTGCAAGGGGCTCATAAATCAATCCTAGTGAATCAGCTAGACTTTTGGGCATGACTAAAGTGCTTGCCTCGGAGTCTATCATGCAATTATGAACAAGTTTGTCACCAATAATTAGACTTAAGTAAAAAAGATGATGTTTTACCTCGTTTGCTAGTTATCCACTCTTGATTTCTAAGTTGTTGGCAGGTACAACTTTGGCTTTTCTTTGATTAGAACACTCAAAAATTAAAAGTTCAACCAATGCTTCTTGTAGCAGATTCTTTTGGCCAGGAATACACAATGCATCCATAACTGACATGCTCACTGTAGCTTTCTTAAGATGATCTACTATGTTAAAAGGAACATGATTTACCTTTTGCTGTCCCTTTGCAGTAGCAACATCATTTTGGCTTTATGAAGGATGATGTTGTACTTTGGACTGATCCTTTACTGGTATAGTTTGATCCCTTTGCAGAATTTGCACTTTTTGTTGTGGTATAGGGGTAGTTTGTGATGGAAAAGTTTGAAATGTATCTCTCACAGGCTACCGTTTTACCACTGCACCTTGCTGATTAAGGTCTGCAACCCTTTGTTTTGACCTTGTGTTAGCTGAAATAAGTGTATGTTATTAATTTTGGCTTTGATGGTAATTTATACCATAGAAATCACTCTCTTGCTAGTTCATCAGGGCCACATCAACATTATTTGGCTAAGTTGAAACTTCACCAAGGGTACCTTCCGAACTTGCATAACTGTTCTACACCATGAGTGCCTGATTTCTTACTCCATTTGTGCACGCAGCTTGATTATGTGGTTGGTGACATGGATAACACTAGTCACTATCTTGGGCTAAATTATTCTATGTGGGTACAAGCTCCCTCGAGGTACTGGTAGAATTTGGGTTGTAAGATTGGAAAGTTCGAGGGTTATAGTTTCTTATTTGATCCTCAGGATCATCTTGAAACAACTACCTATATTGCTAAATGGACTGATATGGGGCTTGTTAAGGCTTAGTTTCTTGACCAATCTACTTTTTAATATTAACAAAATCATTGCCAAAGGTTTTTACCGTGGACTGAATCATGCCTTTCAACTCTTAGATTTCTTGGAGGTGACCTAGGGCATGATTTTCTTGGGTTTAAGGTTGATAGATTATTGCTGGAGCAGGTGGGAAAGTAGCCAAAGGAGGCACTGCTATTGGCATAGATGACTAAATTTCTAGGAAAATGGGTAGGGAGGCCTCGGGGCTATCTTCCTTGCTTGGATGAGGTAGTTTTTTGCTCTAACAAAAATCTCAAAAGAATTAGGAAGGGTGGTTCCTCCTATAGACTGGATCATTACAAAAATTTCATTGTTCAAAGCTTTAAGGTAAAACATAAATGCATGCCTTGGCAAGGGCTTTACTATTGCGGGGCTTCTATCTCAGGTTCTCTAAAATCGGTAGTTGAAATTTGCCATGTATTCATGGGGTGCCTTTTTCATGGTGCTCAACTGCTCTAGCAATGAGAGATGATCAGATTTGTCTTCGAAATGTTTGTGCAATCCATCTCCCAGTAGATCCCACAATGTTATTGAATTTTTAGCAAGTCCTCTAAACCATTGCAAGGCTTTCCCTTTCAATGATGCAGCCAAAAGTCTGATTGCCACATTTTCTTGGGTGACATTGTGTATGGAACAAAAGGTTGCCACATCCTAAATGTGCTCAATAGCTATAGTATGGTCTTCTCCGGTGAAAGGGTAAAAGCACAAAGTTGTGTCACACTTTCAACTAACTTATCAGCACAACTGAATTTAAGTATTTCTAATTAAAAATCAAATTTGGTCAAACATATGATCTTCTAAGATTCATTCTAGATAAGTTAGATGTGTCCACAACTTTTCTAACTAAAATTTTTGGCTAAATGCATATGTAGCACCACTATGAGGCTAATTTACCAAAAAAATAAAATTATTTGAAAAACTTGATATTTCAACAACTTCTACTTGTGTAAATAACATTTTTTAAAAAATATAAAAATACCCTTTCATAGATCTATAAGTTTAGTTTTCAAAAAATATATATATATATATATATATATATATATATATATATATATATATTAATAGTTTAATTATTATTTATATTTTCCTTTCTATTTTTACTAAAAGTAGGTTATCAGCACAAAACATTAGGTTGATTGCCATGTCACAGATAAATAATAAGACTTATTTAGAAAAATTAAAAAAAATATGATGCACTAGATAAAAGAATCTATATCAAGATGGTATAATTTTTTTTTCTATTTTAGATAAATAGTTAATATGAAAGTTGACGTCAAATGGAAATATCTACATTTTAATACATGCACATTTTATTATTTATTTAAAATTATATATTTATTAAAATTAGAGAAAAATATATCCATACACTAAAGTTTCAAGTTATAAGTACACAAAAAAAATTGAAGGAAAAAAAAAAATTTACTATATAAAGATTGACGTCTCATGTAACTTCATTTTTTTGTAGTTTATCAACAACTAAATTATAGTGTCAATTTATTAAAAACTATATTCAAATAATTTTTTAAATTCTTTTGAAAAATAAAAACATAAAATATACTAAAAAAAAATATTTTATTAGTTTACATCATTTCAAAATTCAAAACATATGTCACTTTTTAGTGATTCAGGTTTAAAAGTTGGATCAATGTTGGTCATTTCCTTTATAAAAGTGTGACATAACTTTGTGCTTTTACCTGAAATATGGCAGTCCTTTAAGGGATGCAACTGTAATATCATCACGCTAAGCAAGTTGCAGTGGGCTGCCTCCGTTAAAGGTGGTAAATGCGTATTGCCTAGCTATTATGGGTATTTGAGCTATGATCACCAGACTTCTACTTCTTCATGTTGAAGTTGGAGGTGTTGATTTTGATCTCCTCGCTGAATCGACTACTTTGCTTATTGATCTACCTCTTCTTCTTGGTGGGGACTGCTATAAATACTCGAAAGGATTAGAACTAGATCTAGTTTTCATAAGTTGATAGCACTAATCTGCGTGCAAGACTAGAGATAATGAGTCACCAGGTATACTGTGAAAGCCTCCAAAGGTTAGAATACTACTACATATACCAAAACAACAGCTGTGAGGGTATAAAACTTCTCTAAAATCACTTTTAGAGTCCCACCGGGTGTGCCAAAAACTGTTATCAATCAGATATGCACCCTGCTAAGCTCACAGAAGACTTAGCTACCTGTTGACACAAGGAAACACTCTTAGGATGTGGGTTTCCTATAGAGAGTTAATCTCCAGAGTGAGCTGGTTCTCCTTAAGATCTTTCTAAACTAATCAGTTGTCTGGGAAAAAGGATAGGAATGACTAGAATAAAATTCTATTTTATCTAAAGATGATCTAAAACTCTAAAATTTTACCCACAAACAACTCTCAAGCATGTAACCTCCTCAGTTTCACCTAAGTCCAACAATCCAAAAGTACTTTGTATGAAGGTTTAATTAAAACAAAACTCACAACCTAGATTAGATGGGCAATTGTAATGCCTCACCATGCAACCCTAAAGATAAGTTTAACTAAGAAATAAAAAGGGAAAAATATTGTTTTTACATAGAAGTAATGATAACAAAACATAACATAGACTAATATCAACAAGTTAAACTGGCATCTCTAGGGATTACACATCTGCATTATTGAAATTAAACACTAATCAACAACATACATAGTTTATTCAAATAACTCAAACTAACAACTTGATTACATCATTAGATACATACATAAACATCTTTGCAATAATGTTTACAAGTGCATAATAGTTTATCTTACAAGAGGAATTACATAATTTCTATGATACAAAATCTCTTTCTTTCTAAATACATTAAATTACATAATGAGTTCCACTGATACACAGGTCTAGATACAAATAGTACAATTATATGTCTTCAAATATAGGTGCAAATCTGGAAACATGAGAGATCGCCACGGTGCCAGAAAACCAATGGAATAAAGCATAACCACCTGACCATGTGGAAACCTAAGGTCCACCCACCGTGCTAGGAGATAACAATCAAGAAAGATAGTAGACTAACCGGTGCAAGGACTACACATGACTCTAAAATAACACTAGTCAATAAGGACATCACAAGTAACTCAAACATAACTTCCAGAGGCATTCACAAAACAAAGGGGAGAACACAACTAGAGAATGCTAGCCTACAGTAGGGATGAGTGCCATCGCATGGTCCTAGCATGGGTTACCCTAATAGTCTCTAGCTAGACGTCGGCCCCCATTTATGGTTACCCTAATAGTCTCTCACTAGACACCAGCCCCATAGGGTGACACATGCAGAATCAACATTCCTTTCATGAGGACAAGGAAGTTGATTTTACCAACCACGGCCTTTTCATCTCATCCTTAGCTTGAATGAGCACTACAGGCATGAGTGAGGAATCTAATTATCTTGATTAGTGTGTAAACTACCCAACCCTCTAAATTTATTATTAAGTTATCACTGGATTAACAACTTCCAATGGGTTACCCTGACAAGCCACTTTGGACGTCAGCCCCACATTGAAAGACATTCCCCCTTCACTGCATCTAGATTCTGAAAGCCCAAAACAAAACTCAAGCATGAACTAGCACATTTCTCATCATGATACATTTACAACACAAAATATACATCATTTCACATTACACAGAGCAATGCATTACGCATCTTGCATAGTTCTCATAACCACATGAATCCATAAATAAAGGGGAGTCAACATATAACCAATACATATTCAACCATTAGCAAGATTACATAATCACAGGAGTCATACACATGACTACCCCTCTTGGCCTTTGGAATCAACTTTCCCAAATGACACAAACACTTGACACACTAAACACTATGGTCTCACATCACATTCACTCTCAAATGCACATCATCACCTAATAGCCCAAACTAAGATCCTTCATCAATAATTCAAATACAACACCACAATTGCAACATATGACATAATGCACTAATTATAGGTCTTGAAGAATGTAACATTAATTGAATCATGATCAATCATCTAACAATCATAAAGTAAATCTTCCTCAACAATATAGAACTATCATATTCCAACCACTAGTAATAGTTACTTTTAGGATCATAAGATATAAGAGTCCACAAGTAACAATATTTTAACTAATAGGTCCCAAGACTTATGTTAATTTCATTTAATTAAAATGACTACGAACAAACTGCAAATAACTCTAAGGCATACAAATTAAATACAACAATTATTTACACTATTTACATTGATGTAGATTTCATTAATAATCTAGATAATTGTAAATACTATTAAATGTAACTGTAAAAACAAGGTTCAAACCCTATAATATTAGAATGCTATAAATATCTTACACTAGTTAAAATCACAAGATACCAAACCTAAAGCTATAATGAAAGAACATTGTTCTAAGGTTAGCTTGAGAGGAAAGGAATATAGAACAATAAAAAATTCCTATAGATCTAATATCTTCATAAAATCTACCACACTTTTAACCACATGCATAAGATAGGATTATCACAAAATGAATTTGTTGAGAAGGTTTTAGAAGCTACCAACAATGTAAAATGTGAAAGCATAGACAAAGCATGCAGACTGATTAATGAAATGCCTCAAAGAGAGTCATATGATGGAAAGAAATAATCGTAGGATATGCACAAAATAAATTTGTTGAAAATCTTAGAGAAACTCATTTTGAAAAACTAAAGTTATGGCTAACACAATAGACTGCTAAAACAAAGATGAAATGGCTGAGGTAGACAGTCACAAAACATTCATATCTCTAAAATAACAAAATGGGTATGGACAATTTTTGGATATGATTTAAATAACTAGGTTGTGCACCATATATCAAAAATTTATAGGAACCTAGTTTGTAAAATGAAAGTTATGGCTAATGCAATAGTCTTCTAAAACAGAGACAAAATGGATGAGAGGTAGATAGTCATAAAACATTCATATATCCAAAACGACGAACTGGGTATGGATGATTTTTGGATGTGATTTAGATAACTAGGTCATACACCATTTATCAAAAATGTAGAGGAACCTAGTTCGTAAAACAAAAGTTACGGATAATGCAATAGCTTGCTAAAATAGAGATGAAATGGCTGAGAGGTAGACAATCACATCAATCGGTGACTCCCAGAAATGCAATGATATAGACATGCACAATTGGATCTGATAACAAGGTTTCTAACCTCTCAAGCAAATTACAATCAATAGGAAAAATTATAAATCAAATATTTTCTTCAATAGAAAAATGAGACAAAATTTAGAACCAAAGGAACTTGATTTCGCTTACTTGACTGGGCTGAAGATTTGATGACAGGTTCAACTGCTGCAGCCACAAAAATAGTCTCTCCCCAAAAATTCCATCTGCTAAAAATTGTTATGAGAGAAAAATCCCCCTAAATATAGCCAAAAAACTCCCTATTTAGAGAAAGAAATCCCCTAAAATCTTCTAGAAGATTCCCCCCACAAGAGGCAATAACTCATGCATGAACAATATCTTACAGTTTGCTATTTTTAATATTTTACAACCAAACCAAGATAAATATATTTTATGGAAACACATAAATATTATTTATTTACTTATCTCTAGTTGCAATTACATTTATTACTAGTATTATTATTATTTATTAACTTAACTTCTAGAATAATATATTTTTCATAAACTAAATTTACATAAGGATATTAATATATTTATTTATTTAGCAAAAATGCTTCATAACTAATTATTTTATTTTAAGGCAACAATAACCAAAACAATACCAACAAAATAACCCAACTGTCAACCATACTTGACTACTATGCAAGATCAAAAAACAAGACCACCACAACAATGACTGACTATCATGACCAAGCCGACAACACTGACAGGGTACACAACCAGATACTCATCCTCTTCAAGGATGATGACTAGGCTAGGGGACCATATGTTATCTCCATTCAATAACTTCCATTGGTATGAAGGCACGATCAAACCTGCCAATTCAAGTGGAGTCGATGCCTGGTACCTGCAACTTGCAACAAATAAAAGTGTTGAATACATATATATAATCATCCAAGCAGAAACATAGTGATAGGGAATCACAGTGTAGTAGGGTACTCATTATGAGTAATACTACACTGTCGCTTCACAAAACACATCACAAGTATCCACATTAAACAAATTCATTAGTAACTACACAACTAGATAATGGATAGACAGATAATCGCATTAATCACATAGTAAAACTAATTTACATAATCAATTAATTCATGACTGATCATAACCTAAGCATAATGTACTAATCATAAAGTATCAATAGTGTCATCACAGTAAACATCAATGAGTGTCATCATCAAAACGGTTAACTTGCCATCAACATGTCTAACATACCCTAAGTATTCCGAGTATCTCACCTTCATCTTCATGCTCCTTAGCCCAACCACCTACTCATCCAAGGTGAGAATGGAGGGGCATTACATCAATATCTACATAGATTTCATTAAGACATAATCAGACGATTAGACATCATAATCACAGTGAAAACATCAAATCAAAGTTATAAAAGAGGCAACAAATGTGAAACAGGAATGCTTTTCTATATTGAACTGAAAGAGGTACATCTAACTCTAAAAAATATGAGCCAAGATTAGTTTACAAACTCTTTGCCTGTGCTCAAGAGAGAAGAAACAAAGATATCAACTGAGAAAAACTAAGTCTTTCTCCCCTATTTATAACTCTAAAAATCTCCTAAGGAAAAAACTGAGAAATCTTCTTAGAATAGCAAATTCGATCCATTTTCAAGCTACACTGAAAAAGGAAAAAATAAAGCTTTCAAATCACCTCCAATCTGTATATGAAAGATGTCAAAATCTTCCTCAAGGTAGACCTCACCAAAATCTTCTTTAAAATAAGCTTTATTTGCTCAATAAAAGATTAGTTTTTTTATTGTTCTCATCTACCTCAAAATAAAGCAAATCCAAAAAAAATATTTGATTTTCTTTAATAGTTTTAACTACATAAATGATGAAATATTAAAAGCAATTTATAAAGAACATTGCTTTAATATTTGTCTTACAATAGGTCCTGCAGTTTTTCCTTCTGATTCGCCTAATCTTACCTCTTTTAATTTTCTTTTACAAACTATTAATACAAGGATTATTTTTGTCCATATATTCCCAAAAGAAATCAAACTAAAAAAGGAAAGATATTTTTTACTTTACTTTGTTTTAACTGCATAAATAATGAATATTTATAAGCAATTTATAGGATATTACTTTAAATATCATTTTACAATAATTTTTTGTAGCTTAAAATTTGTAAAAAGAAAGATGACTCTCCATTGTGAAGATTCCACAACAATTGCAAACTAGGTAAGTAATAAATTTAAAGGGTTTTTGCACTTTATAATCTTCTCAGTTGTGTCTAAAAATTTCAAAAACCTGGATCATATTTTTTGAGATATGATTAAAACATGCAACTGCTATCTTCATTTTGCTCTGTATTGTGCCTATGACTATTCCTTAAAAAATACAAATTGGGTTGGTGAGAAATTTAAAGGGTTTTTTGATACTGTGTTTGTCTAATCTATGTACAAAAATCTCAAAAACCCTGATCACAGTTGTGTGAGATATGATTGAAACATAGGACAACTGTCTTTATTTTTCAAGGTCTTTATGTGACACTGCTTGTCTTTCAGACTCTTTCCACAATCCTCTTAAAACTTGGGGTAGCATGCTAAGCTCAACCCTTGTGGGAGCCCATTCTAGTCCACATGCTATGATATGCCATCCGAAAGCTACATGACTTATCCTATACCTGCACATGAAACAAATAGATTAGAATAAAACATTGAAACTTCATGATTTTTTTTTTCTCAGCTCTTCTTGCATGTAGATGATGTTCATTGATCAATGCATTATAAACAAAGTGTTATGCCTCTTCTAATAGGATATAGAGATCTCATAAGTAGAGCTCTAATATGACCTTCCCACATTTTTGCAAGTTCATGTCAAGATCGGCAGTAGGAATAGAAAACAACTTCAAAGATTGAAGACCTTCAAGGCAATGATGGCTATGACCTTCTCTTTCTTATCCTAAACAACACTGCAATTATCACTAAAACACAATAACTATGCAAATAACTTATAACACAAGAATGTTAACCTTCACTCTAAAAATGAATTTGTTGCATTAGCTCTGCCAATTTTGAGCTATAAGTGAAAAATGGTAACAATCCTACAAAAATTCAAGCAATAAAATCACTCAACTCATCAATTCATCACATCATTCCAACCAAATCAATCATTTAATCAATTCTTTAAATCATTCAATTCTTCCAATTGCTCAATCAACATTCTCAATCAATCTATTCAAGAATCCTAATCAATCACATCATCACATCATTCAAATCTATTATCCCATTCATCCACAGTCCACATGATCGAACTACATCGTCTTTGAGCTTTCACGTAGGCAAGGCCATCTTTAATGTGCCCCCGAGGCATTAGGTCAGTCCCTTAGGGCCTGTCCTATCAACTCTCCTAATAAATCATCCTTTCGTGAGATGGACACTTGGATCAGAGAGTCAATTTTTCACAGCAACGTGCACTCTAACTAGTCCCAACATCACCTAGATAAGCTATTCAAATTAGTCAAACCATTCAATTGCCTTGTGATAATCATATGTCACTATCCTCATAAACTATCACATTCTTATACAGAATGGGCCATCGTCAAAATTAGGATTCTAGTCCTTATATGACATGCATCATTTATACATCATCAATCAATCTTTGGTGTTGCTCATATGACCAACAACACTAGTGTCATTCAATAAATCACTTGCCTTATACAAGATGTTGCATTGTTGAAACCAGACTAGGCGTCTTATACGATATGTTTCATTTCCTAAAACCAGGCTCCTTCTCCATTCCCAATCAATCACTTACCTTAGACAGGTAGGGGCATTGTCAAAACAAGACTAGGCATCTTATACGACATGTTTCTATCCTAAAACTAGGCCTTCTTCATCTAATAACAATGAATCAAGCACATATCACTTGGCAAAAGTTCCAACTGGATATTGGTCTTGTTTGTCTTATCTTTCATTTGGATTGTAGTCTCATTCTTATGCTTCTCAAGGTAGTCCCTAAGTGATGAATAGAAGTGAGGATAGGGTGATACCTTTTTCTTTGATTATAGTTTGTGGTTTGTCTTGGCAAAATGATTGGGGCAACTTGGTGCCTTGCGTATGATCGGGATTCCATTGGGTGTGAATCAAAGACATCCTATGTATTGGAAAGAATAATAACTCCCTTGCATGAGGACTTGCACACCTCACAGTTATCTCATCGCATGTCCTGACAAAGTATCATAGTTACTAGTTTGAGTCAGGTCATTCCTTGTTTGTCATGTGCCTATTTTACAAGGGACTACACTTCCCACTTTGGCCTTTGACATGCCACAGTGATTGTCATCCTTTGACATAATAAGTTCTATGATGATAAGCAAAAAAATTGTAAGTGAGAAGTTCAAGAATCTATCAAAGCAAGATATCATTCCTATTCTTCTAGCCAATCTTTCAATCTTCCACCATCTCTCTCTCACATCTTCATTCCTCCACCTTCATTGCAACTTACCTATTGTTGTGATGTTCACAACACGCCCCATTTTACTCCTTAGCAAAATGAGGACCCTTGCTGTGGCTGTTGCTTTTGCTTTTGTGTGTGTTGTTTTACTTGGTGGTAAAGGGAAAAAGAGGGGTTAAAATTGCAAACTTTGTTAAAAATAGAGAAAAAATGCATTTTCAGTACCAGGACATGATATGGTTGGATTGCTTGTGAAAAATGAGCTAGGGTTGCTTTTTGAACCATCTTAAAGTTTGCCATATTTTGCAAGTTAAGATCATTTTGGTAAAATGTACAAGAGGAGGGTTTGTTGTTTGCACATACAGGTCTGCTTGTATATCACTATTCATATACAAGTCCTTTGTACGTGCAAAGTCATTTTATAATTAGTTGCATTTGCAGTCGGGTTAATATACAAGGTTAAATACATAATGGGTCACTTGCATATTGCACATACAATGTCCTTTATACATCACTTTCATATAAAAGGGCGATTGTATATTCTTTTTCCTTGTATGCATTTGGTTAAAATTTTGAAATACCCATACAAGATGGACCCGAAGTGGTTTTAGGTTAAAATAAATTAATTTTTAAAATCCGCTTTGTATCTCATGTTTGTATGTTTGGCAGGTAAAATATACAAGGCACTTCATACATAGCGGACCCGAAAAGGTTATTAAACAGAGTTAAATGGTTGTATATTTGGTGCTTGTATGTTTTTACATACAAGCGAAACATGCAAGTTAAAAGATACAAGGCTCGTAATATACGAGCGCCGGACCCGAAAGGTCTATTAAAACAGCATAAGTCCTTGTATGTTTTCGGCTTGTATATTGGCGAGATGCAAACACTTTATACAAGGACTGGACCTTAGACATTTATAAATTTGAATTAAGTCTTTGTATGTTTCGACTTATATGTATGTTTCGATGTACATACATTCCAAAACATACAAAGTGAAGATACAGTGCCTGGAACTGAAATTTCATGAAGCAGAGTTAATTCAATGTATATAAGGCTTTGTATATTCTTATATACAAGCCGATATACATTGTGCTTATACAAGGCAGAATCAAAGAGAAAATCAAAATTGATTTAATGCTTGTATCAAACCCAAATGTATATCAGAAGATACAAGGGTTATGTACAAGCCGCGGACTTGCAAGGAGGGTGAACTTGCATTAAATGTATGTATATTTGGGGTTTGTATGTTTGATGACTGCGAGGTATGCAAAGTAAACATACATCAAAATATACATCCCATGGACTTAAAAGGTTTTTCAAACAATGTTAATTCATTGTATAAATTCTGACTTGTATATTTACATATACATTGCAGTATACAATAGTTTATACAACCGCCAAAATCGAAGATATTATGGAATGAGGTTAAATCATTGTATAATTCTAGACTTGTATATTTCCAAACATACATTGCACACATACAAGCTAGAATCCAAATGAATTTGAAGTCAGATTTAAATGCTTGTATCATGTCTGAATTAAATATCTAAAACATACAATGCATTTATACATCGAGCAAAATTGAAAAATCATAAAATAGAGTTAAGCGCTTGTATATTTTGGCGTTAGTATGCTGCAACATACAAACCGACATACATTGCGATATGCAGGCCATGGAACTGAAAAAGATTGGAATCCGATGAGATGGATGTATCACGTCCGGATTGTATAGCGGATATTCATGGATTTAAATGAAGAAATGGGCGGGAAGGCTAAGCAGTTGGAATTTTGAGGTTGATTTTGTGTCCCGAATGCATATTTTCGGTCAATGATGGTTGACCTGACTTTTTTAAGCGCTATATATGCATTTTTGGACGTGATTTTCATAGATTTAGGGCTTGATTGATGCGTTCACACAGTCACGACTAGATTTGGCAGTTGTTTTTCTTCCTGTAGGTTTATTAAATGATGATACTTATTGCTTATCTATTTTTACAGGTTTGCAGTTGAAGAAAGGGCTGAAACTTGATGACAATGACATCATGGAGGAGGAAATCCAATCTCAAGAGTAGAGGAAGATAAGGATAAAGGGCGAGGAAGTCAAGGGTCTTCATTGATGAGGACAAAATGCAGCTGAAGACATTATTGTAGCAGACCACAGAAGTTATTATTGAGCTGCTAGGGTTTCCAGAATGGCATATTTTGCCCAGATTGGATGTATACTCAGAGATATTTTAGGAGACTTGTTCTCCAACATTTATTACTGTAACCAAAGGTTTGAACCATTGTTTAACTAGGGTTTTGAGCTGTATTGAGGATAATCAAAGTCTATATATTGTGCCTCTCTACATTGTAAAACTTTACACAGGGGCTACATAGAGATTTGTAGTGGCAAGAATTTGTAAAAATAGCATTTAGTATAGTTTAGGAGTAGAAGAAAGAGGTCACCTATGTCTGCAATAAGGAATGCGTGGAACATCTAGCTTCCTTACTGTATCTGTAAAAGCTTGTAAGTTTGTTGTAGTTTGATCATTGAAGCAAAGAGTCATTCAGACATTGTAAATCTTATATGACTGTCTATTTCTAATACAATTGAATCTGGAATTCTACATCTATCTTCTAAGTGTTTTCTTTCTCTTCATTGTGTTTGAAACATTTTCTCTTAGAGCTTGCAATCTTAAGTGTATGTTTGTGAAAATGCTCAAAACTTACACTTAGGGTTTTGTCTGTGGATTTGATCAATTTGCTGTAATACTTATAAAGTGCATAACAGAACAATTAGATCCTTTGGTAGAATGAATGAAGTTTAGATTAGATCTTTCTAACTTTTCCCAACCCATCTGAAAATACTTGGCTAAAAACATAGAAATTTAAAGGAAATTGTCTCATATTTGAAAGAAACATGCATAAGTTGAAAGTAGATAGTTTTCATAATGTTTAAGAAGAGAAAGCTACAATAATTCAAGAAAACCATTTAAGGCTTTGTAGCACAGTAACATTTTTATGCAAAAGGAATGAACAACTTGCTGATATTTATGATCTTTTTGCATAGTTTGAGTCCAGTAAACCAACAAGAAACCCTAAACTACGTAAGGCCCCTTGAACATTACAGCTTCACATCGATGAACTAAATTTGCCCAACAGGTCAAGACCTGACCATATTAAAATTGGGATTAAGTGAGTCTTAACCAATTCCTTCATATCTTTCAAGTTAGTTTTGGTTCATTTTATGTGAATTTTAACTAATTGTTATGATTACATCAAAACAATCATCAATAGTTTTTCTAGCACTAGAAGGAGGGCTCAACTTGAGTTAGGGTTTGTTTCAAGTAGAGCTGGCTCATAACAATGATAGAGTGACCGGATCTAAATCTGGTTTAGAGGATATATTTTTGCAATTACCTGATATAAGGTGAAGTAAGTGCCCTTTGATTTGGAATCCTAAAATATTGCAAGTAGGAGGCTCATCTGGAACACCTCCTGGCTCACCTTTTAGCATTCATAACTTTGTGAGTCCGGACAGATCTTTATTCAGATCTTTGAATCTTGGTTCAGGTACTCCTAGAGGTCCTAGTCCTCCTAGAGATCCTAATCCCCCAGGAAATCCAGGTATTCCCATAGGTCCAGGTCAAGCGCAAGTACCTGCGATGGCTTATTTTAATACCAACTCTCCCATACACTTTAATGATTATAACGAGATGCCCAAAAATCTAGAAAAAATATGTCCCAAATACCAGTTACACCAAGATCCAGAAGACCATGTAAGAATATTCAAGGAGGCATGCTTTAGGGCCATATTAGAACACAAGGACGTGGTGTGTAGATTGTTTCCCTACACTTTTAATGAGCAAGCCTCTAACTGGTATGTAAACTTACCCAATGGCTATATTTCTTCTTGGTCGCTTATGGAAGAGGCATTTCTATCTAGATTTAGAGGACCCATTGATCCTTGCATCCTATATCATAAATTGGCTACTATAAAAAGAGGAGAGGGAGAGCTAATTGATAATTTCAATGACAGATTTCAAAAGGCCTACTCTAGGCTGGTAGCCCCTTACACCGTGGATGATGATACCTTGTTAGCTATGTACTATGCTACCTTGGATCCTTTAACTGCCATGTTTGTCAAAAGAAAACCCCACATAGATTCAATATCCAAAGCCTATAAAGAGGTGGCCTCAGTAAATCAAGAGATGAGGCATACAACTTGTAGCTCATTTGTTAATGGAGGAAATTTTGGGGTACAAAATCAGGCACAACCTTGGAATGGAGTCCCTATGCATCACACTCCATTATTAAATCTGGTTCCTACATACACACCTGTGTATAGTCCTACCCCAATCCAAGCCATAGCTCCTTACATAGGTAACACTTCTAATAATAGTCAAAATAATGGTCAGCCTTTCTTCAAACCTCCTAGAGATACAACTATGGCAAAAGCACAAGAGGAAAAGGAAGAAATCAAAGAGATCACTGTACATTTGAAAAGATTATCCATCGAAGTGACACAATTAAGAAATGAGAATCTTTATGGAAGAGGTAACCAAGGATACAATCAAAATCAGAATTATAACCAAGGCCAAAATTTGAACTATAGTTCAAATCAAAATCAGCATTACAATCAAAACTATAATCAGAGTCAACCCCAGAATAACAGCTAAGGCCAATGTTCAAATCAGAGCCAAAACTATAATCAGCATCAAAGTCATAACCAAGGGCAACCAATGCAAAATAGAGGGCTAGTGGTAGATAATAGGGCTTGGGGTAACAATAACAGAAATTAGAATCAGCCTAGGCCACCCAAGACATGGAACACTAGACCAAACAATGGTACTCTAGCTTCTCCTTTTGAGAATATAGATAATCATGATGCAAAACAAATGCCTGGCATCCAAATGGCCAATACATCACTGAAAAATTGGTGCAAATTTCACAATACCAATGCCCATGTTGAGCTTGACTGTCCACAGTTTCATTTTGCAACTAACATATTTAATATAGAGGTGCAGCCTCCTACTTCTGAATTTCTCATTCCCAAAGGTAATGAGGTAGTACCTTTAGGGTATGATATAGCTTTAGTTTTAGAAACCTTTACCTTTGCAACTACGGAAGAGAAAGAGGATGAATTGTTAGAAGATGAACCATACTTTTGTGAAAATCTTTATCCTGAATTAGCCTTTGTGTTAACTGCTTTTTAGTTTCCCTTTGAAACCGAAAATAAAGTATTGACTGAAATACAAGAGGTACAGGCTTTTCAACAGACAAATAAAACCCACACCTATAATTTAAGGAACAACACTAGGCCTGGAGGACCTTTCACCACTTCTATTCCTCCTAACAACTTCAATACACCCCCAGATCAGAATGCTAGCAACAATCCTACCATACTTAAAGCTAATCACCATACAAATAGTGGAACAGTACTACAGAAGGCCCAAACAAGTAAAGCTGAAATAGTCGAGACAACAAGATTAATGAGTTACTTGTCAGAAGAAATAAAGAAAATTAAGGTTAGTATACCTTTGAATGAATTATTGAAAACTCCAGGGATCAGAAATGCTTTTATAAAATCTCTAGATACATCCATGATAGATGAGGGTGCTACTGATATAACTGTTCCTTATAGAGATTCACCACCTAAAGAGAAAAGTAAGAAACTTGAGCTGCCTTCTAATACAAATGTAGTAATGTATATTGATAAGAAGGATGCTACTCCTTTCTTGTTAACTATTAGATTGTGTGGGAAGAACATACACAATTGCATGGTGGACTCTAGTGCATCAGCCAATGTAATTCCTTTAGGGATATGTAAAACTCTTGGGCTGACTCCCACCAAATTTGCCAAGGTTGTCACACAGTTAGATAAAACTGAGGTTAGTGTGATAGGAGAATTGATGAACATTCAGATGCAATTAGCTTCAGACTGTAGGGTAAGCCAAATCATTGACATTCAAATAGTGGATATACCCATGAATTATGGGATGTTGCTAAGTAGGGATTGGTCCAAGACATTAAACAGATATATGGCCACTAATTCTTCACATGTGGCTACCTTGGAGAGGAGTCCCAAACCAGATTAGAATAGAGGCAGAACCCAAGATGAAACATATGATAATAGAGTATAATCAAATAAATGAAATATTATATGCTGCTGTTGAACTTGGTGTTTATAGGATTACTAACAATGGGGTACAAACTGAAGAGATTATGATGTTAAACATTAGAGAAAAAAGTGCTAGCAAGGAGACAACATTATTCATTGAGTCTGATGGAAATTCTTCAGATGAAGAAAACAGTGCAACAGACAAATTTGGTCATGCCATTAGGCAAGAGGTGGAAGAATGCATTAAACAAAATCTGCCAGTCCAATGTAGATTGTATAAAAACAGATGTAGAGTTCACAAAAGGCCACATTCTGAGCAGAGTTGTGGGATGTACAAAGACATAATCGAATATGAATACAAAAAATGCATGAAGAGGGTAGAGCTACAAGAGGGAAATATGAATCCTAATCAACCACAGAGATACGTTTAGAGTGATGTAGATGCTTTGATTTCAAATTTAGAAGAGAGAATAAAGGACAAGGGTAGTTGTCTTTCTGATTTGCAAGCTGAAAATACATATATGCAAGTTGACTAAATGGAAATACCCATGAATAAACAGACCAGCACCTCACAAGTAATAGAAGGAACAAAGTGTGCTAAAATAAAAGGTCTGAAAAGTAAAGATGGCATATGGACACTAAAATGTGACGGGTCCAAATCAAAGCAGGGTACAGGTGCAGGTATTGAACTCATAGATCCTCAGGGTAGGTCATACCTAGCAGCATATAGACTGCAGTTTTCTTGTACTAACAATACTGCTAAATATGAAGCCTTAATTTTGGGACTTGTCATGGCCGTTAAGAAAAGGGTGAAAATGATTAAGGTATTTTTAGACTCTGAACTAGTAGTTAGACAAGTAAGGAAACTATATGCTTACAACTACAAGAAAATGATTTGTTACAGACATAGAGTATGGTTTTTAATAGATTTATTTGATGCTTTTAGCATAGACTATATCCATAGAGAGCTAAACCACAGGCTGGATGCACTAGCAGTTGCTGCTAGCACATTAGAACCCTTGACACTGTCAGGATTGAGATGATTTGCTGTTGAGTTAGTTAATGTTCTCAGTATCCAAGAAAATGTTACACACTTTCAAGTATTTGGAGGGGATCAACAAATTATTGACTTTGTGACCTGCAATGAGGTATTTGAAGCCCAAATCATTGATGAACAAGAAAGACCTGATATAACATGGGATGAAGAGGATATAATCAACTTGAAGAGCAACTTCTTACCCAAAGGGGTAATTGAATTAGAACATATTTTTGACTTCAATGGAGTAATAAGACAGAAAGACTTACCCAAAACAGAAGGGGGTAAGTGTGATTTACACAACTTAGGGACAGAGAAAAATCCACAAAATGTGCCGATCAGGAGGGCTTGTTCTGAGAAAAGAAGAAAAGAAATTATAGACGCCCTGAAAGATTATAAACATGTAATAGCATGGACATATGAAGACTTGAAAACATATGATACATCCATCATAACTCACGTGATACCGTTGAGGCCAGAGGTTAAACCGTTTAGGCAAAACCAAAGGCCTGTGAATGCCATCCTAGAGCCTTTAATCTTTGAGGAAGTTAAAAAATTGTTGTCTGCTGGAATAATTTTTCTAGTTAGACATTCAGTCTGGGTAGCTAACCTAGTACCAGTAAGGAAGAAAAATGGAGACATCATATTATGTGTAGATTTTAGAAATTTAAACAAAACATCTGAAAAGGATAATTATCCTCTGCCTCTAATAGATGAAGTGCTGCAAGCAGTAAATGGGGCAAAGATGATGTCTTTCTTAGATGGTTTCTCAGGCTATAACCAAGTTTTAATTGATAAAGATGATAGATTAAAAACCACCTTCACTTGTAAATGGGGAAATTATGCATATAGGAGAATGCCTTTTGGTCTGATTAATGCATGTGCCACTTTTCAAAGAGCCATGGACATTGCGTTCCATGGGTTATCAGGTAAGTGCATTGTCGTGTATATGGACGATCTGACTATGTATTCTAAAGATGCATCCACTCACGCTGAAGATCTCAGGAAAATCCTTAAGTAGTGTGAGAGGTACGTAATTTCCCTTAATCCTAAAAAATGTTCATTTGGAGTTACTAAAGGTAAATTACTAGGGCATGTCATTTCTGAAGATGGAATATTGATTAACCCTAATAGAATAGAATCAATAAGAAATTTGCAAATACCAAACAGTAGGAAAGAGTTGAAATCATTTTTTAGTAAAATTAACTTTGTTCGGAAGTTTATCACGAGTTTTGTAGAAATTGTGTAGCTGTTAAATGCCATGTTAAAAAAAGATGCATAGATGGAGTGGACACCTATGGAGAGGGCTGCATTCGAAGATATCATGTGGGCCATTTCTAATGCCCCTATACTGGCAAGCCCAGACTACACAAGGCCATTCTATATCTACACCTTTGCATCCTCCCATTCAGTCGCGACTGCCCTAACACAGAAGGGTGAAGACAATGAGGAAAGGCCCATTGCATTTATGAGTGCACCTCTGAAAGATGCACAACTAAGGTATCTAGATACTGAAAGACAAGCATTTCCGTTAATGAGGGCTGTGAAGAAATTCAGACATTATATTCTGCGCAGCCAGATCAAAGCCATAGTGCCAGACGCAGCAGTAAAGATGTTGCTGATGCAGAATGAACCTGGAGAAAAGAGAGCCAAATGGATCACCAAGCTGCAAGAGTTTGACATGGAAATCATTCCTATGAAGCTGGTCAAAGGGCAAGCGTTAGTGCAAACAATAGCAAACACCGACCCAAATTTGATAAAATAGCAGTATGTGCTAAATTCCCATGACGCATTAGAATGGTATAGTGATTTAAACACTTTTCTAATATCTGGAAGTGTACCCAAATAGGATGAAAGCTTCTCAAAGGAGAGCTTTGAAGATTAAAGCACAAAAATATATGGTGCAAGGAGGTCTTCTGTTCAAGAAGAACCATGAGGGAATTTATTTAAAATGTCTAAACAGATTTGAAGTGGATAAGGTGTTAACAAAACTGCATGACAAGTACGGAACTGGTCATGGTTCCCATCTAGCTACAACACATAAAATATTGAGAGTAGGCTACTACTAACCCATGATGTTCAAAGATATAGAGAGTCACATCAAGAGTTGCCACACCTATCAGACTATAGCAGATAAGGGAAGAAATCAGGCCAACCCATTACAACCTGTGATTGAATCAAGTCTATTTGCATAGTGGGGCCTGGATTTCATTGGAGTCATCAATCCTCCATCTTCTGTAGGACACAAGTTCATACTAATGGTGATGGACTACTGTACAAGGTGGACTGAGGCCGCATGCTGCAAATTCTCCACAACTGAGGTAGTTATCAAGTTTCTTGAAGAAAACATCATCACTAGGTTTGGAACTCCCTATTCATTGGTGTGTGATAATGGCCCTACTTTCTCTTCTTTAAAGTTTTCTAAATGGGTGTTTGAATACGGGATTTTTTTAAAGTTTTCTTCAAATTATTATCCTCAAGGTAATGGATTAGCTGAGTCTACGAACAAAATTTTATTAGACATAATCAAAAAGCTAATTGCAAAGAGTCCTAGAGAGTGGAATATCTTGTTAAAATACACACTGTGGGTAGATAGGACCAAGTTCAAAACAACTTTAGGTAGTACACCTTATCATTTAGTTTACGGGACTGATCCCATACTTTCAGTAAATCTGAGAATACCAATCTGGAAGTTTGCCAATGAGTTTTTAGGCTTTGATAATCATAAGGAAGCCAAGATAGTACAAATGCTACAACTAGAAGAGAAAAGAGGTCAAGCCATCAAGAAATTTGTCAAACACCAAGCAGTAGTTAAGAGGTGGTTTGATAAGAGAGCAAGAGTCAAGACATTCAGGATATTAGACTTAGTGTTGTGCTGGGACAAAGCACTTGAAAAGAAGGGGAGCCATGGAAAATTTGATAAACTATGGTTAGGTCCATTGCAAGTCTCAGAAATAATAGGAGACAACACATTTAGACTTAAGACCTTGACTAGAGAAGATGTGCCATTACCAATTAATGGCCAACATTTGAAACACTACTTCCAGGCTTGAGGTAAAGGGTAGTCCCTTTCTGTGTATTATAGTGTGGGTAGTGTACAGTTTTCTTTGCTTTGTTTTCTATTTTCTTTTGTTCTTTTCTTTTGTAGGTTGGATGTTTGTATAGTTTTGTTTTTTGTTTCTTTCTATTTTGTCATTTTTGTTTCTATTTTGCTGTTTCTACAACTTTCTTTTGCTTTGTTTTGTTTTGTTTGTACAGTATGTTGTTTGGTTTGTTGTTTTCTCCTTAGCAGAGATCTTTGTTTTGCTTTAGAGTATTAAAGGAGCAAGCTAACAACCATTCAAAATAGTATAAAAATCAAAATATTCAGGTTAACCATTTGCAATTTATGCATAACTTGTTGTCACTGTCATGAATGTAGAGAGTTGTTTAGCTTTTGAAGTTTTGTATTCAATAATAGTAATTGAGAATTCAAGGGAAGTTTCTCATGATGACACACCTAAAATCCTTGGGTTTGTTGAGCCTACCAGTGTAGATATTAGGTGAAAAATCTGAGGTCACCCTTGCTACCATTACAATTCTCAGCTTAATTTCAGCAAGTGCTCATTCCTTGCATCATAAAGTTACAAATAGCTATATCTTGTGAAATTTCTATCAAGCATAAAAAAATACAAAATACAAAATATAACTATAATAAAGTGGATTATACTGAAAATCTAGATTTAAACCATCTATGTAACTCTACCGAGGCTATGGACGCTCGCTGGCAGTGGGGCTCTAGTTAGGAGAATTGTAACGATAACCTTCCCAGGGCTATAGACGCTCACTGGCAGCAAGGCTCTATCTGGTCGGCTATGAGGGAATATCCTCAACTACGTAGGCTAATGTTAGTCATTGGTTTGTTCAACCGATCTTCAAGATGAGGATAATTAATCATGTGCACACACTTTAACTGAAAATAAAAATTCATGCACCCTTATTGAATACCTTAGGTCTCAAGTTGAATAATAATTTGCAGGAAGGATAGTTGGAAGTTATGGATTTATTTCATTTAGTTTTCTTAAATGCTTTGAATTTAATTATTTTGTTTGGTTGCTAGTTGTTGTGATGTTCACAACACGCCCCATTTTACTCCTTAGCAAAATGAGGACCCCTGCTGTGGCTGTTGCTTTTGGTTTTGTGTGTGTTGTTTTGCTTGGTGGTAAAGGGAAAAAGAAGGGTTAAAATTGCAAACTTTGTTAAAAAAAATAGAGAAAAAATATATTTTCAGTACTAGGGCATGATATGGTTGGATTCCTTGTGAAAAATGAGCTAGGGTTTCTTTTTGAACCATCTTAAAATTTGCCATATTTTGCAAGTTATGATCATTTTGGTAAAATGTACAAGAGGAGGGTTTGCTGTTTGTACATACAGGTCTGCTTGTATATCGCTGTTCATATACAAGTCCTTTGTATGTGCAAAGTTGTTTTATACTTAGTCACATTTGCAGTCGGGTTAATATACAAGGTTAAATGCATAATGGGTCGCTTGCATATTACACATACAATGTCCTTTATACATCGCTTTCATATACAAGGGTGATTGTATATTCTTTTTCCTTGTATGCATTTGGTTAAAGTTTTGAAATACACATACAAGATGGACCCGAAGTGGTTTTAGGTTAAAATAAATTGATGTTTTAAATCCACTTTGTATCTCACATTTGTATGTTTGGCAGGTAAAATATACAAGGCACTTCATACATAGAGGACCCGAAAAGGTTATTAAACAGAGTTAAATGGTTGTATATTTGGCGCTTGTATGTTTTTACATACAAGCAAAACATGAAAGTTAAAAGATACATGGCTCATAATATACACGCGCCGGACCTGAAAGGTCTATTAAAACAACTTAAGTCCTTGTATGTTTTCGGCTTGTATATTGGCGAGATACAAACACTTTATACAAGGACTGGACCCAAGGAATTTATAAATTTGAATTAAGTCTTTGTATGTTTCGACTTAGATGTATCTTTCGATGTACATACATTCTGAAACATACGAAGCGGAGATACATTGCTTGGAACCAAAATTTCATGAAGCAGAGTTAATTCAATGTATATCAAGCTTTGTATATTCTTATATACAAGCCGATATACATTGCGCTTATACAAGGCGGAATCAAAGAGAAAATCAAAATCAATTTAATGCTTGTATCAAACCCAAATGTATATCAGAAGATACAAGGGTTATGTACAAGCCGCGGACTTGAAAGGAGGGTGAATTTGCATTAAATGTATGTATATTTGGGGTTTGTATGTTTGATGACTGCGAGGTATGCAAAGTAAACATACATCAAAATATACATCCCATGAACTTAAAAGGTTTTTCAAACAATGTTAATTCATTGTATAAATTCTGACTTGTATATTTACATATACATTGCGGTATACAACAGTTTATACAACCGCCAGAATCAAAGATATTATGGAATGAGGTTAAATCATTCTATAATTCTGGACTTGTATATTTCCAAACATACATTGCACACATACAAGCCGGAATCCAAATGAATTTGAAGTCATATTTAAATGCTTGTATCACGTCCGAATTGAATATCTAAAACATACAATGCATTTATACATTGAGCGGAATTGAAAAATCATAAAATAGAGTTAAGCGCTTGTATATTTTGGCGTTTGTATGCTGCAACATACAAAACGACATACATTGCGATATGCAGGCTATGGAACTAAAAAAGATTGGAAACCGATTAGATGGATGTATCACGTCCAGCTTGTATAGCGGATATGCATGGATTTAAACGAAGAAATGGGCAGGAAGGTTGAGCAGTTGGAATTTTGAGGTCAATTTTGTGGCCCGAATGTATATTTTTGGTCAATGATGGTTGAGCTGACTTTTCTAAGCACTGTATATACATTTTTGGACATGATTTTCACAGATTTAGGGCCCGATTGATGCGTTCACATAGTCATGACTAGATTTGGCAGTTGTTTTTCTTCCTGCAGGTTTATTAAATGATGATACTTATTGCTTATCCATTTTTGCAGGTTTGTAGTTGAAGAAAGGGCTGAAGCTTGATGACAATGACATCACGGAGGAGGAAATCTGATCTCAGGAGCAGAGGAAGATAAGGATGAAGGGTGAGGAAGTCAAGGGTCTTCATTGATGAGGACAAAATGTAGCTGAAGACATTATTGCAGCAGAGCACAGAAGTTATTATTGAGCTGCTAGGGTTTCCAGAATGGCATATTTTGCCCAGATTGGATGTATGCTCAGAGATATTTTGGGAGACTTGTTCTCCAACATTTATTGCTGTAACTGGAGGTTTGAACCATTGTTTAACTAGGGTTTTGAGCTGTATTGAGGACAATCAAGTCTATATATTGTGCCTCTCTACATTGTAAAACTTTACACAGGGGCTACATAGAGATTTGTAGCGGAAAGAATTTGTAAAAATAGCATTTAGTATAGTTTAGAAGTAGAAGAAGGAGGTCGGCTATGTCTGCAATAAGGAATGTGTGGAACATCTAGCTTCCTTACTGTATCTGTAAAGCTTGTAAGTTTGTTGTAGTTTGATCATTTAAGCTAAGAGTCATTTAGACATTGTAAATCTTATATGATTGTCTGTTTCTAATATAATTGAATCTAGAATTCTGCATCTATCTTCTAAGTGTTTTCTTTCTCTTCATTGTGTTTGAAACATTTTCTCTTAGCGCTTGCAATCTTAAGTGTATGTTTGTGAAAATGCTCAGAACTTACACTTAGGGTTTTGTCTATGGATTTGATCAATTTGCTGTAATACGTATAAAGTGCATAATAGAACAATTAGATCCTTTGGTAGAATGAATTAATTTTAGATTAGATCTTTCTAACTTTTCCCAACCCATCTAAAAATACTTAGCTGAAAACGTAGAAATTTAAAGGAAATTGTCTCATTTTTGAAAGAAACATGCATAAGTTGAAAGTAGATAGTTTTCATAATATTTAAGAAGAGAAAGCTGCAATAATTCAAGAAAACCATTTAAGGCTTTGCAGCACAGTAACATTTTTATGCAAAAGGAATGAACAACTTGCTAATATTTATGATCTTTTTGCATAGTTTGAGTCCAGTAAACCAACAACAAACCCTAAACTACGTAAGGCCCCTTGAACATTACAGCTTCACATCAACCAACTGAATTTGCGCAACAGGTCAAGACCTGACCATACTAAACTTGGGATTAAGCGAATCTTAACCGATTCCTTCATATCTTTCAAGTCAGTTTTGGTTCATTTTATGTGAATTTTAACTAATTGTTATGATTGCATCAAAACAATCATCGACACCTATAATTCATTTCTTCTATCCATTCTCCTATCTTTCTTCCTTAACTAACCCCTTTCATTTCGAGAGCCTACCCATGTTTATCCAACCCACCTATCCTCTCGAGGGGGCATCATCACCCTATCTTTCATCATCTCTTTCCTCTCTCCATTTCCTTAGCATTTTTGAAATGATGTTGCTCGACATAATTCTAATCATCTTGAACATCATCTCAAAGAGGGGCAAAATGTAGACACTAAAAAATGTCCCTATGTCGCAAATGTGACAAGATAAATTTTCCCCTTCAAATCCCATTATTCAACTAGTTAAATTTTGTCCATTCTAGTCATTTGTCCTTATTTCTTCTATAATTAAATAATTAATTTTAATTGAGTTTTTAATTATTCATTCATACCCTAATATCCCCTTCGCTTGCTTTTTTCAAATAAATAAATCAATCCTATAAAAAATCCCCTTTGATATGTCCCCTTTCTCAAATGAATTAAATAAACTAATTCATTAAGTTTATTGAATTTAAACATTTCCCACCTCATCATATTTGTGAATTTTAAATTCACTTTTGTCCTCTTGTGGAGGAAAGCCCTAACTCATCCTAGCCCTTCATTTTGGCTCCAAGTCAACAATGAATCCTGGCCCTTCATTCAAAATCTCTCTTCTATAAAACACCCTTTTCTAGCTCATTTGGCTCTCTTGGAGTTCATTTTTCACCCCTTAATCTCTTAGTTCATTTTTCTTCTCAAATTTGATGTAACTCTCCAAAGTCTTGCTAAATCACACATATGAGATTCTCATCATGGTTGCATATTCTTGCAAATCTGAGAACACAATGCAAGATGAGGAGGACAATGGAGGTTAATCAATGTTAGCTTAGTTTTGTCTTTTATTTTCTACTTGTTTGGTTGATTTCTAGGCTAGATTGTACTTCATTGTAGTTACGGTTTTCAAGTAGTTTCATTTCTGCATGTTTGAAAATCTAAACCCTAACCATAGATAAATATAAATATATATTTGATATTTTATTGTCAAGTATGGTATGATTCTCTTTCTCTAAATTAGTACAATTTTAGGTGTTATTTATGTTAATTAAACTTGAAATTTAGAATTGCCCCTAATGGGCTTGTTTGGTAATGTGGTTTGTCAGTTTGATGATGCTTTAGACATGTGCATATTGATTGTTGATTTATTGTTTTTACACCCTCATATTTTTACCTTCATTGCTCTTTGTGGTGGTGGTTGGTTAGGTGATGGGAAGCAAGTGTGTTTCTTTCTGTTGGTAGATTGAGTTTCTTGCACATGGTTTCTATAGGTGGCTTTTGAGGGGGGTTAGGTAGGAATAAGAGGAAAAATAAATGAAATGAGGTGGAAGCATGACTTTTGAGATAGTATAAATGCAAAGTCTTAGGAGAAGAAATTGTTATGGATTTTATCGATTGCATCAACATGAAGATAAATGATCTCAAGCACTAGATTGTGAGGATTTGGGAATTGGTGAAGAAGATGGATGGGTTTCTGCATGTGGGGATTCACTTAGCTATTGAGAATCTCCTCCTCAACCCAAGGTATATGAGAGGAAGGTAGAGTTTCTTTAATGCAACATAGTCTTTGTCATGCACTTCTTTGTTATGAAATGTGGCTAGATCATATTTGATTCATGATGATATCAAGGATATTGTACACTAGGTGGAGGTCAATTTTGGGTTTATCTTGGAGCATTTACATGTCTTTAAGAGGTGCAAACAATGTCTACAATGGGTGGTGGAGAAGTTGGAAAAAGATATGAAGGAAACCCTCCCTATGGAGAATCTTGACATGTTCTTAGACTGTTGTGATGACGAAGGTATATAGGACCTATTAATGTTGTGACTCCATCAAGTAAGAATTTATAATGTGATAAATGTAATTATGCTTCTTGGAGTGGCATAGGGCATATGTAATTTTCCTAGAACCCCCTTTTTAGACTTTGGTCTTTCTTACACACTCTTCATATTTTATGTGGTAGGGTTTGGGCCTAGTTGTTTTCATTAGCTATGGTAGGTTTTAGGCTCCTAGAATTTTTTTCAAAGGGGACTTATGTTATAGACTATGTATATGATACTATTACTATCATGCAATAGATAACATTATAAATATGATATTTTTTTTGGTTTGTTTTAATTAGACAACTCATTGAATCCTTTCTCTATTGGACTTGGAGATTTACGCCTAAAGCATCTAGGATTGTATCCCTTTTTTGGTTTGATTCTTGGATCCTAAACCAAGTTTACTTTAGAAAAAACTTGAAATTCATAATCATAGAAAAAATATTTTTTTATGTGTTCAAACTTTAAGGTCACAATGAGTTCAATCTAGTTCATCAAACTATAACAATAATTGATATAAACCTGAGATTTTTGAAATTGGACTTTGAATACAAACTTATGCAATTTCTTTCTAATATGAAACAAAAAAGCATATTCATTGTCAACATGCATTGTGAAAAAACTTAGTTGGTAGTGGTGTGGTGTGAAACATGAATGGGATGTATATAGGTCCATCATCAAACATTGCTCCAAAACTAGTGGTAAGAAGTGTTGACATACAAACTAACAAGGTTGCATTTCTCTATTGGTCATCTAAAATTTGACCCTTAATGAATATGCATAACTATTTGTAGAGGTTTGATAGTAGATGGATAATAGATGGTTTTATCCATTCTTGAGTGAAACTACAACAGTAATTGAAACCATTAAATAAACAGTGATAAAAATGATGTAGATACATTTAATAACCATGCATCTAAGATTTCTTTAGACCCTAGGTAAATTATCACAAAATAATTACAATTCTAAATCTCCTTCTTTAACACCATTCCATTTTTATGCATAGAAACATCATATGTATAAGGATGAGGTTATATAAATAGTATTATGTTGATGTAAAAAAAAGCTATAGACTAAAACAAACAAATAAGATAGATTAGTTCATTCTCTTTGTCTCTCTATACACACACACACATATATGGATGACCTTCTATATGAAAACATAACTTTAATAAATATGTTTTTTTCTAAGTCATATACTATTGATTTACTAAACAAAATGGCATGCAATCTATCTTGCTATTTACTACAAATAATGGCATACATGCCTCCCAAAAAAGTGACTAGTGCATGCATTTCCACAATCATATCAATCCAATCCATAATCCAAATTGTAACTATAAGTTGATGTCTTGTATGAAGGTATGATAATTTAATCAAACCATGGTGGAAAGGAGAATCATGATTATGGCACGGAGTTTGTTGTTGTATTGTTGCTTGGTGTAGCTTTGCCACCAACATGCTCCTCCATGGTTCTTGGTTGAGAAGTCATTGGATTTCTATTTGAATGGCCATGTGTAACACAAACAAAAGCCATTGTGGTCAAATATTGAGGTTAGTTACTACTTACCATCTCTCTGAATAGATAATATTGTTCAAGAAAGGGATTTAATGGATTTATTAAATGCCTCCACCTCTCCAATTCTTTCTTTTCCCTTTCAATATCTTTCTCTTTTTTATCTTGTTCTTGTTGTCATATCCTTCAATTCTAGCCTGTAATAGTTTGAAGTTTTCCAATTGAAGATTGGAAAGAGGACTAGTCAAAGAATAATCCTTGGAGGTTCATAATGACTCAATATGATCTTGAAGGCTACATATGTTTACGACAATAAAACTCTCCTTATGCTCTATTTCATAACTTAGCCAAATTTCATGGCAAGAGGAAAAGAAAAATTTAGAAAAAAGACAAAAATCAAATGAGACAAAATAGGGATAAGACAAAGATGGATCAAACAAGTATGACTTGGCACTAAAAGACAAACCATGTTAAAAAGGCAATAAGAACAAGTTAAAGAGGATCGTATATCACCGATTCTCATAAGGAGATAAATACTATTATAAACAAGTTTTATGAAGAGGCATAAAGGCCTAAAGGAACCAATGGCAACTTAAGGGAAGAAAGGAGCAAAACAAATCATACTCAGAATATATCAAGTCAGGCACACAAGTTTGTAACAAATAATCTCATATTCCAAATGAATCTAATTAGCAATCAACAAACATTCATCCTATTACCAGTGAGGGGTCTGCATATTATTTTCCATACAACGAATATCAGTGATTATAAGACGTCAATACAATAGCCATACATTGCTCATTGATTTGTACATAGGAAGAAGAATTACTAAAAAGGCAGCGATTTGACTAAGAAAGGTATGCAATGTGTTCCATTCCTTTTATTAAATCAATAAGTGATTAAATCTACTATTTCTGAGATTTGTGAAACTCTGAGATAAGGATATAAAGGATAGATTGATTTTGGTTCGAATATGCAACTATAGAAAATGTATAGTACTGATAAGTAATTATGATTAACTCTTAATGCTTCATATAAGGAATGTTAGTATTGATTTGTAATGAACGAAAGCCAAAGTTTAGGCTCATTAAGTTACTATGAATACAAAGTGATTATTATCCTAATTAGAAATGTAAAAGGGAATAAATGGTATAATCCGAAATAAGAATTTATAGGAACTAGATAGATGAAAGAATGTAAATAATATGATAGTTCAAATGCATATCATGACTATATTTGATAGATTATGATCATCATTAAGATGAAAGTAAGAATAATAGAAATGCTTCAATGTAAATTAGTATGATCTATATTCAGTATGCAAATGGACAATAGACAATCTTAATATATATAAATATATGGAACAATAAAGTTATATGAATGATCATAAGGATATCCATGAAGGCATAGGCCAATGAAAATGATGGGTTCCATTATGGAATAAGAAAGATCATGGCATCTTATGATCCAAGGGGGACCACAAGATGATAACATTAGATAACCATGGGACACGACTCATGATCTAACTAAGAGAGTGTTCGAGCCTCCTCATTAATCATCTTACCATCCATTGAATTAAGGGGTTGGATTAGGGATGTATATTGGACCTAGGTGACCCTCAAGTGAATGAAGAACACTGTGTGGGTGTGAAGTCCATTGAGCCAAGTGATGAAGAACTCTATGTGGAAGTGAAGTCCTTGGGCCTAAGGTAGTTATGAGCTCATAACAAATGCACCTAACATGAGGTGACTCTTGATGGGATGAAGAATGTTGAGTGTTGCGTGAAGTTCCATTGAGCCAAATGGTGAAGGACCCCAAGTGTTGGGAGAAGCCTTTGGGCCTTCGTAGGGATGGTTAGTGCCCTAATACTCCAAAGTCATATGGAAAGTACGAATGATTAATGAGAGGGCAACCAAGGACCCACTCAAGGTGACACATGGGAAGTGTGTGAAAGTGAAATGCATTTATGAAATGAAATTACTATAGATTGTGATTATGAAATGAAAATTTATGAACTCTAATATGAATATAGACAAACGTGCATTGATTATATGTTGAAAATAAAGATGAATCAAATACTAAGCTGAAATTGTGTAAGGTCAAGGAAAAATTTGGCTTACTAGAAGGGGACATTACACTTGTTGAATCCTTTATTTCTCTTTTTTTGCTCCTTCTCTCTCCTCTACTAAATTTTGTGGACTTAGTCTTTTTTTAATGATTGTAGAATCATTTAAATGTATAAATGTGTGTGTGTGTGTGTCTATATATATATATTTTGATGTGAATTGTTTGACTTATTTGAATTTGGATAAAAATTATGTTTATTTTATAAAATAATTTTAACATTTTATTATTTGATTTTATTTGAATTTGGGGAAATCTTACATATATGTATATGTACATGTGTACACACATCTTTAATGGATGAGCTTATGTAAATTTTTTTTTATATATTTGATTTTTATATAGAAACATAAATATATATTTGATATTTCATTGTGTGATATGGAATGATTCTCTCTCTACAATAGTACAATTGTAGGTTTTCTTTATGTTAATTAAAATTGAAATTTAGAATTGCCATATTTATGTTTTTGTATAAAAAATTAAATATATAAATGATTTTTTTTACATAAGCTCATCCATTACATGTGTGTGTGTGTGTGTGTGTGTGTGTGTGTGTGTGTGTGTGTGTGTGTGTGTGTGTGTGTGTGTGTGTGTGTGTGTGTATAAGCATATATGTATATGTATGTATGTGCGTACATACATATACACATATACTTAGATATGTATACATATATGTAGATCTACATGTGTACACACACATTGTAATGGGTGAGCTTATGTAAAAAATCATGTATATATTTGATTTTTTTATACATAAATATAAATATATATTTGATATTTCATTGTCAAGTATGGTATGATTCTTGTTTCTAAATTAGTACAATTTTAGGTTTTATTTATGTTAATTAAACTTGAAATTTAGAATTGTCCCTAATGGGCTTGTTTGGCAATGTTAGTTTGATGATGCTTTAGGCATGTGCATATTGATTGTTTTTACACCCTGATATTTTTACCTTCATTTCTCTTTGTGGTGGTAGTTGGGCGGGTGATGGGAAACAACTATGTTTCTTTTTGTTGGTAGATTGAGACTCTTACACATGGCTTCTATAGGTGGCTTTTGAGGAGGGTTAAGTAGGAATTAAGGGGAAAAGTAAAGAAAAGAAGAAGGTGGAAGCATGTCTTCTAAGATAGCATAAATGCAAGGTCTTTTGAGAAGGAATGGTAATAGATTTTATCAATTTCATCAACATGAAGATAAATGATCTTGATCTCAAGCACTAGATTGTGAGGATTTGGGAATTGGTGAAGAAGATGGATGGGTCTCTGCATGTGGGGATTCACTTAGACACTGAGAATCTCCTCCTCAACCCAGGGTATATGAGAGGAAGGTTGAGTTTCTTTGATGCAACATAGTCTTTGTCATGCACTTCTTTGTTATCAAATGTGGCTAGATCCTATTTGATTCATGATGATATCAAGGATATTGTACATTAGGTGGAGGTCTATTTTGGGTTTATCTTGGAGCATTTACATGCCTTTAAGAGGTGTCAACAATGTCTACAATGGGTGGTGGAGAAGTTGGCACAAGATATGAAGGAAATGCTCCCTATGGAGAATATTGACATGTTCTTAGACTATTGTGACAAGGGAGATATAGAGGACCTATTAATGTGGTGACTGCATCAGGTAAGAATTTATAATGTGATAAATGTAATTATGCTTCTTGGGGTGGCATGGAACCTGTGTAATTTGCCTTGACCCCTATTTTTAGACTTTGGTTCTTTCCTACACACTCATCATATTTTATGAAGTAGGGTTTGGGCCTAGTTGTTTTCATTGGCTATGGTAAGTTTCAAGTTCTTAGAAAGTTTTTTGGCGACTTATGTTATAGACTATGTGTATGATACTATTATTGTCATGTAATAGATAATATTATAAATATGATAGTTTTTTTTTTGGTTTGTTTGAATTCAACAACTCATTGAATCCTTTCTCTATTGGACTTGGAGATTTATGCCTAAAGCATCTAAGATTGCACCCCTTTTTTGGTTTGATTCTTGGATCCTAAACAAAGTTTACTTTTAAAAAAACTTGAAATTCATAATCATAGAAAAATATTTTTTACAGTGTTCAAACTTTAAGGTCACAATGAGTTCAATCTAGTTCATCAAACTATAACAATAATTGATATAAACCTATGATTTTGGACATTGGAAGACTTTGATTACAAACTTATGCAACTACTTTCTCTAATGCCCCAACATGCAACCCTAGAGTGCTAGACTAACAAGTACAAAGTTTACAGAAATATTTTTTTTTGAAGCAAGTAAATGTATTATTCATTAGATAAAATTACACTATTAACAACATTTAAACAAATTGTACAACTAACACCTCTAGGGAACATAACTGCATCAGATAAACATGAAATCATAATAATACAAGTGATATACATTAAAATACAATAGATGAGGAAATTTAGACCATTTATTTGTAGAGATGAAAAGTTACATAAGATCATTTACAAGATTACAAGGTTACAAGCTTGATGACCGATGACATCAGTTTACAATATACAACAAGATTATATAATTCTAAAAGTAGAACACAGCTTTGGGGATGCAAGGGAAAATTTGGAGTTGGAAGCACATCTGCAGTGAACACGAATTAGGTCGGCCAAGAAAAAACCAATGGATTAAGCTCTTCCATCTAACCATGTGGATCCCTGAGGTCCAATGAGGTTACACAAAGTCAAGGGATACAAGAAGATAGATACAGACTTGGCATAGACAACTCAGATCATCAAGACAAGTTAAATCATCAAAACAAGTCAAATTAGAAAGACAAGTCAAATCATCAAGACAAGTCAAATCATCAAGTCAAGTTAAATTAGTAAGACAAGTCAAATCATCAAGACAAATCTTTAAGACAAGTCAAATCATCAAGACAAGTCAATTCTTCAAGTCAAGTTAAATCAGCAAGACAAGTCAAATCATTAAGACAAATCTTCAAGACAAGTCAATGCATTAAGACAAGTCAATTCTTTAGAGGCAACAACCAAAACAAAGAGGAAGTAACTAAGTTGCAGTAGGGAGAGTGTCATCGCATGGTCCTAGCATGGGTTTTTCAGGCTATCTATCACTAGAAACCGGCCCCCATATATGGTTTTCTTGGTGACCTCTCTATAGGCACCGGCCCCATAAGGTGACACATACGGAGCTGACACATCCTCTCATGGAGACAAGGAGGTCGACCTTGCCAACCATGCCTTCTCATCCCATCCTTAGCTTGTGAAAGCACTCAAGGCATGGGTGAGGCATCATACTTATCTTGTTATGTGAATTACTACCCAACCCACCTAGATCAATTATTAAGTTATCACTTGACTACAACTTCCATGGGGCTTTCTAGATAGCCACTTTGGGCACTAGCCCCACCATGAAAGCCACTCTTCTACATACAACTAGAAAGCCTTAACCATCACCCATAAACCAATAATGTGCATGGACAAGGGATTGAAAGGCATCAAACTATTTGCAAGCCAAAACATTACATAGATCATTATAAATCCAAACTCTCAAGCACGAAACTTTCCCCTGTCCATTTCAAAATCCCAAATCAAATAAAACATTTAATCAACAATTTTCAAATTCAAAACAACAATCTTTTCCAATCTACATCAAGACCTCAAACCAAAAGACACATCACCAAAACATCCTTGCCATAGTATCATACCAAATTCAAGGTAATAAGCCTCTGGAGCTAAAAAGATTTTAACACAAATACCAATAAATAACTAAGCAAAGTATGACGCTTAACAACCTTGACATCTCATAAAACTAACATGATCACCATTATATTAAGATAGACAAAACATAATAGCAAGACTCAAAACCAAATTAAATGCAATGACCCAATTGCATTGTTGATACACATCGATTTAAAATTAGCAATAAACATTCAAAGAATATATATATATATATATATCCAAGACCCAAATACTACAACACTTTTCAAACTATTTAATATGGATTCAATAAAAGACTTTAAATCTCTCTTTTTAGTTAAATCATAAACTTACTTTAGATAACAATATTCTAATAAAATCTCAAGATCTATTATTCCCTCTATGATTTATTTAATAACTTACTACTACAATTCACATCTATACACTTTTAAAAAGAATCCCAATCTCAACTCAAACTGCAAGTACATCTATGACAAAAATAATTTTTAAAACAATACACAATAAAATTTTAACTCTGTTTTAAATAAAATTCTAATATTAATAACATATACGATTCTATTCTAGAAACTATTATTTGTTTAATCAATACCATAATAACTCATTTCACAAATCTCTAATTTAAAATCAATGTACCACAAGATAGTATGTTACTAAATCATAACTAAACAAATTTCTATTTAAATAAGATAAAAAGAATATAACTCAATATATTTAATTCTAGAATTATAATATTATTTATCTAGCATCACCATAAAATCTACTTTACATTAAAAAAACTAATTTATTTATTTAACAAACTTGCATCTACTAAAGCAACTTTATTTAAATAAAATTAATTTTAAAATAATAAAACTCTATCCTAATATTTTAAGATAAACTAATATTATCTTATTGCTATTGCCTTTTAATGAGTTTGATAAAAAAAGTAAGTCAAATTAACAATTTTAATAAATCAAAACTAAAAAAAACACAAAGCAAGATTTATGAGTTGATCAAGGAGTTTCAAAAATAGAAGTTTTCCTAATTCTTAGCTTACAACTGCATACATTCAAAAAACCTTATTTATTAAAATTTCTTACATTTACTAATCCAATTCCATTCTTCATAGGGGCATTTACTCTATAGAATAAAATATTACAAATTTATCCCATCAAATATATATATATATATATATATATATATATATATATATATATATATATATATATATATATATATATACGTTATACTAATAAATTATCTCCTCATTTTTAATTCCTACAGAGAAAATTAAATTCTATTTAAGAATTTTAACTAACTCAAAGAGTTTTTTTATTCAAAACATTCTAAATAAATTTACTTGCCTATCCTTCTATTTAAATGAAATCTTGCTTTAACTTCATTATGAGGAAAAAGAACATTAATAATATAATTTTATTTAGGATTCTTTAATCCAGAGAGGTAAACTTGAAGGAAGACTTCTAAGGTTTGAACAAATAAATGGAGAATGGTCTTCTAGAAGAAAGCCATTGCAATACAGATTTCAGAGGCGAAGGATGAATCCATAATATATTTCAGAGATACAATATGAATCCAATATAAATTTACAGAGATTCCAATGCAAGAGAGAGCAAGAAATTTATAGAGGGAGAAAAGGCCCACCAAATGTCTGGCAGAGGAGTAGTAATTTGAAGATTCATGAAGAAATCTGACCTCAAGAAGTACTGGATATAGGCAAGAACCACTTTTAATATCTTTTATTATTTTATTCTTTTTTTTTATATAATTTTAAATTTGTGCTTAAGGAGGTTTGTTTTTAGCAAAAAAAAAAGAGATTGGTTTACCAGAAGAAAGATTCTAGAGATTTTCATGAAAGCTAAGAATACATAGTCTACAAAAGAAGAATGAAGCAAAAATTCTAGAGAGTAAGAAGAGAGGTATGATTTTTAGGAAGGAAAGCTAACTTATAGCAGGCCAAAATGAGGTCGTACAATGGTCAAGAGAAGACTCAAAGTTTATTTCTAAAATTTTACCAGGCTAACATTCCTTAGGCATACGGTCAGATCAAGATTTGTAGGTGAATAGAAATTAAACAGAACAATACAAGAAGGCAGGCATGAGGAGGCTGTAAATTGCAGTCTAAGTTTTAATATAAGAATCACCCCAATTATCATTAGATTAGTCTGGAAGAAATAAGGCCATAAGAGGTGTATAAAAGGCAAAGGTAGAATTTAGATAGAATACCATTTAAGTTTCATTTCAAAATATGACTTTAAAATAAAACCTCAGTCTTTGGGAGAGTAGTCTGGGGAGAGGTTTAATTAGAACAATTTCAAATGATTAATTTGTTTGGTAAACTTGCAGATTTGGATGATTGAGAGAATCCTAAGTTTCTCAAGGATGAAAAAAAAACAAGCTAATAGATTCTGAGTCTAATGGTGACAGGAAAACAAGAATTTTACTAAGATACAGGTTCCAATACACAAGAGATTCCTTAAAAAATTAAAACTACTTTGTCTAAATTGCTACAAAAAATACAAGTAAAACATACCCAAAAATTCAACCCAAGCTTCAAATTCTTCAGCTACCTCCAGTTCTTCCTCAATTTTTCCATGACAATTTCTTTCCCAATTTGTGTTTCCCCCTTCTAGAAAGAGTCTTCTCACAAATATACTCCCCATAAACTCAAAATAGGCCAAGTCCAATAATTTCCATTACACCAAAAATAGACCCAAATCCATTAATTGCTCACTACCAAAATCCGTTACAGAATCCCACTTCTCTCTAAAAATAGAAAACAATTAAATTTTTACTTTTCTTCGAGATTTCCCCAAAACTAAAAATTCATTCAACAACTAACAAGAATTATTAACTGATATTATTCTATAATTTACTATATACTATTTTAATAAAATAATATTAAATGCTCATGACTCAAATCTTAATAAAAAAGATTAAAATAATTAATTTAATTTTTATTACAAATTACTTAAATAATATTCCCAAATCTCATTAATAATTTATGACTAAGAAAATACTATTATATTTGACATATTAATAACATTATTAATATAATATTAATTCATTAATGTATTACCAAAATACACATAGGCTTAACTAAACAAAACTCGACAATAACTCCACATACCATGTGACGACCAACATCCCAAAGCAAGGACCAAAGGGTGACACCTCGACTCACAGTCACAAATTGAAGACTGAAACTAACCTAGGGAAAACCCCATGTTATCTCCTTTCAACAGTATCCATTGGCCAAGGGTACGGTTAGACCTGCTAAGTCAGGTGGATCAATGCTTAGTACCTGCAACTTGCATCAAGACGATAAGTTGTATACATGTACGCATATATATCAAACACACAAAGTCAGGAAATCGTAGCATAATAGGGTACTTGAAATGAGTAATACTACACCATCCCTACTCACAAGAATAACAACAAACACAAACATCTCTAATCAGACAACATTAAATCCATATAGAATAGTAACATTATTCTGCATAATCAATTAACTATCAACTAACCATGTCACAACATAAACTGTAATAACAATAATGTCATCATAACACGTTTCAATAACCACATTAGTCAACCATAGTCCATCATGAACATAATAAACATAAACCATAAATCTAACCACTCAAATGTCTCAAAATTGTCTAAAAGCAATGGAAAAATATCAACTGACACAAGCCAAAATTGAGGGGCATTACACTTTCTAATAGGAAACAAAAAAGCATACTCATTATGAACATGCATTGTGAAAAAACTTAGTTGGTAGTAGTTTGGTGTGAAACATGAATGGGATGTACATATATCCACCATCAAACATTGCTCCAAAGCTAGTGGTAAGAAGTGTTGACAGATAAACTAACAAGGTTGCATTACTCTATAGGTCATATAAATGTTGACCCTTAATGAACATGCATAATTATTTGTAGAGGTTTGATATTAGATGGATAATAGATGGTTTTATCCATGCTTTAGTGAAACTACAACATTAATTGAAACCATTAAATAAATAGTGATAAAAATGTTGTAGATACATTTAATAACCATAAATCTAAGATTTCTCTAGACCCTAGGTAAACTAACACAAAATAATTACAATTGTAAATCTCCCTCTTGAATACTATTCCATTTTTTTGCATAGAAACATCATATGTATAAGGATGAGCTTATATAAAAAGTATTATGTTGATGTAAAAAAATACTACATACAACAACAAACAAACAAGACACATTAGTTCATTCTCCTGGTCTCTCTCTACACACACAGAGAGAGAGAGAGAGAGAGAGAGAGAGAGAGAGAGAGAGAGAGAGAGAGAGAGAGAGAGAGAGAGAGAGAGAGAGAGAGAGAGAGAGAGAGAGAGAGATGACCTTCTATATGAAAATGTAACTTGAACAAATACATTTTTTTCTAAGTCATATACTATTGATTTACTAAACAAGATGTCATGCAATCTATCTTGCTAAATTTACTACAGATAATGGCATACATGCATCCCAAAAAAGTAACCAGTGCCAAATTGTAACTATAAGTCCATGTCTTATATGAAGGTATGATAATTCAATGAAACCATGGTGGAAAGGAGAATCATGATTATGGCATGGAGTTTGTTATTGAGTTGTTGCTTGGTGTAGCTTTCCCACCCACATGCTCCTCCATGGTTGTTGATTGATAAGTCACTGTGGTAGAATATTGAGGGTAGTTAATACTTACCATCTCTCTGAATAGATCATGTTGTTCAAGTAATGGATTTAATGGATTGCTTAAACACCTCCACCTCTCCAATTCTTTCTTTTCCCTTTCAATATCTTTCTCTTTTTTATATTGTTCTTGTTGAATCCTTTATTTCTCTTTTTCTGTTCCTTCTCTCTCCTTTTCTAAATTTTGTGTATCTTATTTTTCATTAAATTTATCTTTCCATTTTTATTGCTCCTTCAAGTCTGCAGTAGTGATTCTTGCAGCATTTCGCTCTCTTTTTGTTTCAACTCCTAGATTTATTTTTTTCTATCCTCTCACTCCATAAATATCTTCAATCAATCATCTATAGTGATAAGTTGAGATTAATGACTAAGTTGAAATCCATTGTTAACTTGATGGTTTGAGATGTCCTTCACTAGATGAATAGGCAGTTTAAAGAATTGACTAATGTCAAAATTGCTTTGGCCTCCCAACGGTTGGATGAATTCTAATTCAATTTGAAGTTGGCCTTCAATAAAATTTGCCTCCAAAACATCATCTCCTCCCAATTCTACAATAAGTATAAGTGTTTACCAATGGAGATGCATTCATTTTTTAGTGGAGATGGCTTTAAAATACTTTGGTCTTCATTAAAATTCAAAGGAATACCAAGGTTTAAATCCCCCTCGATAGCCATGATGGTTGTGTTAGCTTAGTGGAAAGACTAAGTCCCTCTTCCTCTTGATCAAGGCAATCACTTATGTGACTTTCATCAATATTACCTTGTCTTGCAATAGATAACTCTTTATTGACTTGGTCAACTATTTTGTGCACACTATTCCCCATTGGAGGCTTTGACAATGATTTGTTCACCTCTATATGTGGCACATCAAAACCTAAAAAACTATGAATGTTCTCTACATTAGAAGCCTCCTTAGGTGCAGTAAATGGAAATGTCTCATTGGGACACATATCCTCCATCAATGTATCTATATTAAGGGGTCACATTCCTATCCTTTTCCTATCCTCTTAAAATCTAGATTCTATGTTATCAATAATCAATTCTTTCTAAAATGATAGGCTACCAAGTTGTACCAATTCTACCCTTTCAATGTCTAAACTGGGATATTTAGCCATCCACACCACTCTTTCACTCTTAAAATATGACTTGAATGCTGAAAACACACTTACAACAAATAGCTATAGTTTGTGAGATGTGTGGACCTTGCCAATGTTAGAAAGTCAATACCAAGTGACTTTGTCTCCTTAATTGTCTTAAAAAGCAACATGGCTTCCATGGCCATGAAAAATCAATGTCTATTAGTTGGTCAAACACAACCTAGAATAGATCTTGCAAAATGATGGAATCAATTTACAAATAGATCTTTTGTCATCCATACATGCACTTGGTTCACAACCAACAATGTAATTTTTTTTAGCTTTTTCATACCCTTGAACAAGTAAAAAAGTAGAATTCTTTGTCCAACAATTGGAGGTTGCATACTTGACTTTCTTAGGGTTTTCAATAGATTCAAATCTAAAGTACTCTAGATTGTTGATCCAATACAGTAGATCCTCAACATCCAAGCCTCTTGAATAACAAGGAAGATCAAATCTTGGCTTGCTCCCTACCCTCATCAATGCCCTAGAAAACATATCTTTTGCGCTCATTTCCTCTCCTAAATTGGTTTTCATCATCACTCACATCTTTATCTATGCATGTTTCTTTCTTTTGTGTGGTCCCAAGGGTTGCCAACCTTGATTAATAGCTCTAATATGCTAACAAGTTCACCATCATGCTACTCCCTTTGATCATCCTTATCCTCATACATTATCATCTTTGATTTCTACCACCTCTTCTTTTACTAACCATCTTCTCCTATGGCTAACCTATTAGGGTTAGCCAACATAAGATATTAATTAAATGCAAATAAAGATTAAATAGAGGAATGAAAAATACACAAAAATAATAATAGCGAGAGACAATTTTAATGTGGTTCACCCAAACTCAGGCTACAACCATCAATAGAAAGTCCAATATTATTATCCAGTAAATCAAACTGATTACAACTAGCAATCCCTACAACTCAATACCACTGCAAAATGCTACAATACAATATCAATGGAAACCCTAACCCTTAGCCTTTTTTATCAAGACTTATGTTGGTTACAAAATATGGTTTTTTTATGTCGGCCAATAGAAAAATAACTCCCAACGGCTTTATAAAATAATAAAAATTGTGTGAGGTTTTAGGGGCATTGCTCCTGAGCCCCCATGGGGGCACTACCCCTAGACCCTGCAAGGGGTGCTACCCCCAAACCCCCGCAAGGGGTGCTGCCCCTTGACCCCATAGGAATTTAGGGGGAAACCGCACTGATAAAAGTGGGGAAAATTTAACCTCTGAGTCTGATTAGGCTCCATATAACAACATAACCTACAGTGCAACACATGTACAAGCTTATATTATTGGGTTACCTATCACCCTTCCTCTAACCTAGTAAGAAAATAGGCTTTGATACTAATTGATACAATCATGGATAAAAGGGTCTATTTAAAAATAGCTTATTCATGTAGCTTGACCATAGAAACAAGAAACTCAACACAAGAGTGCGCAATAAAAGAACATGTTTCTTAGAAAGAATATATATAAGAAAATGACACAAAATCAATATTTCACATATAATGTTCTAACATAACATAAAATTACAAAAAATTAGGAGTAAAAGTGTTTGTAGCAATGTTATATGCTATCAAAATATGGGCCGAGATTGTAATATTCATAATTGCAAATCTTCTATCTATTCCATCTCCTTGTTGTCTACTCTATCCTTCCCCAAGGAATGAATTTCTACCTTTTATAGCGACTTCTTCGAGTTAGGAGGTATTCCCAACCAAGGGTCTTGATTCTTCTTTCATAACCATTCTTGAAACTGACTTAAAATATTATGATATGTGCAACATTTAAATTTTGGCATTAAGAGCTTGAAGGGTCCCCTTTAGGGACAAGAATGTCTCTCAACTCCCATAGGAAAATATATTGCAATATGGTCACTCAGACGTGTGTTGGTCATATACAATCTCATGATTCAAATATTAGAGCCAAATATCATATCAGAATGCAACAATATGCCACAAGTATTACTAATTGTTAGGACTATGATGAAACCATATTACCCCTAAATAATTACATTAAAACACTACCCAAAATAAACACAAAATTAATTAAGAAGTAATATACCTATACTAATTTCACCACTACACTATTAAATCCATTGCAATGACTTGCTTGTATTAATCCCAAAGGATAAATATTAAACATTTTGTTTCTATTTTTTTATTTTTTTAAACTCTCTTTCTTTATTTACAAAGTTGTTCACTAAAAAAACTCAAATTTGTGTAAGAGAATAATGAATAATAGAATGTATATGAGTGCTGGCAATTGTTATACACTCTACTTAAATATCATCCACTTCAATGGTCAAACACTCAATAGTAATTTACACCTCATTCACAATAAAAAGTGGTAAATATTTGTCCTATTTTTAGTGGTATCAAGGCTAGTTTGGGTGTGACTCCAACATTGAAGTGCCCAAGGATATGAAAGCATCTTATAGGAAATTAAGTTTGTTGTAGAGAGCATTGTTTTTTCTTTTTCTCTGATGTTAATATTCTACCCTATAGGTGGACATAGTCTATGCAGATTGTTGAGAAAGAGGCTTATTTGGGGTAGATGAGAAATCTATTCTTTCTATTTCTTCAATATTGCAGGTAGCAGTGCAAATTACTTTCTTACAGTCCTAGCATTTCTGTATACTATTAATAATTAGTATGGCCTCAATAGAAAGGTATTTTATTTGGGGAGAAGAATATTTTGATCTTTAATCTTGGTGGAGGGACTTTTGGTGTATCACTACTGATAATTGAGGAAGGGAGTTTTGAGGTGAAGGCCATGACTGAGAACAACATTCCAGTGGGCAAAGTGGATTCTTTCTTTCACTGCATAGATGGCCATTGAATTAGACTTGCTCTTGTTATGAGTTGCAGAGAAAATGGAAAAGGTGATGGCTGTGAGAGCATAAGTGTTTCCTTCTATTTGTCAATGTGTCAAATATTTAAGTGTCAAAGTGTTGTTGCTATGATTAGTTGGACTAGTTGTATGAAGAAGAAGATGAATTTATTCAAATACTTGCGAATATGAATTGCTACATGTTGTAGGGATGGTTAAAGCTCAATTTAGAAAAAGGTTGTCAGAGGAAATATGGGTTCCTCACAGGAGGAGGAGAGGTGCATGAGGTCTCAAAGGAGCATGGTGTGTTTATGTGAAAGTTGGAAATATTTAAGTTCTTCATTAAGGGGGAGTGTAAGAGAATAATGAATAACATAATACCTGTGAGTGCTAACAATTGTTGCAGATGTGTCAACTTGAGTTAGGCGTCATATTAGATTCCTAGTTTGTAGTGAGTTGTTGAGCTCCTCTCCTCCCATAAATGTAATCTCTTTTGTTAAATAAATATAGAATAACTTGTGTAGCTATAGTATTTGTTCTGTTGTTCATATTTTCTCAATATTTTCTATTAATTTGGGCCTCTTTAGGCAATTCTATTCATCAGTGCTTGCAAATAATAGACATTAAACAACAATCAGTGATTAAATGATTTCTAATACTGGAAACTAAATATAATATTTCTGCCAAGTGGATGATCATGTTAGTGGCTAATTCCAACTCTGCAAACTATTAGAGATCTTCATTTTAGTTCATATCACCACATGTAGATTGTAGATCACTGATTACTACTCTGTTAAGATATGTTTTCTTCTACCTAAATTAAGGCTATTAATTCAGTCTTCATCGTAATTTCTTCTCCTACGGTGGATATAAATATGTAAATCCTTGCATTTGTTTTATTGAATATATTGAAGTCGATTAATGCAAATTCATTCTTTGTGCTTGGTTAATTTGTCTTGGTAGATCTGCAAAATTCTACATGGTATCAAAGCAGTAATAGATACTTGCAGGCCACTCTCAGTCATTGAAGGAAAATAATTCGACCCCACTCGGTAGCCTCTGGTGCTTGGAATCACAACAAGAAGCAAATCTACATATAGAATGCAGAGTTCACCCTGTTTCATGCGAGCATGCATATAGAAGGTGTTTATAAAGTGTTTGTGCATGAGGAAAAGCCATAACAATCATGTGCAGAGGAGAGGTGAGGTCAAAGGTGAGATTAGAGTTGCTTTTTCAAATTTATTGAGCGTGATAACAAGGCAGAGTCTTGAAGAAAAGACCGCCAGCCTAATAAAGTTGCCAGCCATGTTTCAAGGGTGCCACAACATAGAAAAAAGCCATAGGCCTATTTGTGAGGCTTGCACAACCTATTAAAGGCTTGCAACCTACATTGTTTTCTGATATATATTGCAATTTCTATTGTAGGAGATATATATGTTGGCATTCTCACACAAGGGATTTTGCTTTGCATTTTGTCTGCTCACACAAAGGAAGGCAGAGTTTTCAAAGGGTCAAATTCATTCATTATGATGTGTTATTTGTGCTTGATTTTATCTATGTGATTCAATGGTTCTAGTATAAACAATTCTTTTGCATGAACTTGCATGTTTTGTTCATGTGCTTTCATGTCAAGTTGAATGTGAAGAAGTTTCTTTTTATGCTTTTTGCATTCATTCTTGGGGGATTATACATGTACATTGTAATCATGAACTGAGATAAAGTTCCATTTATGGGGGGTTAATCATGTCTCTTAAACACCATTTTCATCATTCTCTTGTTAGGGTAGCTTTAGAAAATTTTTCATCTTGGAAAAAAAGGGATAAAGAATCACTGCCTTGAGCAGGATCTACTACCCTATCTCCTTGGACTCGTTCCTGAGCCAAGTGACTATGATGAAAAGAATGCATGGTTTAATAATAATGACATAGTCTATGGACTAATATGTCTTACTATTTCTAAGGGTACGCTACATCACATAGAGCACATTGAGTGCCCTTCTACTACTTGTATCATCATCCAACAATTGTTTGGAGATATTGAATCTTCATCTGAAAGTGATGTTTCCTTGGAAAACTAGGCTATTGATGATATTGAGACTTATGTTGCCTCAGCTAATATGGACACATCTTGTATGGATGATCAGTTCAGTGATTGCCCATCAACACCACCTATTGCAGATCTGATTCCAGAGATGCTTCTTCAAGAGCCTCTAGTGATTCATTAGAGCAGAATCATTTATGTCTTTTAGACTCAGTCTATTGGGACCAATTTCTACTAGACATTTCTTTTTTGTTTGTAGAATCCCTCATTTCAGATCTAGATGACACCATTGAGGACACATGTCTTCTCTTTGAGGATCACTCTTTTGTCCTTGCATCTGTTGCTACTTCTAAGCTTTGTGTTGCTTCTTCAAAATCTTCCTATGGCTTCTTGTAGTAGGACATCCATAGTTTTCTTGATTCAACTTTCTACGATGATCTCTTGACAAGAATTTCAAACTTGTTTATGGAGACTAATATTTCAGATTTGGAGGACACATTTGAGGAGTTGTCTCTCCTCTTTGTTGACAGCCACATCAACAGTATTGGCCCACCATCTTCTTTGCCTTTATAGCTTACTCTATATCAGTCTTCATAGGAACATGGATCAGCATCATCACTTTCTGACATGTGGACATGTGAGTAGTTTTTAGAGGAACACATCATCTGGATTTGGATTCTAGTAACACCCATCTTTTTGGATTGGCTTCTCCAATTACTAGTGGATCCTTTTCTTCTTAAGGGAAGAAATGTTTGCAGGCAGTGGATCATATTCTGTCTTCAGGTGTTCATCATTGGCATGGGAGCTCTTTCATTATGGGGGGATTCATATCTTCTTTTCTTATATTCTCTCTATATTTGTGGGGGAATTTTATAGGTACATGGGTACCTAAGATGGCCCTAATGCCAAGACCTATCCTTGTTGGCTATATTGGCTTTCATCTCCTTAGTCAGATATTGAGGGTGGGGGGTTTGTTCCCACTAGGTTTTCCCTCTTTCCTCATTCTTTTCATTAGGCTTTTCTTTTCTCCTTAATTAGAATTAAGGGGGGGTCTTAGTGGTTAATTCCAACTTTGATAACTATTAGCGATCTTCATTTCAATTCAGATCACCACACATAGATTGTAGATCACCGATTACTGCTCTGTTAAGATCCGTTTCCTTCTGCCTAAATTAAGGTTGTTAATTTAGTCTTCACCATAATTTTTGCTCCTACGGTGGATATAAATCTATAAATACTTGCATATGTTTTATTGAATATATTGAAGTCGGTTAATACAAATTCATTCTTTGTGCTTGGTTAATTTGTCTTTGTAGATGTGCAAAATTCTACAGATCAAATGTGAAGTTAGATTTAAAGCCTACAAAGCTTACTGAGAATACTGTAGATGCAATAACAAAGATCAAACAAAAACTAATCTGATGGCCTGCCATATTCATAAGTTTTGATTTTGAGCTGTAGCTGTAGAGCATGTTTATCCTTCTCATTCTATCAACAGCCGACTGTTCACGCAAAGGGTAGAACAATTTTTGTTTGAGCTACACTGATGACGTGAAACTATAAAACAAATAATCACTCACAATTTCTCTTTGAGCTATGTGAAACCATAATTACGTGACCTCTACTGTCCTCTTCAAAATCCCTTTTAGCTCCGTAATATAATGGGTTTTATTAATATTTATTTTACTGTGAATTCATCACTTTTCCATCACCATAAATTCCTTGGCAACGTTGATACACGTGTGAATTCATCAGAAACTTTGGTAATAGATTGAAATCTCACTTCCATATTAATTCAAAAAATGAAATGCAAATTTATTAGAAATTAAGATTTAGTTATTTAAAAAGTAAAAACCTTTGTGATTGTAGATAGTATTTCAGGATTTAACTGTGTGTATTTTTTTCCCTCAAAGTTTTGGATCATACTCCATGATCCATCATCAGGAGAAATTAGAGCAAGAGAAGAGAAAGACGTTGATCCAAAAAGTTGAGGAAAAAACACACACCACACAGTTAAATACTGAAATATTATCTACAATCATTATGGACTGTGGAAATTTGATGTCTATCAAAAATCTTTGTGCTTTATATTTTTATATTGACTTGAATATAATAGTAAAATATTGAAGGGTTATAGTTTAAATGGTGAAGATGATTGTATGTATTTTGATTTCTTTCCTTATTTATCAAGATTTAAATCTTTTCATGTGTGATTGGACCAGGTTTTATTTTTGGGTGACTTTGAAGGACGGGTTCCCCAACTCATAACAACTTAACATCAAGGTTTAAATCTTGAGGTGTGATTAGGTCAGGTTTGATTCTTTGTTTGAAGGATTGCCCTCCTGCTCAAAATAGCTTAACAATAAGACAATTAGTAATTTAAATGTATACTTGCTCATCATATTGTAATCTCTTGATTAAATTAAAAAATACCAATATTTATATAATCTAAGTATTTCTATCTAAATAAATAAATAATAACCTCTACGATAACAGTTGAATTTGTGAGTTTCATGTATGTTCTTATGTCTATCACTTCATCTATTTATTATGGCTCCTAATATACAATGGTGGATCCACAAAGTTTCAATAAACTCCTATGCAAACAACATAGTAGGGTTCTATGAAGGAGTTTTTTATGTCTATCATTTCATGTACCATTGTGGAAACAACATATTAGGGATTCCATTGGAGTGGTTTTTTGTCCTTCACTAGAAACCAAAATTTCTAACATGCCTGTGAGGGAGTGAATTTGTAGACTACTGTTGTAGGATAAATCTTTGGTGCTCCTTGTGTTGTCCTACCCTTCACTTAGTCTTTGACACTTTCAAAGTTAGCCTTTCATGGGGGAATTTAGGATCCTAAAAATGGAGCTTTTGTCTATTATGTTGACTTGCCCTCAGTTCTTGTCCCTGATCACAAATCCACAACTTGGTTATCTTGATATGGTTTGCTCATGCTCAGTTGATATTATTTTGGTGGTTTCAGTTGATATTAATATGATATTCATGGTTTGCTCATGCTCAATTGATATTATTCTGGTGATGGTATGATAAAATGATAAAGGCATACCTAGGTACACCTTTTATCACATGAAGACTATGCATATAATAATGTTTGATCATCCTAAGACTTGGTTACATTTTGCATATTTATATTATCCTATTTAGGATGACAAAGGCATACAAGGTTACAATGGTTTGTAATGTCTTAAAGTGTTGACCATGTTTGCATCTCCTAGCAGCATTCTTCACATTACAAAAATGTTCCCTTTGGCATATTGAGCTATTTACTTATCGGGCAAGTTACCATACCTTGTAACAAGTTTGAAAATTATGTATTTACAAAGGTGCTACTAGATTGTTTAGGGTATACCTAAGGCACTGGTTGCATAAAGTATTCATGGGAAAAAAGGAAGTTTTGGCACTTATTTTGCAAAGTCTGAATCTTCGAATATGAAGCTCCTAACCTAGGGTTTTATTTTATTTTATATCTATTGTAATCATGAAAGAGTATGGGAACAATGGCATGAATCTTTGAAGGTTTTCTAAAGAATCTACTAGATGTGACAAAGGTGGACTCTAGTAAACTACTTTGACTTCTAGCACAACTATTCAATTTCTTCTGTCAGTCTTCAGGTGACTTCATTCTTGTTTTTTGCTTTGTTTACACAGAGGTTCAAAATGCATAAAAAGTTTTGAAGATTCTTTACATGTTTTTTTTGGAGGTTGTAATAGTTCTAAAAGGTTTTCATGTTGCTCTGTATTTACGGCTATCAAGATAAGATGTATTGTTTTTAAGAGATTTCATGGGAAATTTATTGTGCTTCAAAAGAGTTTCATAAAGGGCATTGACAATTATTTCTTTTTAGTTTTGAATAATTTTTTCTCATTATGGGGTTTCGACTGCATGAAATATTTTTCTATATTTGTTACCTAGGTGGCTAGGGTTTCAAAAACTAAACAAGGTTTTGGTCTTAGAAGTTTAAGGGTAGAGATAATTTTGCTTGACTGTGATAATATGGCAAGGTGTTTAAAAATTTTCTTGTTGGTTTGTAATACTCTATTGTAACTACTTAGTTATAACTGAACTCTTAGTGATATGGCATCTTTGTCTTATGAGACAGTTTCTTTGATAAAAGGGTTTGGAAGTTATCAACTAGGGTTTCATAGTTTACCCTAGGGTTTCTCACGAGCTTGAAGGTAGTTTTTGGTTTTGGCATTCATGTTTTGACAAAGTCTTACTTTTGTTCATTAAGCAAGTTGAGATTATAGTTTCATATTGTAATGCTCCAAAGGTGTTGAGTTAAACTATTATGGGTCTATTCAACCATACATCAAAAATTTCTTTTTTCATGTATAGTTACAAACTATTTTTAGATAGTTGATATAGACCAGTTACATTTCTCAAACTATTTAATGAAAGGAAGAAAAACTTGGATCAATATGTTTACAATATATTGTATAAATCTGATATAATATTTATGATGGATGTACAAGAAATGTGCATGCATTGTTGAGGTTATATCAGTCTAGAACTAAGAGAAACAGAGTGTCCCTCTGTATGTGAATTACTCAATTCATTGTAATGGTTATGTAAGCCAGTGAGGCAAAATTAAAAAGGTTAGTGAGACATTCTTGTAGCCAGTGAGGTAGATTATTTAATAAGCTAGTGAGGCATTTTCATTGAGTGGTTTTCTACCCTAGAGGGTTTCCACTCCTAAAAATCTCTATGTTATGTTATTTATCCTCTGTCTCATATTGGTATTCAATTATTTGCAATTTGATATATAAGTTCATAGTAAATGATTACTTTTCTGGTTCATGCAATAATAAACATTCATGTTTAATTTTCAAATCTATAATAAAGTGTGAAATTTACATTATTTCCTGTAACACTAATTCACCTCTAGTCTTAGTATTACCAAGTACTCCAACATATTAGTCATAAGTGCAAGATCTTCATCTATTTTGTTAAAAGATTTAGAAGGTGGTGGTGGAATTATAGGTGATCCATCAACATGGGGTCCTAGGAGTTGTTAGTGTTTACACTGCCATTTCTAGGTTATAGTTTGGTGCTTCAGAAAGAAAAAAAAAAGAATTGGCATATGGCTTAAAGTTTCCACACTTGTGGTGATAGTTGGAGGTAACACATCTAGGTCTTTTTTAGGGTTTTATTAGGAGGTCCTTCAATTGGTGGATAGGTACTCCGAAATGGGGTGTTATGTTTTCTTGACTTTTATGTTTTAGCTTGTTGGTGATGTATATTCATGTTTTGACATGTCAAAATGTGATTTTTTTTTGCTATTATGGGTTCGACCTAGTTTTGTAATTCTTGGTTATAGTTTTTGGTTAGACCATTGTTAGTGGTTACGTCTCCTAGCCTTCATGAGGCTTCTATATTTTTTCCTTTATGTTACATTTATTAGATCTCTAAACTTGTTGTTTAGCTCTCTTAGTTTCAAGTCCCTTAAAATCTGCATAAATTATAAAAAAGAAAGTAATTAGAAGTAGAAAAGTATATTAGAAGTGTTGTAATCAAATATTTAGCACTCTACAAACAAACATGATAAAACATAACTTTATATAATGAATCACTACCAAAAATATCATGTTCTTTGTAAAAAAGTTGTGCTCCATTTTTTTATGGAGCACATATTTTTACAAAAGAATATGATATTATCACATACACACATTTATCTATGCCTTGCCTCTTTTAGTATCATTGTTACAACTAAAAAATTATCACGTTTTATACAATAAAAATTTATGTTACAAAAATAATCTTTCAGGGAGGTTGAAAAGGATGGCTTACAGAATGACTCTTTTGAACCACGGGATTTATGGGAAAGTTATTGGGAGAATGCCTAGTTTGCAAGTTCAAGGAAACCAAGTTTGCTCCATACTAAGAAAAAAGGGTTTTGGTGATTGCGGACAACCATCATTGAGAAAAAGGGTCAGATTTTAGGATGATTTTCAAAATGCTAGCTATGAGGGGAATATTTTCCCAAGAGAAGAATTTTTGGCTCATAGGAGACCCTTGAAATCTCAACAAGAAGCTTTTCTTGAGACTCAGAAAAAAAAATTTAGAGTTTCATCGAAGAACTCTATACCTGCAGAATAGAAGCTTCCATCCAAGACACAACAATTGGGGAGTAGTGCGGAAGGGAGAAAGGGCAAGGATGCAAAAGAGTTCAGAGAGGACTTTAAAGGAGGGACATGAACCAAAGAAGAAAAAGGTTTGGATTCCTAAAATCAAGGAAGTTACTAGACGTAAAGAATTTCTTGAGTTTTTTTTGGATTAGGTGGAGCAAAAAGTGATAGAGAAGACGTTCTCTTTTTCTAACACTACTCTCATAGGTAAAGTCTTATCTCCTCACTTTTCAATTGAGGAGCTTAAGGAATGGTACAGAAAACTTTGGGAAAAGGTAGATGACTTCTGTGAGCTAGGAAATGGCTACTTCTATTTTTGTATTTTTAGAAAGAGAAGAAAGGGATAATGTCCTGTCAAAGAAGTTATGGAAGTTTGGACAAACAATAGTTTTTTGTCAAGAATGGAAACCCAACTTTCATGTTGCAAGAGAAGAAATTCCTTTAGTACCCTTTTGGATACAACTTCCATACCTTCCTCTTGAATATAGAGATGTGGAAGTTCTTAGTTGTTTAGGAAACTCCTTAGGGATTTGTCAAGAGGTGGATGTTCCATCTAACAACCTTCTATCATCAATTGTAAGGCTATGCATCGTCACAGATGTAAAAGAGCTTTTACCTAAAGGCTTAAAATGAAATCACCCTATGGTCAGTAATTTTGAGAAATTATTTTAGAAGATGGAACCCAATCAGAAGATTTGGAAAGGACGAAGGAGTTCTTACTTTCAAAAGAGTCAAAGGATAAGCAAGAATTGTATCCTCCTCTATAGACAGATAAAAGGATACCATTTGTATCTATGGAAAACTATGTGAACATCAACCCCGCCCAGTATGGGGAAGTTGAATCCCCTCTAAAGTAGAGAGATAGTGAAAAGGATCATGAGAACCCTAGGGACATCTCATTGGATATACAAGTTGTACTCTCTACCCTAACTCTTGCTTCTTCGATTCTAGCCTAGAAGGATCTCGATATTGAAAATGAGGGGATATGCTCATATATATGTGGGGAAGAAGATTATGCAGCTCTAACCATTTAGGAGCACCAATCACCATCTCATCTAGCATAAGGAAGGATAGAGTTGAATATGGATGCTATTGGGGATTTAGCTCCATAGAGAATATCTCCTCCAAGGGAGGAAGAAGATTGGTTGAAAGGGGATTATAATCCATTGCCACGAAAGATGGATGAGATGCCTAGAACACCTTAGGAGGAGCTTAGGAGACATGATCAAGATGAAGATAAGAATAACTTTGCAAACTTATCTAAGGATTTGTTACAAGATAATGAAACTCTAAAGGATCTACTTGATTAGGTGGTGATGAAAGTGGAAAACAATGTTTTTGAAGAAATAGCTGATGAAGTTCTATAGGAAGATACTGATAAAGCAAATAAAATGAGTCTAGGCATCTCCCAAATAGAAATGAGGATCCATATGAGTAAGGAAACTCCTATTTCCACCAGGAAAAGTTCCAAGTAGAAACAATCTAGAAAGAACAAGAGTCAAGCGAATAGCCCCAATTTCAAGTCACAACATAGTCCAATCAAGAGGAGAGCTCATTTCTCTCCTCAAAAAGCATGAGGATCCTCACATGGAATGTTAGGGGCATTAATGCCCCTAACAAGAAAAACCTCATCAAGTTCCAAATTGATTTGGAAAAGCCCGATATCATATTGCTTCAAGAAACAAAGCTATCCATTGAAATGAATGATCAAGTATTTAAAAGCTAGAAAGGTTGGGCTTTTGATGCAGTGGTTGCTTGTGATGCTTCATGCTGTTTAGTAATTGGCTAGAGAAAGCATCTTCAATCATTGGAGGTGCTGGAGAAGAATGATCATTTTCTTATAGGTAATTTTCCTTCTTTGCTTTCAGCCTTAGATCTTTGGATAGTCAATGTGTATGCTCCTATTGATTTGGTTGAGAAGAGACAAATATGGGAAAATCTATGTTTTTGGTAGGATTATTGAAAAGAAAGAGAATTCTATTGAGAGGATATTTCAATTCAATTCTTGATGCATCAGAAAAGATGGGAGGTATATCACACCCACACAGGTCCCAACAAGATTTTAAAGACTTCGTAAATAAAAACATCCTTCTAGATTGTATTCCTAAAAATGGGAAATACACATGGACTGACAGAAGAAAATATTTTTATAAAATAGCTGAAAGATTGGACAAATTTTTATTAACACCAGAATGTGTTAATCTATCTATTAGTTTTGAAGAATAGATTTTTCCTATGGTGGGTTTGGATCATTTTCTAGTTAGGCTAAGAATAGGACTAGACTCCTTGCTAAGAAAAAAGAAATTTAGGTTTCAGACAATATGGTTTAGGGATCCATATTTTATTCAAAAAATTCAAGATTAGTGGAAACAAGCTCCATTTGTGAAGGGCTCACGTATGTTTCAGTTAGTAAATAAACTAAAATTCCTTAGACAAAAGGTTATGGAGTGGAACAAACTTCAGTTTAGAAATGTCTTTGCAGAAAAATCTACAATCCAGAAGGAGTTGAGGTCTCTAGCAGAGCTAATCATTAGATATGGTATGGATGCTTCATCATATCAATTGGAGAAGAGACTTAGAAGTGATATGGAGGAGGTTCTTAAAAGAGGAAATTTTCTAGAGGCAATGCTCGAAGAAATTATGGCTTAAAGAAGGGGATGAGAATACCTCTTTCTTCCATCTATCAGCTAAAGTTCATGAAGCTTCAAATTGTATCAAATCAATATTGGTGGATGCTGATCATGTTAGTACAAATCTGGAAGAAATCTTAACCTCAACAAGAGATTTTTATAGAAATTTCCTTTCTAGAAGTAGTAATGAAGTCTTAGAGGAAGATCTTTTCTTAAATTTTATCCCTAAATTGGTAAAGGAACAATACAACATTGAATTGTTCAAAGAATTCTCCATTGAGGAAGTTAAAGCAACTATTTTCTCTTTGGCAGGTGAGAAGGCCTTAGGACCAGATGGATGGACGGGGATTTTATTTCAAAAATGTTGGGACAGGGTCAACAGAGATGTTTTTATGGCAGTGGAAGAATCTAGAACATATAGGAATGTACTTAGAGAACTTAAATCCACATGTCTTATGCTCATTCCAAAAACAAAATATCCCTAATACTTTAAATATTTTAGGCCAATTTCTCTTTGTAATTTCATTTCTAAGGTCATCTCAGAAGCTTTGGCATTGCATATAGCTAGCTTTTGGCCTGAAGTAATCTCAGAGGAACAAGGAGGATTTGTTCCAGGAAAAGAAACCTCGGAGGGAGCCATATTAACTCACATAATCCTTCATTCTCTCAATAATGACAAGAGGTAGCCATGATCATAAAATTGGATATGTCCAAGGCATATGATAGAGTGGAGTAGATTTTTTTGGCTTCCATGCTTCAACACATGGGCTTCTCAAAAGAAGTCATCAAATGGATCCCCTCTTGTATTTCAGGCTTCAAGGTTTTAGTTTTAATTAATGGCAAGCAATAATTTTTTTTTGAACCTTCAAGGGGCTTGAGGCAAGGTGATCCCCTATCCCCTATCTCTTTATTATCATGTTAGGGGCTCTTACATGGGCAATTAGAGAAGCCAAATGGATTTCAGAATGGCAAGGCATAAGGATTAAAGGTGTTCAAGATTCTTACACACATACTCATTTTGCAGATGATACCATCTTGTTTGGGCATGCTTCAACATAGGAAACTAGAACCATCATGAAAATAGTTAACATGTATTGCCTTATCTCAAGACAACTTGTCAATTATGATAAGTCAATGGTCTATTTTCATAAAGTACCTTAGCATCTCTAGGATGAGATTCATAGTATCTTCAATCCTTGCATACAAGCATTACTAGGAAGCTATCTAGGCCTCCCTCATTTTAATGGAAGATACAAGAATAATCTTTGGAACAAAGTTTTGAGAAATTTGAATTCAAAATTATCAAATTGGAAAGGCCATAGGCTGTCCCTTGCAAGTAGAATCGTGATGATCAAAGAAGTCTTAGCTGCGGTCCTAATATATATGATGTCCATTTTCAAATTCCCAAAGGAATTAACTCTAAAATAGATAGGACATGTAAGCAGTTCTTATGGCAAGGCACTTTTCAAGAGAAGAAATTTATCTTCTGGTGTGGGATAAAGTGTGTAAGTCCAAAGATGAAGGAGGGGCAAGAATTCTTAATCTAGGCATTCAAAATCAAGCTTTAGGGGCTAAGATGGAATGGAATATGTATAAAAAGCCTAATTCAAAATGTGTTAGGCTTATGAACGCAAAGTATCTAGATCCAAAGGAGAATGAGAGAATTTTTACAGTTAAAAATCCACCTAGGGGCTCAGCAATTTGGAATTTCATAATTAAAAGTAGAGATATCCTGCAATCTAAATTGACTTGGACTATTTATAATGGGGAAAAGGAAGATTTTTGGAATGACTCCTGGGGGGAGGCAAAGCTTGTAGTTAGGGTAGATCTCATAGAAGCTAGACTCTTTCTCCAGTTGAGATGGGGAAATAAAGTAAAAGATTACTGGCAGGTTCTGAGGAATGGTGATTCAGTTTCTTTAGTATGGAAGAGTACTCAAGAATGTAATTTCCCAAGTGAATAGAAAGTGATTCTTAATCAACTTCTAAGGAAAAGAGTTGTAATTTTTTCTAATAATGAAGATGAGCTAATCTAGATAGTATCAGATTCGGGCTACTACTCGGTCAAATAGGGTTACAGATCGTGTATGACTAAAGTTGATATAAATTGGCCAACAAATTTGTGCTGGGGAAATTCCTTACTCCCTAAGGCAGGAGCTTTTGCTTGGTGCATGTTTCATAATAGAATATTAACAGGCGAGAGGATAAAGAGACTAGGCCTTGGTTCAAACTTTCCTTGTGTTTTCTGCATGGAAGAGTTGAAGAGTCAGTGAATCATCTACTTCTTTTATGTCCTTTTAGTAGAGAATGTTGGCTTTGGTTCTTAAGGAATGTAAATTGGGTTATCCCTTTATCGAAGTCCCTATAGCTCATGTTTAGGAATTGGCCTCTTTAATTTGATAATTCCTTTTTTGCTTGCTTGTGGGTTCTAGGCCCCTCCATGATTATCTGACACCTATGGTGGGAAAGGAATCTTTGTATCTTTAGAAAGGAAGCCAGTTCCATGAAACATTTTTGTGAAAAGTTAGAAGTAGCAATTTTTGATTTGGTGGTGTCCAATGTTAGGTGTTTGAATTCCAGATAATCAATTTGGATAAAATGGGATGCTTCAATAATGCTAAATTGACCTTTAATCAATAAATCAAGTGTTGATGGCTTGTCAAGGATAAAAAACTCATCTTCAAAGAGAGATCAAATTAAATGGATTTCCCCTTCTACCCCATTCTATAAATTAAACTTTGATGGAGGATGCCATGGTAATCCATGGATTTCTAGCATGGGTTGTGTTATAATGAAAGAGGATGGTTCTTTGGTAGCAGCCAAATCGACAAATCTTCCCAAAGGAACAAATAATGAAGTTGAAGCATGGGCCTTAGTGCATGGTTTACAATTGGTAAATGAGATGGGTATCAAAAATATTTGGATTGAGGATGATTACCTATTAGTGGTAAATGATTTTAAAGCAAAAGGTTCAAATAATTGGAAACTTAACTATATTCTCCAATAGGCCATATCTCTTCTCAATAGGGTCGACAATTATCTGATTTCTCACACTTTGAGAGAAGACAACAAGGTGGCAGACTTTCTAGCAAATTTAGCTATCGAACAAGAAAGTGTGGATATTTTTTTTCCTACCTAGAGGTCAAGAACACTCAAATACTTTGTCGAAACTCTTGTTTGATGACCTGGTACAACTTCTAGTGGTTTAAGAATTTGCATGACATATAAGTCATTCCTTTGACATGACTGGTCTAGAACTTTGCTTGAGTTCTTAAATCATATCGTCTGCATCTGACATGACTGTTTTAGCTCTCATTCGCTGGCATGCATGAGCTTTTACGATATTTAACCAATATATGTTGTATCCATTGGTTGGGTTGTTACCTTTGGTTTCTGGACCCTCTCTTTAAATGCTCTCTCATCTGTGGAGGTGACTAGTAGTGATTATCTTTTTCTGGTAGTCATTTTTTGAATGATGGCGAGATATTTACTGCTTTAGGAGGCCTTTGAATTGGACACATTTCCAACTCCACTTGTAGGCTATTTAATTTTTTCATCCTGACAGATCTTTCCCATTACTTTACATGATTTCATGATGTCAGCTGAACCCCTTTCTAGATGGCATTGGGATTATATACATCATTGATAGTTACTTTGATATAGGATGAAGGAGTTAATATAAGATATTTTCGCCTACCCTTTGTTAGTGCTGCTCTATTTATCACCCGACTAAACCAGAGGTTATTTTTTCTAGCTTTAGACTAGGAACCGGAAATAAGGGGTAGGGTTAAATCCTCTAATTTGATGACACTCTTGGATTGGGACTACACTATCATTTAGTTTGTAGTGAGGAATATTGTCGGGCATGTGTGGATTAAGGGATATGAAAGCCGTGTTCTCAACTATTCCGACATGGTGTCACAACTCCTTTATAATATATTGGATCTGGTCTTGGATGGCGACTATGTGCATGCGTTAGCCTCTGGTCTATTTATAACAATATTTACACAGTTGATAGGTGGGAAATGACAGCGGCGGCTTACAATATGGAGCAGGGGGAGGCACTTATTGGTGGGCTTTTTAATCTCTCTTCTCTGTGTTCTGTATCTCAGCAAGCTATTTATAGAGCCTTACAATTTACTCTGAAGTCCCCGAGCAGTTATGAAATTGACAATGAACTAGGCTCCTACAATTTTCTGGTTTCCAAGAAGAAAGCTTAGAGGATCAAAGATGTCTTCAATGCAATCAGGTTTCTAAGGCTGCATGCTCCCCATATAGCACCACACATACCTAGATATGTGCTGGAGGATCTTGACGAGGAGGCTCAACATATAGCGGCTGTTGACTTGGATGTCTAGAATCTTCTAGCCCCGGGTCCTGCAACATGAGGTTGAGAGGTCGGGAGATGTTTTGGATGTTTTGTGGTTTTAGGGGTGGTTTCTACTCTTACTGGAAATGCTTCTTGCCATTTTTTTGCTTGGGTTTCAGCTTTACTTTCGGTGGTGCCTTCCTGCTATCCGTGAAGTGTGAGAGGCAGTTTGGGATTATGCTCGTTAATATTTTTTATGTTATGCATTATCCTTTGTATAAACTCTTTGGTGTAATGGGGCTGATGCCCCTAGACTTCTATATATTTCCCTTTTATATTTAATAGATTATCTATGGGTGCCTCGCAACCTTTTCTGGTTTTAAAAAAAAAAATTGTACTCCATGTACTATTAATATATTGCTTTAAGATTTTCCAACTTTCATTTTGCTAATTCAAAAATACAACCTTTTAAATTATATAAATATGTTTTTTAAAACCTAATTCTATTACCTAATGTTTCCAATTGTTGACTCTTAATCTTTTCAAAAGAAAACAGAAATTAAAAATAATATATACATGCACACACTCTCATAAAAAAAAAAAAAATTACAGCAGTATGAGTGAAAGACTTAGAGAAACCGCCATTCCTCTAGTTAGGCGAATATTAAGGGATAAAATAAACAACAGAAAACCTATGCAGGTAACAGACGAACCATTGAAATATTCCTTTCTCATGCTATCCTTGTTTTAATGCTTGCTTTTAAACCTCTTAACATTTCAGCTAAAATTTGACTTTATTCATTCCTTGTCTCACTAGTGTTCTTTTACTTCTTAACTTTTCAGTTGAGATTTGACTTGTTTACTTATGCATTTAGTTCGTCCAAAATGCTGTTAGCATCAGAAATTTTATTTAAAAAAACACACCATCATTATTCTTTTTGGACGTTCAAATCTATTCCTCTTAAGAAGTATGGAAAGGAATTATTTAGATGTTTTGGATTACATGTCACCGGCACTTATAACTGACATATAAATGGGTAGAAGTAGTAATTTTAAAACACAAGTTTACACCCAGATTGAACATCTTGCTCTTTATTGATGTTCTTTAAGATTTCCACTAAATATCTTTTTACATGATTATATATGGCATGTCCTCAAGTAAAAGGAAACCCCAGAGAAAAGCAAACCTTCAATATAGAGAAAACTAGTTTGTAACAGTCACATTATAAATGGATCAAGAGGCCATTCCATAACCCACAAGAGAACATTTGTTTTATTTATCTTTGTATTATTCAATAAGTCCATTCCGTGACCCACAAGAGAGCATGTATTTTATTTATCTATGTATCATTCAATGCAAGGCATTCCCAACTGCAGATTAATTAATCAAGAAGAGTTACAGTCAGGGAAATCAGCATTGACCACTGGAAACTGGCCATAGGGTCCTGTGTAATTGAAGTTCCATACTTGGAATGGCCATAGAGGACCTCCATTGTTCAAAAAACAGTAATGCCCAGGTCCATCTTTCATCGTACAGTCTATTACAACATTGTAAGCTTTGCAGTGTGTACAAAAATTTATTACCTGTACCGAAATAAAATCAGGCCTGATTTGCTTGGCGTTAGAGACCACATCATGAAATCCGCATGAGTCATTTCGGCCATTCGGAACTGAAAAAATAAAGGCCCCGGTTAGTCTCTGAGATAAAGCATATCAAACAGCCATAAAAGAATAAATAGATTTTGGTAATGAAAAGCTATATCAATTAGTGCCTGTGCTGAGTTGATGAGCAACTGTGGAGTTGAAGTGAAAGCCTTGAATTGCACTGGAATTTGACGAATCCAAAGAGTTTTCTGAGAATGCTGGGCTCAGCATAACAACAAATATCAAGTAAAAGATAATGTGACGGCCTTCCATATTCATAAACCTAGAACTTCTAATTACTTAAGCGATGAGAGATGTTATTGTAGAGGGTGTATATATTCTTCCAATTTTACCAACAACATGCCCCTTCACGCAAAGACAGCAACAACTGCTTTTTGAGCGACACCCATAGTATGAAATCATAAAGCAAACCAGCGAGGACTTTGTGATCTTTAGTGTACTCATTACGAATTTGTTTTCCCCTTTGATAAATGTGAAAGGGTGAATAAAATCTTATTTTATTTATTTATTTTGTTTTATTGTTTTGAACGGCTCCAAGCTTCAAATCAAGATGATCATGGTGCAACCTAAAACCTTCGACATCATCATTGTACTTTCTATTTCTAAAATGCAGCTATGCTAGTCAATTTGTAATATTTTAGGCATAGAAAGTCTCACGTGGAATACTCGAAGTTCAGCTATGATGGTGGTATAACTCTGATACCACAGTTGGAGAGGAGAGGAGAATGAGGGAGAGAGTCACACGATAAATAACAAAAAAAAATTCTATTTTTATTTAAATCAAAATTATTCAATAAAAAATGTTTACAATGGAAACTACAGAGTTGCTGTTCTGTATTCTTCTTCTACAATGATTGGACACCTTTCCAGAAGCTTCCGGAGCTAACTAAACATTGTTGTTGTTGTCCATCTTGTTTCTATAATTTCTGTGTGATTTAGTTCTACTATGTGATTTTGTTGCTATTCTATAAATCCTGTAGCTGCTGTTGTTCTGTTGCTATTCCATAGCTGCTGCTATGCAATCTTTCTAGAGCTATCTCCAATATTCCCCTCTCTATAGTTGTTCTCTTTGTTCTCCTCTACTGTTACAGACGCTACGGATATTTTTCACATGCACTCCTTCAATGGTTCTATCTTTTCTTTTTTTTCTTTTCAACCTCCGAAACATTCTCACGCACACTCAAAATTTAAACATAACTACCAAAATAAATGCACTCTGATCAGCTAGCCAAAATTAATTATTTTAATTAGAGCAACAAAATAAATAGATTCCAAAACATTTCGAATGGGTGAGAATTAAATGCAGTCTGACTCAAGATTAGATTTCTAACACTCATCCTTAAGCTTCAGTCCTTTTTCATGCATATATAATCACTTTGTATATCCGGAGATATTTTTGTAGTTACTTGGAGATTTTTGTAGTTGTCCTGCCATAACTAGTTTCTAGAACTATCTTCCTAGAGTTAGTTGCTGGAGCTATTTTTTTGGAGTTGGTTTCTCAAGCTATCCATGATGCCCACTTTTTATCTTAGGTGTTCAAAGCACCGTTTTAATAGTGTCTTACTAAAATATCAGCTAGTTACTGCTGGGATATATAAAACTATAGTTCAATCTCTCCATGTTCTACTAGATCCCTTATGAAATGATAATAGATCTTGATGTCTTTTTTTTCATCCATGAAAAATTAGATTCTTTTTCAAGGCTATTGAGGATACATTGTCATAATATATGGTTGTACCATCTTCTTATTCCTCATTTAAATCTACTAGGATTCTCTTAAGCCAAATACCCAGACATGTAGATGCATTTGCTACATATTCAACTTCTATTATGGATAGAGAAATAATGGTTTGTTTCTTGGATGCCAATGAAATAGCTTTTGAACCAATGTGAAACACATATCCTAATGTGCTCTTCTTGTCATCTACACTACCTTCCTTAGTGTAACCAATTAACATAAACTTACTAGATGCGGTGTACAAAATATCATAGCCCTTGGTGCTATTGACATATCATAGAATTCTTTTTCCTACTTCCTAGTGTGTGTCCTTAGGTGGATCCATGAAGTTAGAAATCAAACTTATCATGTACATTATATGAGGCCTAGTAGCTATCAAATACATTAGGCTTCCAACCATGCTTTGGTATAGGGTTGGGTTTACTTTATTGATGTTTTTGTTGTTGCTCAATTTTAGATATGTACCAATTAGTGTTGGGGTAGGCTTGCTATTCAACATTCTAAATCTCTTTAAGATCTATGTGGCATAGTTAGTTTGTGAAATGAAAATGTCATGGTCATTTATTTTACTTTAATGCCAAGGAAATTTTTTAGTAGACCTATGTCTATCATTTCAAATTCTCTATCTATTACTCCTTTGAAATTAGTAATGAAGATGTCACTATTTCATATGAAAATCAAATCATCTACATATAGAACAACAATTAATATGTCATCATGGGTTTCTTTGAAGTAGACTGTGGGCTCACAGTCACTTTTGCTAAAGACATTACTCAATAGATATGAATAAATTTTGTTACACCATGCTTGAGGTGCTTACTTGAGCACATAGAGGGCTCTCTTTAGCCTATATACTTTGTTTTATTTCCCTATGACTTTAAATTTAGGTGGTTTAACCTATACTTCTTTGAGCACTCCATTCAAAAAGGCTGATTTCACGTCCATTTGGTATACCTTCCACTTGTGTTGGGATACTATTGTTAATACTGTCTACATTATTTTTAGCCTTACGACTAATGCATATGTCTCATCATAATTTCTTCCAAGATACTATTGGTATTTCTTAACAACTTTCCTTGCTTTATTCCATTCAATTTTTCATCAGTAATACTCTTAGACTTTTAGACCTACTTAATTCCAATCACTTTTTTACCTTTGGATAAATCAATTAGCTCCCATGTTTCATTCTTTCTATTGCATCCAAATCCTCATCCATGGCCTTACATCATTTTTCTTCTTTCACAACCTCTTCAAAATGTGTTAGATCATCATGAGAGAATAAAACAAAGTTCACACTTTCATCAAAATCATCATACCTTGTATTGTCATAAATCTCCCTCACACTCCTTGTCTTCCTTGGCACTAAAGAATTGAGTGCAGGATTTGAACTACTTCTAGAGAGCTCTGGAGGTGATTTTGGATTTGTTTGGAGCTAAATTCTAGAGTTGAATCTACAATTGATTCTTCTTGATTCCTGGGAATTCCTTCTTCATTTCTATGTTCTTGATCATCTACATAAACTATTACTGAGCTTCTCACAGAGGTGTCAAATGTGACATCCAATGATTCATTGTCAATGAATTCAACATCCCTGCTAATCCCAACCTTCTTGGTAATAAAGATGCACTTTTCTCCTTTGTCATCAAATTTCTATTTTTCTCCTTTGGCACAAATGCATGCATGCCACACACCCAAATATTTTTAGGTGCTTCACACTATTTTTGGTGTTTGTGGATGCCTCTTATGGAAGCCTACCATGAACAACCTTTGTAGGACTTCTATTTACTAGATATACTGTTATTGCTACAACCTCACCCTAAAATTCTTTTGATAGTCCCTTGGTCTTCAACATGCTTATAGCCATCTCTTCTATGGTTTGTTTTCTTCTCAGGAACAACATTTTTTTATGGACTATATCTAGTTGTAAATTATTTTTCAATTCTTTACTTTTTGCAAAAATTTAGAATTCTTTGGAGATGCACTGTATTCCTCTGTCCATTCTGAGGACATTGATGAACTAGCCACTTTGTTTGTCAGTTAAGGCCTTGAACAATTTGAATTTTTTAATTTCTTCAAATTTATTTTTTATGAAATAAACCCATGTCTTCCTACTATAGTCATCTATGAAGGTCATGAAGTAGTCATTCTAATATATGGTGGGAGTTTTTATGGGGCTACATAAATTTGAGTGCACTAACTCTAATGGTTCTTTTTCTCTCCTAGATTGCCTTGATCGGAAGGGTTTCCTATGATATTTTCTTAGGATGCAAGCCTCACATTTTCTATTAGGCTCTACTATTGTTGGTAGCTTTCTAACCATATATTTCTTTGACACCAGATTCAAACCAAAATAACTTAAATTCCCATACCTTAAATGCCAAAGTTTTGATGAGTCTTTGATAACTATCTTGAAAGTAGACTACTATCCTATTTCTATAGTCTTCATGTGCTTGGAAGGTACAACTCAAAACTATGCCAAATAATCAATTTTTATCCTAAGGTTAAACATTATGTTTCTTGTTATTTGAACTATTACAATCTTGTTCTTGCTACCATCCTTGTCAAAGATTATGCACTCCCAAGTTTCCATCAAGACTATATACCATTTTTGGGCTAGTTGTTCGATGCACAAAAGGTTGTGTTTTATGCTAGGGGCACAATAGACATCCTTGATTCCTCTTTTATCACCATGCTTGGTTTGAATGATGATTGTGCCTCTTCCCATGACTATAACTTTTTCCTTGTTTCCTATCTTAATCTCAAACTTGATGTTTTTGTTAATGGAGACAAATAAACTTGTATTACCACTCATGTGGTTGCTACAAGTGTTGTCTAATTACCAAACCTCAGGGATGCTTTTCTCAGCAATATTGTACACAATGAACATGTTTGATGGGTGTTCATTTTCAACCATGTTTTCATTTGCTATATTTTCATTTTTTCCCTTGGTCATATTGCCTCTTTCTACACTAACTTGCAAAATGACCATACTTATGATAATAATAGCACTGAACATTACTTTTATCACACCTTTGATTTTAGCTACAACTCTATTTGTTCATTTTGGAGTCTGGTTGTGAGCTACTTGCTTCCTCTTGGCTATTTAAAATTTCTCTTCTAATGTGAAAGGAAGCTAGGTGTGTGGAAATCACTTCCAACACTAATCTATTGAGGGGAGGTGAATGCAAATTCTTTTTAACCTTTACAATTACACTGTTACTAACCCAACAACAGAGATATTGTAGCAATACACATACATATATATATATATATATATATATATATATATATATATATATATATATATATATATATATATATATATATATATATATATATATATATATATATATATATATATATATATATATAGAGAGAGAGAGAGAGAGAGAGGATATAATGTGGGGAAAACCCTTTCAGGAGAAAAACTCCACACTCTAAAACCTACACAATGTATTATCAAAACAAAATTATTTACAACACACTTGCAATGCAAGTCTTATTAGGAGTCTTTGACACTCATATCTGGAGATATTCTAGTAGCATAACAGCACCTATCAATCACATTATGCATCTCCCATCCAAGTACTTGTTTATAAAAACGTTTTGAGGCAAAAATGGAACCTTCTTGAGATGGGTGTCCATCTTGGCTCATGGCCCAAAACCCACACCTATGGACACTTGTCCAACATCACAACATGGATTTGATACGTGTCACAACACCCCATCCCAATGTGGGTGCCTAGTCCCAAGATAGACTATGACAAATGCTCTTACACACCTTACAACTGTCATAAAATCCGTCATAACTGACATCACTTACAATTGTAAGAGAATCTATCATACACTAACTAAAAATAACATATTCCTCTTACAACATGTCATAACCTCCCTTAGGCACCCAAAGATGCCTTCTTTAAAGATGCTCTTTGACACATGTCCTCACCTATCATAAGACCTTCTATTTATGACTCTTATGCATCATAGATTATGTCATAGGAATCTATCATAACCGTTTCAGTCAAGATTCACGTAGACACTGGTCAAAATGCCGACACATGGAAAAATGCCTCTACCACAAAGTAGGACACCTATCACATGAGGACAAAAATACATGTGGTCACCTTCCATGTAGGATGACACATCATCGTGCTAACTCCCACAAAGTGACAAAACATGATTTGCATCCAAATTTCAATAATAGAAAATATTAAATACAATACAAATAATAAATGCAAGGGATTACCAAGGTTGAGACACCTTAATTTTCAACATTCTCCCACTTGTCAACCACCTTGTAAGAGAAAATGGAAATAACAGGATTTAACTGCTATAGGCTAAGAGGCCCACAGACTCCGAACACCATCTAAACTTATCTGTGCTCACTGGTTTCATCAATTCATCCGCAACATTCTTCAAAGTGTCTATCTTCTCTAAATTGACCTTCTCATCCTCTACCATGTCTCACATGAAGTGAAACTATACATCAATATGCTTTGTTCTGGCATGGAAAGTTGGATTCTTGGCTAAGCAAATTGCACTCTGACTGTCACAATAGATAGTAATCTGTCCTGGATCAACACCAATATCTAAACACAATCTCTTAAGCCAAATAACTTCTTTACAAGCATGAGTATCTTCCATATACTCTACTTCTGTCATGGATAAAGTAACCATAGATTGCCACTTACTCATCCAACTAATTGCACCTCTAAACATAGTAAACACATAAGTACGGGTGGATCTCCTACTGTCAATGTCACCTGCCCAATCAAAATCTACAAATCCTGAAATATATATAGAATGCAAAGGTCCTATAAGACATGACCATGATAACATAGGGAATACTCAAAAGTACCCCACAAATATTTGAACACTCACTTTACTGCATCCCAGTGTACCCATCCAAGATTAAGCATAAATTGACTAAGGACTCCCACTGCTTGGGCAATGTCTGGTCTTGTGCAGACCATGGCATACATCAAACTGCTAATATCACTAGCATAAGGCACTCTACTCATGTCCTCTACATTAGAAGGAGATTTTGGACAATCATTAATAGATAACTATGTCCCCAAAGATACATGAACACACAATGGTCTACAATCTACCATGCTGAACCTATCCAACATGGTCTTAACATACTTACTTTAGTTTAACCAAAGTTTTATGTTAGCTCTATCTCTTCTAATTTCCATTCCCAGAATGTACCTAGCTGCCCCTAATTTTTCATCTCAAAATATGCTGACAACTGAGACTTTAAATCATAAATTATATTTTTACCATTCCCAATCAACAACATATCATCAACATACAATGCAATAATGAGAATGTGATCATTGTCAAATTTGTAATACACACAATGATTTGATTTTGATCTCAGAAATCCAATGGACAACACAAAGGCATCAAATTTTATGTACCACATCCTAGCATATTGTTTCAAACCATACAAAGACTTTTTCAGCTTGCAAACCAAAGTTTCTTTACCTTTTTTTATGTAATGCTTTGGTTGTGACATGTAAATCCCTTCTTCCAAATCACCATGAAGGAATGGTGTCTTCACATCCATCTACTCCACCTCTAAGTCATAAGTTGCTACAAGTGATAACAGGGACTGAATAGATGTCATCTTTGCAATGGGAGAGAAAATTTCACCATAATCAATTCCCTCCACATGTGAGTACCCCTTTGCAACCAATCTAGCCTTGTACTTTTCAACACTACCATCTGCACTGAATTTCTTCTTGAACACCCATTTACAACTAATGTTTTTCTATCCTTTAGGCAAAGGCACCAAGTCCCAAGTTTTATTCTTTTCCAAAGAAGCCATCTCATCTTCCATGGCCTCCTTTCAAGAACTTGCATCTTTCATGCCCATAGCCTCTGTCACAATTCTAGGCTCATCAGTGTTAGTAAGCTAGGCAAAAGCACAACTAGAATCAAGCAATGGATAACCAAACCTATCAATTTGCTTCCTTGTTTGTGTAGACCGAGCCTCAAAGGCTAAGGTTGAGGTTTTTCTTCTTCTAAGTTTTCAGAGCTTCTAGAGCTCTCCTCATCATTAGGTTTCATAGGGTTTGTCAGTTTAGTTTTCTCAGGGGTAGTGGGAAACTAAACCACATCCTCTTTCTTTTCTTTCTCTTCTATTTGTAGTACAATAGAAGAAGGTGTTAGTTCTCTTAAAATAACACTTCTGCTATACAACATTTTTTCAGCCACAAGATCCCAAATCTTGTATCTTTTCACACCAACACCATAGCCAATGAAGATACACTTAATAGCCTTATTCTCCAATTTTGACCTCTTCTCCCTAGGCACATGAGCATATGCCTCACAACCAAAAATAGGAAGATGTCCCAACGAGGGCTTTTTACCAGACCACACCTCCATGGGTGTCTTATCAATGAGCACTGAGGTAGGAGATGTATTAACCAAATAGAAAGCAGTGCCTATAGGTTCAGCCCAAAACTTTTGTTCGAGGCTAGCACCACTAAGCATACTCCTAGCCCTCTCCATTGACATTTTGTTCATCCTCTTTATAACTCCATTTTGCTGCAGGGTATAAGGAGTTGTCTTATGTCTTTCAATCCCATGTTCTTTACAAAACTTGTCAAACTCTTTGGAACAAAACTCACCATAGTTATCAGTCCTCAAACACTTAATCTTTTTACTAGTTTAATTCTCAACAAAATCTTTAAACTCTTTGAACTAACTAAAGAATTCATATTCGCTTCTGAGAAAATAAACCCATGTCCTTCTACTATAGTCATCAATGAATGAAACAAAATATATAGATTTAGAGATTTAAGGAACATTTATAGGACCAAACACATAAGAATAAATAGGATCCAACAAACTAGAAGACTTATGAGAACTCAAGTAAAACTATACATGGTTTTGTTTTCCATAAACACAATGTTTGCAAAAGTCAAACTCAAGATTACAATCATTTAACCCCTCGATGATGTTTTTATTTTTTAGGGCTCTAAGACCCTTCTCACCAATGTGGCCAAGTCTCTTATGCCATAAAATTGTCTTCTCCACAAGAAGCTTAACATCCAAAGCATGAGCACCCTTAGGTGCCCAAAATGCACTATCATCCAAATTTGATACAACAGATCTTTTCACTACTGGATCTAATGGTGGGGATGAAGTGACTACAACTCTTTTCTTTAAGTCAGAAGAACTATTACACTATGAAGTGTATGCCTCTAGCTGAAATAGAGTACCTCTTTGAGTACCCTTTGCAAGCACCATAGATCCTCTAGTCACCTTGCATCCTTCTTTCAAGAAGATAACCCGCAGACCTACATCATTCAATTTGCTTATAGAAAGTAGATTCCATGGTAATCCTGGGATGTGGATGACCCTAGAGATCCCCTTCACTCATCCATCTGGGAATCATATTGTGACTCTTCCACAACCAACTATCTTTAGATGAGAATCGTCACCCAGGTACACTCTTCATACTTTGTAAACTAGTCTCGATGCGAGGTCATGTCGAAAGAGGCACCGAAATCAATCAAACACACATCATTAGATGCATGGGTGGCCAAGTCTATGATGAAAGAATCACCATCATCTTGTGACTTGTCAAAATCTAAATCTGGGACATTCTTCTTCTTTTTCTTCTTCTCCTCTTCGCATTCCTTTTGGAAATGCCCAATTTTTCCACAGTTCCAACAGAGAGCCTTGGAATTTCTAGGAGATTTGGATCTCTAATGGGATTTGGATCTGCCCTTATCATCTTTCTTGTCCTTCTTTTTCTTTCCTTTTTCCTTGGATCTTCCACTAACTGTAAGAGCTTCTTTAGCTGATTCAAAGGACTTTCTCTCCATTTCTTCAGATAACAACAAAGATACCACTTCATCCAATTTGAATGTGGATGTGGTACTCCCAATGGTTATAACAAGATGATTCCACGAGTCTGGGAAAGAACAAAGCAAGGTCATAGAATGATTCTCCTCCTCCATCTTCACACCAATGGATGTCAACTATGCAACTAGCATGTTAAAAGCATTTAGATGGTCTGTAATAGATTCTACATCTTGCATCCTTAGAGAATATAGATCTTACCTCAGGAATAACTTGTTCACCAAGGATTTAGCCTGATAAACATCTCCAAGCTTCTTCCATAGTTCTTTCATGGTCTTCTCTTGATGGACATTTAGCAAGACAGAGTCAACCAAATAGAGTACCACAAGACCCTTAGCCTTCTGATTAGCCTTCTAATCCTTGAGATCCCAATCATCTTGAGACATTACCACTGGTTTACACTAGAAACTGTTTCCCAAATGTCTCGATCAACAAGCACGTCTTCCATCTTAAGTTTTTGCAACTCAAAATTGTGTTGTTAAACTTCTCCACCTCTACTCTTCTAGATGTGCTTGTCATCTCCTTCCTACAACAAAATTACAGAATACTCTACACAGACTCACACTCAATCTAAGATCAGCTCAAAAAACCCCTACCCAACAACTAGGACCAAAGGTTATCAAGCTCTGATACCAACTGAAAGGAAGCTAGGTGTGCGAAAAATCACTTCCTACACTAATCTAATGAGACGAGGTGAATGCAAATTATTTTTAACCTTACAATTATTGTGTTATTAACCCAAAAACAAAGATATTGCAACAATACACATACATACAGAATGCAGATAGAAGGGAGAGAGACAAGATATAACATGGTGAAAACCCTTTCAGGAGAAAAACCCCACGCTCCAAAACCTGCACAATGTATTATCAAAATAAAATTGTTTGCAACACAATTGCAATGTAAGTCTTATTTACAGTCTTTGACAATCATATCTGGAGATATTCTGGTAGCATAACAGTACCTGTCAATCACACTATACATCTTCCATCCAAGCACCTATTTATAAAGAAGTTTCAAGGCAAAAATGGAACCTTCTTGAGATGGGCGTCTATCTTGGCCTAATGTCCCAAAACCCATGCCTATGGATACTTGTCTGACATCACAACATAGATTTGACACTTGTCACAACACCCCATCCTAATGTGGGTGCCTAGTCCCAAGATAGGTGATGACGGATGCTCTTATGCACCTTACAATTGTCATAGAATCTGTCATAACTGACATCACTTACAGATGTAACAGAATCTGTCATACACTGACTTAAAATAGCATATTCGTCTTACAACATGTCATAACCTCCCTTGGGTTCCCAAAGATGCCTTCTTGAAAGATTCTCTTTGACACATGTCCTCACCTCTCATAAGACCTTCTATTTACGACTCTTACGCATCATAGATTCTTTCATAAGAATCTATCATAACCATTTCAGTCAAGATTCACTTACACACTGGTCAAGATGCTGACACATGACAAAACTCCTCTCCAACAAAGTGGGACACCTATCTCCTTATATGAGGACAAAAATACATGTGGTCACCTTCCATGTAGGATGACACATCACCATGCCAACTCCCACAAAGTGACCAAATGAGATTTGCATCCAAATTACAATAATAGGCAAATATTAAATACTTGATACAAATAATAAATGTAAGGAATTACCAAGGTTGAAACACCTTAATTTCCAACATAGTGTAGCCTCTTTCTCTACCTCTTTAACTTCTACATATATTGTTTCTCCCTCTTACACTACTTTGAAGGATTATTCTAGGGAGGAGTGGATCTATTAAACCACTACTCATGGGTTTGTAGTGAACCCATCAACTCATCCACTATCATTTTTGAAAAATCTTAAGTCTCTTTGATTTCAACAAAAATCATGTCAAATCATAAGGGTAGACTCCTAAGGATTTTCTCAATAATCCTTTTCTCTTCGATAGCTTGACCATTAATGCTTATCTAGTCTATTAAGCTGGAAAGTCTTGTATGTAAGTCTGGTATGCACTCCTCATCTTTCATTTGTAGAGTTTCAAAATCTCTTCAGAGTCATTGGAGTTTTACTAACCTCACATTGTCACTCCCTTTGTAGGAGTTTTGAAAATCTTCTATGCTTCCTTTGAGTAGTTTGATACTGCTATTTGAGGGAATATGGGTTTTTCCATTGCTGCCTTTATTAAACTTAGAGATTTTACATATTTCCTTCTAGTTCCTTTATTTGGTTCTTCTAGGCATTTGTCAATCTCGCATAGGTTGTTTGGTTAGTCACATCTATGAATCCATTGACCACAAGCTCCCACAAATCATTTGTTACCATTATTGTCTTCATCTTCTTTTCCTAGACATCATAGTTTTAGCCATCAAAAGTTTGTGGTTGTTTCTAGATCTTACTATCACCTCCAACCATTTTATGAATTGAGAGAAAGGATCTTAATACCTAGAAATATTAGGGCTTTAGCTATCATACTAGTCTAATGTGAGTATAGCTCTAATAACACTAATGGAGAGGAGAGCAAGGGAGAGATTCATATGATTAAAACAACATCAGAAATTTCTATTTGTATTTATAATAAAATGTTAAACTAAAAATATTTACATTCAAAATTATAGAGCTATTGCTTTGTATTCCTTTTCTACAATGATTTCACACATTTTTAGGAGCTTTTGGAGTTGACTTGACATTGTTGTTGCTATCCCTCTTCTTTTCATAATTTTTATGTGATTTTGTAGTTGTTGCTACATGATTTTGTTGTTATTCCATAGTTTTTGTAGTTGCTTCTATTCCTTAGTTTCTATAGTTTTTGCTATGCAATCTCTCTAGAGTTATTTGCAATATTCTTCTCTCTATATTGTTCTTTCTATTCTCCTCTACTATAGCTACTGTGTATATTTTTCACATGCACTCCTTAAATGGTTCTATCTTTTCCTTTTGTCTTTTTTGAATTCCAAAACATTCCCACTCACTCAAAATTTAAACATAACTACCAAAATAAATGCACTTTGATCATCTTGCCAAAAATAATATTCTTAGTTAGAGCAGAAAAATAAATGGACCTGAAAATATTTTTGATGGGTAGGAATTAAATGTGGTATGCCAAATAGCAATTGCAAGTGTCTATAGGGATACTAAACTATGCCAATAGTTTCTATCATGATTTAGGAAATGATTGAGAATGTTTGTAGTAGTAAAGTTCAAGAAAAAGGGCTTTAAGTGGGAAGAAAATCATTCTATTGCTATAAAGAAATTTAAAAACAAGATAAGCCATCTCCATGTCTTCCATGCAACATCTAGTGAGAATTTTTTCCTTTATGTAGATACATCTGATTTTTCTTGGGGAAGGGTTCTTTGCTTCACCAAGGATGGAAAATAATTTGTTTTGAAAAATATGCAAGTGGGGTATTTTCTAAATTCTATTTTTATCTCCTAAGGAAATAATCTTTCCTTCTAAAATATTTATAGGTTATTGGGCCATTATATGAAGAATGAAATGTTTGAAATTACAAGATTTATATGAAATTTTACCATCAATTTTGTTGTATTTATAAACATAATTGTACATGCTCGCTTCTATGCTTTGTAACACATTAATTACTTATGGAAAATTAAATCTTATGTTCGACCATCACTGTGACCTCTTGAAGTTAAGGTAAATAAATTTAAATATTTAGTTCTTTCAATTGGTAAATTCTATTAACACATTTTGTCAAAATGGGTAATCAAAATTTTAATTGTTTGTGAAAAACATTATAAAGTTGGATTCACTATTGATTATCCTGAAAGCTTTATAATGGTTACTAAATTGGATTAAAGTTTAATACCTTGCTTCACACTATGCATTCATGGTGTTAGTAGGGTTGAAAACCATATCTTCTAACACTATTTTTGGTGTTAACAATGTTGGAAACCATTTCTCAATCCCTACATTTTCTAAAATGTTAAACCATTGTAGTTTCACAATTGAATTTTTTCCTTGTTACTCCTTGTAGGTATATGTTAACCTATTGCTCCTTCCTCATTTTTGTTTTTGGATATGCATGTAAACATGTCTTTAATGGATGCAATTTTCTAAATAGACCCAACAAACACCTATGAATAACAATTCAAGGCAATGCAAGTCCACCCTCCCTATAGTTTTGTTTATAAACATTGTAATTATAAATTTTCATCTTCTGTCAAACCATCACTCATAGATTGATGATGATGATTTAATAGAGGATCATATTGATGGTACTTAATTACCTTTATATTATTACAATTTGGATATTTTAAACGACGATTATGAATTTCTACAAAAGCTTCATATTTTGTCAAAACATTCTTGTTTCTAATTACAAAATTATTAAGTATGATACTATCTTCATTTTCAAATTTAGTATTATTTTGTCTTGGCAATCTTTCATGCTCTATTCCTCTTTTAATTATCTACCTAGCAATTTCATTGAATACTTTTATATCCCTAGAGATGATTATAGGGATTACATTTACTTCCACATGTTGCATCTTTTGCTCCAAACCCATCAATGAATATGGATTTTTTTATGCATCATGGTGTTGGTGAATATTATGTGTATCTTAAGGAATTTTATATTCCACATTTATATATGGATCCTTCTAGCTATGACAAAACATCTAAAGCATATCTAGATGCTAAAGTCACATGCAATTGCGAAACTAATTCTAAAAGTAATAAATGTGCCAAACCATCAGCACTCTCTCCTAAGAATTATGAATAATTTGAATCCTTTGCATTACCTTGAAAGCCTAACAATGGATGGTACATTGGCCAGCTCAATCCTACTCTTGTTTCATTAGGTGAAAACATTACTAACTCTTGATTTAAAATCTTTTCATCTTTTTTGGTTTGTAAACCTTTTTAATTAGATAATAATGCATCTCCAAGAATAGTATTCTACCTTCCCTATGGTTGTGTTTATGAAAACACTTCTATTTTCCAATTTTAATCTTCTCTATAATCATCAGTTAACTCAAAACAATCTCTTAGTGCATCCCTCCACAATATCTCCACTTAATCTCTTCAAAACCATGAAAAAAGCATACTAGAAGTAAACAAATACATGTTGAAAATACAACAAGAATCAGGGAATGTTTAGGGTAAAAAGAAGATAGATTTGATGTTTATAAGGGTTTGAATTTTTGTCTTTATCCTCCTTTCATCACTAAAAATTCAAGGACTTTTAGCTGAGTAGAGAAACCTACTACAAGACTTTTGTCACTTGGAATACAAGGGAAGATATGAATTTTATGATTTTGTTGTTTAATTAAGCCCAATTATGCTCAAAACCCTAATTATGCAAATTTGTGAACAAATAGACAAATTACAAAAAATCATTGCACACAATGATATAAAATGACAATCAAATGTGTACCAAATTTTGAAGTTCAAAAAATGGAAAAGTTGAGGACTACTGAGCAGGTACCCTAGTCTAGTGCCACAGTTTTTGTCAAGATCTAGGAAACCTGTCTGCAACATGTTCCTACTTTTTCAGATATTTTCCTATTACTGGATCCTGAGGACTAATGAGCAGGCACCTAAGTCCAAGTCCCTATTTTCTTCTCTAATCTACAATTTCAATAGTCTACACTACTCTCCTACAACTCCACTTTTTCTTCTTTCACAACCTGTAACCTACAATCACGAAAAAATGGGTTGGGGGTTGTGGTGTTTATAGGCTTGCCTCAATCAAGCCCCGGAGAGACATTCAATTCTTTTGAACACCATTGTCTAATAAAGAGTGTGTATCCCTGTGGAATAGAGGCAAAATCCAAATGATAAATGATAGAAAACCCAATTGATATCACCTTGTAGTGAAGATCTCATGGAAGGAAGATGTTCTTCATGCTATGAGGAGATGGATGCCAAATATTCAAATAAAAACACAAGAACAACACAAATTCTATTCTACAACACAATGATAGCTTTGAATCACTTTCACAAAATCACAATGCTCATCAAATTTCCATCTAATGTCCATCTAGTTCACAAATGATAACCTAATCATGCTTATATATGCAACTACAAACAGTCCCATTAAGAATTTTGTAATTGAAACTTACTGGGTCGACATAGGACCTAAATAATGGTCATAAACTGACACTTTGAAATTGTTCCTAACTTAAAATAGGGTAGGACTAGGGCGTGGGCACCCAAGTCCACCTATTTCAAGTAAGATTTATCATAAATGCATCTTCTGAGTCCTATTTGCCATGAAACTTTAGGGTTTTCTCATCGAGAATCATGAAAATCATGCAAGATGCTCTAAATGCATTCTAAAGGACTCAGGAGCTAAACCTTAATAGGAAAAGGCCCCCAAGGTTACTTTTTCTGAAATAATATTTAGCCCCCACTTTAATGTATGTATAAATGCAAGGCCAATACATGCATTAAAGTATGGTCAACAAGAACAACAAACACTCCAAGCACAAAGAAGACACACTAATAACAAAGAAGATAGTAACAAGCATGCAAAACATAGAGAAGATAGTTATAGTCATGCAAAACATAGTGAATATAGTGAATGTAGTGAAGACATTGATGATTTTATTTTTCTTTTTCATTTTCATATATATGAAATGCAGATGCAAGTACAAGGAAAGTAAACACACTACCCATAATGCAAGAGGGACTCATTGCCACCAGTCTTTAAGATTGCATATAGGGCAATAGACATGCAAAATAAATCAAGCATGCCATACAAATCCTAAAGCATAGGAGGAACTCATTGCCACCAGTCTTTAAGACTATGCTTGGGAACAAACACGTAATACACACACACTTGGAAGACACGAAGAAAACATGACATACAAGTGATGGAGTGTTCATATTTCTAGGTTCATCACCATCTCAGGCACATTATAGGCACACACCGATGAATGCGCTCCACCACAACAATCAATGAAGACATGCTTAAGGGTTGAGTTAGTCATAGAACCGCTCCCCACCTCCACAGAGGACTTTTTGAAAATCATAGGATGTGCACTCTCCACAAGAAATATGCCATCCCTACCTCCATAGAGGGTGTAAGGTAAAAATGTTATGTATGACATCCCACCTCCGAAGAGGGCTTAAATGATTGTAATAGATTTCAAACAAACCTCAGAGTGCAGGAGGGACTCATCGCCACCAATCTTTAAGACTACACATGAGAAAAAACACACTTTACTACAATCTAAAATAGATATCTTATATTATATATGCCCCCACCTTAAGGTGGATTATATCATGTACCGATATCAAGCATGTTAAGGTAGAAAGAAAACACACAAGGGAACACAAGCTCTCACAAAGCCCATGCCCCTCAGAGGTGACATGTACTTTATGATCGCCAAATATTCCCACAAACACATTCCTGGAAGAAAAGTGTTAGCATCCATATAATCATGATAAACAACAATGCATATGATCATTCACACAAAAACCCAAGGTTATACTACAAATTTAGAGATCGAGTATAACCGTGGGGCTATACCATAGAAATCTCAAAACTAAGTGTAACCAAAGCGAGATTCAAAGATAAACAAAGTGCATGGAGCAATAGTATTGTTATGGTTTTTAAGTGTGATAAGACAATGTCAAGATCACATGGAGTGATTCTACTAGACAAACGTCAGATAATATATAACAACCCCATCGTCATGTATGGACTTGGTCCATTTTTTTATTCTCGCTGAAGGGACACTAGGTCCATATTAGTATAATATGTTTTTTGTCATCCACCCGCTAGATAGAAACACTAGAGGAAGGGAAACAATAAATTGAGAGAGGAGAACTAAGTGCCTTAGGGACAACCACATAGGAGGGTGCCCCCAAGTCACCAACTGCAATGCTATGTCCATAAGACACAACACTCAACAGTGAAAATAGAGGAGAAGCAAAATAGATGAATGATGATACAAATAGAAGAAGGTCACAACAGAGGTGGTCTCTTGGTATCCTTGACCTTAAAAGAGAATCAAGGGTCATCCCAAGAGGCCTGGACAACACATAACACATCACAAGGGAAACACAACATGAGAGATAAAGGGGTAGAAATATTTACCTGTAGGGACAACCAAGTTAGCAGTCATCATGGATTTTTATCTTTACCTTAATGGTTATAGCTTTATCTCTTCTTCTCTCTTCTACATTCTCATGAGTTTATAAGGTTATCCTTTTATGAAGGTTGTCTATTAATGATGGTAGGGAGGGGATATTGTAATTTTTTGTGTCAGGTAAATATGGTGATGTAGGATCTTTTATAATTCCCTTTCCAGTTGATTTAGGTTGTTGAGGAACCCAAAAAGTGCCCATTTCATTCCATATATAGGGTGTTGAAATACCTTGGGTTTGAGGGATAGTTTGTTCTTCAATGTCATGTGAAATTTCATTATTTTCCAAGGCATGTGAAGGTTTAGTTAAAGGTGCGTGATCTATTTCTTTGTTTAAGATGTAATTGAGAAGTTCTTGATCATCATGTGGTAAATTTTTAGTTTTAGCAGGTTGAAGCAAATGTTCACAAAGAGAATCTACATCATCCAATGCATCATCCTAGACAGGGAGAGCAGGAAGGGATGGGTGAGTAGTGTGAATAAATGTATAAATGTGTCTTCTTCTTGTGCCAAAATACCCTCACTATGTGGGGTTATGTTGTCACAACTCTCTTTGTTTGATGAGTCACCCGTTGCTATATCGTTCTCATAGGTTTCACAGAGAATGTCCATTATATCTTCATGAAATGAAGGGAGAGAGGGAATGATATTTTCACTTCTACTTTCCCTATGGTTATTTTCAAAAATGAAATTAGTGAGATTTTTGAAGATTGAAGGGAAAACACCCATGATAGTGAGAAAACTTTCAAAGTAGGCTATTGTTCGAGGATATCATAGGTAGTGCTTACAGACAAGTCAATACCATAGATGTAGGCTATATGATGCAAGACTTGAGGATATTTATTAGTGAATTTGAAAAAAATATCATAGTTCATAATTTACTCAAATAAGTCATCCAATGATGAATGACGAGGAGAATCCATGAATGCAAAACTATGTGTAAATATGACCTAAAATGCTTGATTTTTTAACTTTTTTCAATGCAAATGAGTGAAAAAAGAGGTGTTGTAAGGAAATTGATTAAGTGCAGAAAATAATATGTATGATATTAGTCTAATAAAGCAATAATATCCTTCACTAATGCTTTTTGATGCAAACCTAGAATGATGACAAGTCCAAGCCTAGTGAAAATACACTAAAATATGCAAATTTTCACAAGTTTTCAATGCAAAGCCCCAATAAAAAGGGTGTTGTAAAGAATTTTAGGAGGTAAAATATATAATATCAGTAATATCAGTCGCCTAAAACCTTAAAATCTATCACAACATGCTTGGAGTGCAAATCTAGGTCAACCCCTAGTGAAAATATAGCCAAAATATGTAGTTTTTCACCAAATTTTAATGCAAAGGCCCAATAAAAAGGGTGTTCTAAAGACTTTGAGGAGGGGAAGAAGATAATATCCTTGATAAAAGCCAATTAGTGCAGAAAAATCCTTTACAACATGCCTATGATTCAAATCTAGAGAGTTGATAAGGCCAAAATTTAGTGAAAAAGTAAGGTTTTCAAACCCTAGGCGTGAAATTTTGCAAGAGGACTACTATGAAGAAACAATACAGTTAGAAATCAGTCCTAATGAATTTTTTAAAGGGGTAGTAAAATTTGAAACAAGATTTTGACTACAAACCCTAGCTAATGTTAAACTAGGTTACATGGAAAAATGTACAATTTCAAGCAATTTCTATCAATTTAAGCATGAAAATGCAATCTAAATGAATGATGAATGAAAATTTTTTGTATTTTGAATCAGATATAATGATAATTATAGAAATTTATTGAAATTAAATTCCAAATAATTCAAATTATTTGAAAATGTAAGCTAAAAATGCAGTTTTTTTTCAAAATTTTCAATTTTTTTTTTGTAATTTTTTCAAATGCAATAAGTTGAACAATGACATGAATGTAAATCTAAATCACAAAACTTAGAAAGATACAAACATATAAAAACATGGGTTCACCAAAATGTTTAGGGTAAAAAAGAAGATAGATTTGATGTTTATGAGGGTTTGGGTTTTTGTCTTGATCCTCCTTTCACCACTAAGCATTCAAGGACTTTTAGTTGAGTAGAGGAACCTACTACAGGCCTTCTATCACTTGGAACATAGGGGAAGTTGGAATTGTATGATTTTTTTTTTAATTAAGCCCAATTATGCTCAAAACCCTAATTATACAAATTCATGAACCAACAAACAAATTAGAGAAAATGATCACATAGATCTATCAAATGACAATAAATGTGTACCATATTTTGAAGTTTACAAAATGGAAAAGTCGAGGACTAATGAGTGGGCGCCCTAGTCCAGTGCCACAGTTTTTGTCGAGCTAGGAACCTTGTCTGCAACATGTTCTTGTTGTTTCAGAGATTTTCCTATTGTGGGATCCAGAGGACTAGTGAGTGGGCTCCCGAGTCTAGGTCCCTATTTTCTTCTCTGATCTACAATTTCAACAGTCTGCACTACTCTCTTGTAACTCTACTTTTTCTTCTTTTGCAACTTGTAACCTACAATCACAAAAAAATGGGTTGGGGGTTGTGGTGTTTAGAGGCTTGCCTTAGTCAAGCCCCAGAGAGACATTCAAGTCTTTTGAACATTATTGTTTGATAAAGAGTGCATATCCCTATGGGATAGAGGCAAAATCTAAATGATAAATGATAGAAAACACAATTGATATCACCTTGTAGTGAAGATCTCATGGAAGGAAGATGCTCTTCATGCCATGAGGAGATGGATGCCAAATTTACAAATACAAACACATGAACAACACAAATTCTTCTTTGCAACACAATGATAGCTTTGAATCACTTTCAAAAAATCACAATGCTCATCAAATTTCCATCTAATGTCCATCTAGTTTACAAATGATAACCTAATCATGCTTATATATGCAACTACAAACATTCCTGCTAAGAATTTTGTAATTCAAATTTATCATGTCAGTATAGGACCTAAATAATGATCATAAACCAACACTTTGAAATTGGTCTTGACCTAAAATAAGGAAGGACTAGGGCACATGCACCCAAGTGCTCCCCCTATTTCAGGCATGATTTATCATAAATGCATCCCTTGAGTCCTATTTTCCATGCAACTTTAGGGTTTTCTCATCGAGAGTCATCAAAACCATGGAAGATGCTCTAAATGCATTCTAAAGGACCAGAGAGCTAAACCTTAATAGGAAAAAGCCCCCAAGGTTACTTTTTTTGACATAACATGGAATAAGATGGTTATTGGTGAATTGTTGCATATAATTTAAGGCTACATACTAAAACATTGAAGGAAATATCATTCCATATCTACAGGCCATCCCATACATGCAAGCATGAAGACCCACTTACTAAATATAGTGACATGGGAGTTGAGTTTAGAGTTGCACGGGATAATTGTATGGGTGTTTTAGTAAAACATGTAATTGTGTATGCCATAAATAGGTCAATGGGAATGTGTGATTAGTTGATGGTGATCTACAAATGGGGGTCCACACGCACCATCTTAAATCAACCATAATTTTAAGGGGAAAAGAGAGGTGTCTACTTGTCAGTTTCCTCCATGTGTATGATGAGTCATACACCCCTAAAAAAAAATTAAACTATCGACATCCCTCCATGTGTGGATGAAAAAAATTACCATCATGGAACATTCAAGTCCATGTTAACCCCAAAAAATTCAACTTCAATTGCTAAAGCATAATGAAGTTATGCCTTCTCAAATAGTAAACAACACATAAATAGTGTCCTAAACAATACACAATAGAGAGAAAATCAATGAAAAAACCTAGGTGGGTCATTGCCTTAGTAAGGTATGATGACCTCACCTTCCAAATTTGTAGCTAGATAGAGGAATGAAATAAAGAAATGCCTTCTCAAAAACTAAACAAAATAAATACCATGTGAATGCTACAAGTTAGGTTGCACAATTATCAGCTCCCCTCGCCTATGATTGTACACAAACAAGTTTTATGTTGCAGATTTGAGATTCATAATTGAATTGCATCATTATCAAATAATTTATTACTACACATTAGAAAAAAACATTCCATTCAAGAATGGTAGACATAAAACTAAAATGATATTATTTGTATTAATAAGAGTTTATTTTCTTCATATTCATTAGATATATTGGCATAGTTGTAATCCAAATTAAAAAGTTATAATAGATATAGTTACCATTGATAGACAAAATGTCAAAAGATGCCTCTCTTGACTAGAATATAAAACTTGTTTGTGTACAATCATTATAGTTATAAATTGGCATTAAAGATGTCACACATTAACTAGGTAATTATCTTCCTAACTATTATAGAGACTAAGAAAAATGATTTTTGAAACTATTAGAGACCCAAAACTACAAAATCCATTTCACTAAAACCATGGGGGAAAAGATTATAGAGTTAATTTCAAATTGAGTTTGGTGTTGTCTAGTTCCTTGACAAAGTTATCCCACACATGTTCTCCTCCCTTGTTGGTGAAATTGGACCACTGGGTATATGAAATGGGGTGAGAACTATAGAATTTATTGTATTGGACTACTAAGGGGTCACATAAATTTTTATCATCTCCCTAAATAATTCATGTTGTTGAAGTAAAGGGTTCAATGAATTTATTAAATGCCTTTACCTACCTAAAGCCCTCTTTGGAAACTCAAGTCCTTTTTCCCTTCTTTCTTTCTCCATTTGGATCTTCTCTTGCTCCTTTTTTTGTTCCTTTTTCCTATAGTGCCCCTCCATTCTCACCTTGGATGTGCAGGTGGTCTGGCTAAGGAGCACGAAGGTGAAGGTAAAATAATAGGAATATTTAGGGTATGTTAGACAGTTGATGTTGTACGTTATATGATGTTGGTAGAAGCTACATTCATGTTGGTGACACTCCTGATTATCCTTTTGTGGTTTCATATGACAGTTAGTATGTTTTATCGATAATCTTTGTTGCAACATTGATATTTACTTGAGTTGTGCATATGTTATGATAGCTTTATGTACTTAATTGATTATGTGGATCAATCTTATTATGTGCATCAAATGATTATCTGATGATGTTTCTTATCTGGTTGATCAACTATTGATTATTATGTGTAATGTTGTTACTTGTTTGATGTGTGTTTGTGAGAGGAACAGTGTCGCATTACTCATGCATGAGTACCCTGCTATGCTATGATTTCCTTTCATAGTGTGTTTGATTGTATGATTATAAATACATCTATATGTTCAACCATTTTTGGTTGTTGTAGGTTGTAGATATCAGGCATCGACTCCACTTGAATTGATAGGTCTGAGCATGCCTTAAAACTAGTGGAAACTTTTGAATGTAGATATCATATGGTCCCCTAGCTTAGCCATCATCCTTGAAGAGGATGCATATCCAGTTTTGCACCCAGTCAGTGTTGTCTATTTGGGCATGATAGTCAGTCGATGTCATTGTGGTCATGCTTTTCAATCGTGCATAGTGTCAGGTATTGCTTAGCATTTGGGTTATTTAGTTGGCATTGTTTCATTGTAGCTTTGTTTAATTATTGCATTGAAATAATATTATTAGTTATAAAGGCTTTTTTGTGAAATAAATAAATATATATAAATGCCTTTTTGAGAATTCTAGTTTATAGAAATAAATAATAAAAAATAATAATAATAAATATAAATTCTAGCTAAAGCTAAATAAATAAATTAATATAATTAAATGTTGTATTAAGTGGGAATAAAAATAGATAATATTTATGAGTTATCATAAAACTCATATATAGTAAATACTAAATAAATAAGAATAAAAATTATTCTTGTCTAGTGGTACAAGGAAATAAATAAGATAAAAAAATACTATCTTGTCTGGTTGTAAATGATAAATTAATAGCAAATTGTAAGAAAAGGATTTAGGTAGAATTTATTGCCTTTAATGGGAGGAATCTTTTGGAAGATATTGGGGGGATTTCTCTCTCATAATAATCTTCAGTAGGTTAAACTTTTGGGGGGAGAGGAGATGGGAGAGATTGGTTTGTCACTACAGTAGTTGAACCCGACATCAAATCTTCAGTCCAGTCAAGCAAGCAAAATTAGGTTCCTTTGGTTCTAATTTTTGTCCTAGTTTTCTGTTGAAGCAAATGTTTGATTTATGATTTTTCCTATCAATTGTAATTTTCTTGAGAGGTTAGAAGCCTTGTTATCAGATCCAATTGTGCACGTTTGTATCGTTGCATTTCTAGGAATCACCGATTGAAATGACTATCTCTCATGCATTTCATCTCTATTTTTTCAGTCTGTTGTATCAGCCATAACTTTAGTTTCACGAACTGGGTTCCTCTAAATTTTTTATATATGGTGTACAACCTGGTTATCTAAATTATATCCAAAAATCAGCCTTACCTAGTTTGCAATTTTGGGGATATGAATATTTTGTGACTATTTATCTTTCACACATTTCAACTCTATTTTATAGTTTGTTGCATTAGACATAACTTGATTTTTACAAACTGGGTTCCTCAATTTTTTTAAGTATGGTGCATGACCTAGTTATATAAGTCATATCTGAAAATCAATCTTACCCAGTTTGTCATTGTGGAGATATGAATAATATGTGACTGGGTGCACGACCTAGTTATATAAGTCATATCTGAAAATCAATCTTACCTAGTTTGTCATTGTGGAGATATGAATATTATGTGACTGTCTATCTCTCACCCATTTCATCTCTATTTTTATAGTTTGTTGCGTCATCCATAATTTTATTTTTACAAACTAGGTTCCTCTAAAGTTTTCATATATGGTGCATGACCTAGTTATCTAAATCATATCCAAAAATCAACCTTACCTAATTTGTCATTTTGGAGATATGAATATTTTGTGACTGTCTACCTCTCATATGTTTCATCTATGTTAAAACAGTTACTTGCGTCACCAATAATTCTATATTTTTGAACTAGGTTTCTCTAAAATTTATATATAAGATTCATCTCTTACCTGTGAAAATCATATCCAAAAATTAGCATTACCTAGTTTTAGAATTCAGAGATATGTATCAAATAGTGACAGACATTCCTATGTCATATTGGTTGTTGTTATTAAATCTACAAATACATTCTATGTGTATCTTGCAATCATTTTGATCCAAGAGATGACATTAATGAGAGTTGACATGGTTCTTAATTATTGTTGATGAATTTAATATTAATTTTACTACAATTTATTTGTAATAGTAGTGTTAGGTTGAAAATTGATTAATGGGTTGGAATTAGGTTTGTAAACAATGCATTTAAGATTTAATTTATATGTTTACTTTAGATATTAAATGATTATGAGTGGAATTGTATAAGGTAAATGGAACTTGTGTAAGTTGTATCAGTGGTCGTAATAGGGTCTTGTTGTCGAGGGTTTCCTGAGGCATAGATTAGTATGTCCTGATTTCATGTGTATGTGATGTTGCAAGTGAATTTTGATGTGATAATAAAGTCCTTTATGGATGTTGTGGCTCATTAGTTGTATAGAGCATGTTTATAATTTGTGCTTAAGAAATATCACATTCTTATTAACCTTGTTGTTGAGAAAATGTTTGTATCATATTTATGTCTAGAACTTAATCAACCCCTTTCCTATTCCTAGACTTGGTATGTTAGCAGGTTAGAATACTTTGTATTGGTTTATTCTATTAATACTAGTGTTGGGTAAGGGATTTTAACAAGCTTGGTAATCATTATGAGGTGTAGACACCTCTAGAAGAACTTTGTATTAGGTATGATCATTTTGGTATTCATAGGACTAATGTAGTAGTAGTTTATAGAAGATTGATCAAGTTGACACTCAAGCTTTCCCATAGCAACTTGAGCTTCTCTCTTCCTATTCATATGTTGAATGGAATTTGGTAAAACCTAGAAAAAGATTGTTCTTTTACTTGTTCCCTATTAGTGTTCGCTCTTGAGTTTCTTTAGCCATGATACTTCTACTTGGTTTGAACCATCCTTTGAATGTGTTATGATTCTATCATATGCATGTGGTTAAAAGTGTGGTAGTTTTGATGAAGATGTTAGATCTATAGGAATGTTTTGTTGTTCTGTATTCCTTTCCTCTCAAGATAACCTTAGAACAATGTTCTTTCATTATAGCTTCAGGTTTTGTATCTTGTGATTTTAACTAGTGTAAGAGATTTATAGCATTCTAATATTATAGGCTTTTAGTCTTGCTTATACAGTTATATTTAATAGCATTTACAAAATTGTCTAGATTATTAATAAAATCTACATCAGTGTAAATAGTGTAAATAATTGTTGTGTTTAATTTATATGCCCTAGAGTTATTTGTAGTTTGTTCACAATCACTTTAATTAAATGAAATTAAAATAAGTCTTGAGAATTATTAGTTAAAATATTGTCACGCGTGGACTCTTATATCTTATGATCATATTGTAACTGCTATTGGTGATTAGAAAGTTACAGTTCTGTATTGTTGAGATAGATTCACTTTATAATTGTTAGATGATTGTTCATGCTTGGATTAATGTTACATTCCTTAAAAAAAATATTGTTGAAGGGTATTAGTTTATGATGTACTTTGAGAGTGAATGTGATGTGAAACCATTGTGCTTTTAATGGTGTCAAGTGTTGTGTCATTTGGGGAAGTTGTTTCTAGAGGCCTAGGAGGGTATGATTGTGTGGGGATTGGCTCTGTGTGCATCATATGAGTTGAATGAAATACATTCTTTAAATGTTGCCTCCTATTCATGTTGGTATGTACATGTGCAAGATGGATAATGCCTTGCTCTGTGTGATGTGAAATGATGTGTATTTTATGTTGTAAATGTATCATGATGAAAATGTGATAGATCATGCTTGGTTTATGTTTTGGGACAAGGATATAAGAATTGGTCCCTATGATTATGTTTTGTATGCAATAAGGTAAATGCCTTGCATTGTATATGTTACTTGTCATTGTGATGGTAATTGTCTTGCTTCATGGATAGGGTCTTCTAGATGCAGGTAGGGGAGTGGCTGCTAGGATAACCCATTGGAAGTTTTTAATCCAGTGAAAACTTAATAATAAATTTATAGGGTTGGGTAGTTTCCACACTAAATAAGACAATTAGATGCCTCACCCATGCCTGTAGTGCTCGTTTAGGCTAAGGATGGGATGAGAAGGCCATGGTTGGCAAGATCAACTTCCTTGTCCTCACAAAAGGAATGTTGGTTCTGCATGTGTCACCCTATGGAGCCAGTGTCTAGTAAGAGACTACCAGGATAACCCTAGATGGGGATTGGCGTCTAGATGGCAACGATAACCCATAGATGGGGGTTAGCATCTGGTGAGAGACTGCCATGATGACCCATGATTAGGACCATGTGATGACACTCTTCCCTACTACAGTCTAGCATTCCCTAAGTTCCTTTTCCCCTTTTATTGTGTGATTGCCTTTAGAAGTGATGTTTGAGTTACTTGTGTTGTTCATATTGACCCATGTTGTATTGGAGTCATGTGTAGTCCTTGCACCTATTAGTCTTCTGTCTTTCTGACTATTTTATGTTGTGGGACCTTATGTTATCTCCTAGCATGGGGGGTGGACCTCAGGGTTCCACATGGTTGGGTGGTTGTGCTTTATCTCCATTGGTTTTCTTGCTATTGATCATGAGTGAGAAGGATGTATTACTTGTAGCATATTTTATATCTTGGTCCAGCTCAAGGAGATAGATATTTATGTTCTTGCCTTGTAGAATCATGTACTATTATTCTTGGTGTATGTACTCTAATGTAATCAGAATGTAGATATTGTAACAATGTAAATGTCTACTCCCTATTGTAAAGGATTGTATTTGTACTTGTAATACTTATTCAGGATCTTGATGTTTATTCATTTGATGAAATATTATGAAGTAAATGTATGTGTTGATTCATTTGATGTATTTGGATTTAGAATGAACCATGGTTGTTAGTTAGATCATGATAATGATTAGTAATGCAGTCATGCAATCCCTAGAGGATAAGCTTAACTTGATGTTATGAATAAATATGATTTACATTTCTTTGTTATTTCTTTCCTTAAAAAAAAAAATTATCCTTTTTGTATAGCATAATTGAGTTGTTCTTTGGGTTTCCTGGCAGGGCATTACATTTCCACCTTTGTAAAAAAATATTGTTCTCCTGCTTGTAATTGAATGTCTCTACCTAACTTTTATTTCTCCTTTATTTTTTCTTAAAACAATTTGTGCTACCTTTTTCTCCTCTATTTTTTCTCTCTTTCTTACTTTTAACTCTTCAGTTTATTTCCTCCTTCAAATGTTCTTTGTCCATCAAAAGGTTCATGTAATCATCCATTTTTAGAAATTGATATTGTTGACTCAATCAAATTTCATTGCCCCCTACATTCCTTGATTTATTTCCTTTATTATGTGAACAAGAAGTTTAAGGAATTAGTTGAGGTTTAATTTAGTTTTGGAACCCATTGATTGATTTGATTCTACATGACTACCATGTTAGCACTCACTAAAAATTCTCCCATTTTCTTAACTTTCTCCAAATTCTATACCATTATCTTTAGCATCCCAACCTATAGAATTAGTGTGGTAATATACCATTTCAAAAATATTCAATGTCAATGGTGGAGATGGAAAGGAAAGTGTTGCTTCTTCTTCATCAGAATGCAAGTTAATTCCAAAATTAATAGCTCCCTCCATTAACCATGATGGTTGGATTGGTTAAGTGGGAAGACTAAGTTCATCTTCTTTCTAATCATGCTAAGTTTCATCCATGCTAACACAGACTTGACCGTCCAAACAAGAACCTTTTGTTGCATCATTGGTTTCCTCTACCAATGGTTGAAGTATTTCAAGAAGTATTTCCTTTCTTCCAGGGCTTGAAAACAAGTTCTTTGTCACTTCTACTTCTGAGACATCAACTCTTGAAAGAGTTAGAATGTTCTACACTGTAAAAACATCATCCTAAACAATAAACTAAAATGTGTCACTAGGATGCATTTCCTCCATAAGTGCATCAGGATCAAGTGTCCATATTCCTATCCTCTTGAATAATGTTTTTATGTTTGCAATAGGTAATTCTTTTTGAATTACTTTGCTACCAAGTACTGCCAATTCTATCCTCTTAATTTTTGTATTTAGAAATTTGGCTAGCCATGCTACCCTTTCAATTTTGAAATATGATTTAAGTAAAAAAACACATAGACATCAAGTGGTTGAATCTTGTGTGAAATATGAGTTGGTAGTATTAGAAAATCAATCCCTATTGACCTTGCCTTTTGGATTGTTGTGATAGTGATGTGGCTTCCATGGACATCAAAAATCAACAAGTGTTTGTTGTCTAGTGAAATACCGCCTAAAACCAATCTTGCAAAGTGATGAAACTAGTTGAGAAATAATTTTTTCTCATCCATGTGTGGGCTTGGGTATCCATGCATGCACTTGTTTCACAATGAAAAATTTATTTTTTTAGTTTCATTTTACCCTTAAACAAATAAAAATCTAGTATACTTTAGTTGACAACATTCACACAAAACAATATAGTAATCCATTCTCTACTCTTTGGTATGATGTACAATACACTTGTATGGCTCCATTTTTCCTAGCATGAATGATAGTCTCATAACAATTCCATATCATATGAGGAACATATGGATTGGCATCATAAGCTTTTGATAGTGTCATGTATAATGCAAATACAATTGCAAGCCTCAAGTTTAGTGTTAGACTATCTCTATCGAGGCCATCTTCTATCCTCAATGTAAGTTTAAGATGATGCATTTTAAAACATGTCTACCATGATTTACCAGGTTGTCCATCCTTAAATGGGTTCAGGACCATGTTTGGAAGATTTGTACAACTTCTACCTTAAGGTTTATAATATCAATCCTATGGCCTACTAAAGCCATCCCTTTACACCATTCCATAAAATTTTTCTCTTCATCTGCATTCAAGACTATAGGAGGACCTTTATTTGAAGTAGAAGTTAGAAAGTTCTCAATTGGTTGTTCAATGTGCTAGTAGGAATTCCCCATTTCTTTGTTGTACCCCTTATTGAGAATCCATCATCCTTGCCATTTTGAATAAATCCTTTCATATCATATTTGGTCCACTCTCATTGCACTAAAATCTTCTTTGTTCTTACAACTACATTATTGCCTCAATTGCTTACACAATGTCCTTGTTAACATCTTCAACTTCTTCATCTACTGGGAGTCGTAGGCCTCTTTTATGTGGGGGAGTGTTTTCCATAGTCTCTTTCTTCCATATTTGGTTTCAATTTGGGCTATATTCTTCTTCTAGAAAGATTTGAAAGCCACAAAATCATAATCATCATTAACTATTATAAATTTAAAATAGCATAGAATTATCATCATTCTAAAATGCATTGACTATTGTAATTGATATCCTTCAGCATCAATTTTTGAATTTTAGAATGGTTTTAGTACTTGAACATCATAAATTGCATACCCTTGCAATTTCATACTATATTTTGGCCTTTCTTTAGTGTCCATTCCCTTAGTTTGTTTGTAGGCTCATTTTAGCCCTTGCATTATCCTTTTTCCCTCCAATGATGCTTAGTCCTTACTTTATATATTGTCTTTTCATCAAATTAGTTGACACTTTTCTATTAGTCATGTGGTGTGCTAGTGTCTTTCCATTTTTTAGCCCAAACTATCCTGACACTAGTGCTATGCACAAATGTCTGTGTGATAGTTTTATTCTTTGTGGACATTTCTATGCATTTTCCATTTATTTTTCTCTTGTTAGCTATAATGCCTTGGAAATCTTCCAAATGGCTCACTAGCTCCTCCCTCTTCCCTCCTCTCATTTTTTTGAATCTGTCTTTTTATTTTTACCCTCTTGGCTCTCTCTTGGTTACTTTTTGAAACTTCTTGCATGCTACATCTTTTTACAACTTTCTCTAGCTTGTTCTAGCATGCTTCAACATTCTTATTTTAGTGCTCTTGTCCTCTTGGCTTCTTGAAGCCCTAATGATATTGTTCTTATTATTGTTTGTTGCAATCTTTTCTATTTTTTGTTCCCTTGAGCACCTTGGGATCCTCACATCCCTTATTTTCCCTTCATTTTAGCTTACATTATTTTCACAATCACATCTCTTACCATTCCCAAGGACATTTGGGATAGGAGCATTCACACATTTCTTTTTATCTATCTATCTATTGGTTTCTATGGAGGTCGAAAGACCAAAGAAGGGGTTTGACCTAAAGGCAAACCCCCAAATAGTCCAAACTATTTTTTTCCTGTTTTTAGCTACAGGTATTTGAGAAGTGCTCAAATGCATAGAGGTTTACTATTTTTTTTCTTTCTCTTGTCATTCCATCATTTAATTTTATATAGCTAATTTATCCTTGTTGTGTATCTATTTTATCACCTGGCACCTTTTCTATTTTATTGCATGGCACCTTTTTTCTATGTTCACTTGTTCTAGTTTTGCAGGCTGGGTGAATAGATGGAGTGGATCGGTGTATTTTTTTGAAGTTGTTTGTATTTCTAGTTCATACTGATTACAATGCTTAGTGTGGATGTCCATGTGATGCACTGGCATCCTAGACAATGGTGTCCTCCATCTAGCTCTAGGTTCCTCTATTTTTCCTCTCTTCAGCTATGTATTTCATTTTTGTAAATCAGTTTCTAGTTCTATGTTAATTAGCAAATTCCATTCTAGCATATATATAATGTAATGTAGAAAGTGAGGGCCTCATTATTTCTTCTTTACAAGCATAAAGGCTAATGAAACAAAGAGTTTGAAGCATTCAGATGGAGACTGTAGTAACCATTATTGTGGCTTTCAAGATAATCACAAGTAAATCCAACTTTACTATGATTATGATTGGCAGTCAAAGTGTTGATTAGGAGAGAGGGCTTAAGAGTGGTGAAACCTAACTTGAGGGATTGACATGGCCTTATAGGTTCCATGTTGGCACTAAATAATTGTGATGCCATGTAGATAGGGATGTGGACAATTTAAATATATTTTTCAAGTCTATTAAGCTAAGGGCTAATGAAACTCTACTTTTTCACATAGTAAGTGAAGAGATAGAATATTATTTAATTTAAATATTTTTAAGATAACCAATGATGGAAAGCTAATTTACAAACTCTTTCACAAACAATAAAACTTTTTATTAACATTCAAGTATTAGTGTAATACAAAAAATACAAGAATATGTGACTACGAATTTGAATTATAGTTTTCAACTTGAGTTTGATAGTTTATAGTGATGGTGGAATAGAATATTGGCTAGGGTCAATACATGACTATGAATACATTTATAATAGTTTCTATCTTTACTTTCACAAGTTATACTATATACTCAAGTATTATTCAAGTTCTTTTGTAGTTGTCTACTAGATTCATTTTCTTTTTTGATATTTGTTGAAGTTTGAACAAATAGACTTGCATAATTTGTTATCCTATTTGGTAGTCTAGGAGATGTCTATTATAGGAGTTTTTTCTTTTCAACTAAAAAATGAATAGGTAATTTTAACTTACAATACATATAGAACTTACACTATATATAACATTTATAGATAATCTAATCTTAGAATTATATCATTTATAGTATATACATAAATATATGCTAAACCTATAGTATATAAAGCATTTAGAAACAACTATGAATGTGATATGAAGGAAATGTAAGCCAAAGGAAATGAATGACTAGTATAATTTGAACTCACATTTGATAATGTTTTGACAAGTATAATTTGAACTTAAAGTGGTAGATAGCAAAATGGAAACATTGTAACAACTTGATGATTTTATATGGTAGATAACAAAGTGCAAAAAGTCTAATATAATTTGAATTTTATAGAAAATTCTATATAGGGCTATAGCCAAAATCTAGTAGAGAAAAAGATGTATTTGTAGCCATGTCATTGAGTAAAGTAATTATTAGTAATTTGTACACTTTAATTTGATTAAATAATATTGAATTGTTAGGATTTTAAAATATTTGAATTATGGTCACAAGTTTGTTTGCATTTATTTACTCTTGTTGGTTTTTTCATTCAAATTGTTGGACAACTTGATTAGTGAGCCTTATAGATTTAGTGTAATTCTTGCAAGCATTCATGGTGGAATGACCAATTTTTGGGAAAACATGACTTGAAGATGTTATGATCATGAGGATATATGGAACAATTAGGTTTGTTTGATTGGACAATTGATAATATATTTTGTTATTAAAAAGATTATATATTTGTATTATGGTCTTTTTATGGGTAACAAGTACTTATGTATTTGAGACAATTAATATAAAACTCTTTTATACTTACATATGTATTTAGAATAATTAATATACATCTTTTTTATATATAGACGTTATTTTGGAATATGAGCTCTCAAATCTTCTAGACAAACTATGAGTATAATTTATGTCAATTTAGAACATTGGCAATGGGATCTCTATATGTCAACACTTTCCCACCTATCTTGTTAAAATATTTACTATTTAATAAGTTACATTTTGAATATGAACATTGATTTCATCCATTAACTATAAAATATGATCTTTACACATCCTTTTGTGGTAGAATAAACAATAGACATTTATAATAGTTTAAATATTTTTGGTTTTGGAAGTGTTTAGTGCTGTGTCCCACTTGGTCAACTTCTATACTAAGTATAGCACTATGCACCAGTATTGGGCCCTCTCCCTGGGCATATCCATGTCAATTTCTATTTAGTTTTGGGTTATTCTAATGGAATGTCTTAATATTTATATGTTAAGTTTGTCTATAGTTTGATATTTAACTTTATTCACTTCATTTTTATTTGCACATATTTATACACCTTTGTTATTTATTAGTCATTTATCTATTCTTATTTGGACACATTGCCATACATTCTATTTCCCTTAGGATAATTATTTCCCTATCCATGTTCATCCATACTACTTGAGATCAATTTTAAGGCGCTTGAGATTGAACTCAAAATCCAAATATTTAAATTCTAATTCTAAAATTAGGAACCAAGTTCCTAGTAGCTATTGTGATCTAACTTGATACATCTTCGTGTAATTCATCACTACATTTCAATATTTAAAGACATTCATTTGTGCAATTAATTGGTATAAGAGATCATTCAATTAGTAATTACAAAGAGAAATATTTAAAGTATGCTTCAATATTATAAAAGAATAAACTCGTTGCATGAGAATCTACATCTATGCCACTTACATGTTGGTGAATGTTGTCCTCAAATATTTTCTCCAAGCTGTAAAGCTAACTCAACTAGAGGTCCGACCTAGGAGAAATTTACCCTAGAAATTCAATAGATTCCCTAAAGGTGTTTGTAAATACCACCATCCTTACAAGATATTTAAATATTATAGATCAAGGTTAGTAGAGGGTGAAAGAACAATAATATGTCATGATTTTCAACCTTATTAGGCCACAAAAATCAACATTTTTCAACATTCAATATACTCTATCAATTATATTGAACAACTTGTCAAGAATTTAAATACAATGTAAGTAATGATGTGTAGTTTTCTCTATAGATTAAACTTGTAGTTTTTTAAAATTTAAAAATATGTTTTCCATCATTTTGATTAGTTTTAATCATTTTTTAATTATTTTAGAGTGAGTTATATTTTACTATAATGTACATGGCTTTTACTACAAATAAAATCTTCATAATTTTTTGGAATTGGTTCATTAACTCCAAATTCTAGTGTGCAAATATTTTTGTGTTTAGTTTTTGAATATTTTAGTTATTATTATTTTTAATTGCTTATAATAGAAATTTAGAAAAAAAATTTATCATAACATATTTATCTAAGTTGCCTATTTATTGAAATTAAATTTCTTTTTTCATTAAAACAAGGACATCAACTTGAGTGTAGTGCAATTTTTATAATTCTTAACCTAGTTTGTTATTTTCATAGTATCTTGAATAAAGGTCTTTTTCTTTTATAATGGACATGTCTTATAAAGTAAATAATAATATATAATTAAAAAAATTTTATATTATATTTTTTAGAAGGATAATCCTCAAAGATACACACACATAAAATTTTATCTCTATGTGATTTTGTTTGATCCCCATGTGCATGATGTGAAGTTGACTATTTTGACCTCTAAAATTGAAACATGTGGATAGAAGAAAATGATCCCATGGGGGCACCACATGAGTAGGTTTAATCAAAGGTATATTTGATTGAAGCCCCTTAGAAAATTTTGATCAAACCCACTACCACCATGTGGTGGCACATTGTGCAACAAATGCATTGACTAGGTTTGATCAAACCTAAGTGATCTTAGGCATGTTCAATTTTGACATTTTTCCATTTTGGCATAAAAGTGAAACTCACTTATGTGCTTTAACCTCGTGATTTAATAAAATTCATTTGAGTAGTTCAAATCTACACATCATAGACCAATTTTATGACAATCAAGTTTGAACTTGAGGCACTTGGGATTGAACACATAGAATTATGGGTTTGCACAAAGTTTGAGACAATGAGAACATAGAGGATATAAGATTCTAGATTGTGATAAATTGATTTTTTGCATCATCAAGTCTCATCATTATTTTTAGACCTAAGCCCCTCTTTCCCTTACATTTAATTTATAGAAATAACATTTCAATTATCAATCATAGCTCCTAATTAAATCTAGGTTAATTATATGCTTATTATTTTCATTTATTTAATTATCTTAGAGTTGTGTAAAATGGTTTTTATTCCCTTAAATTTTATGGTGAACTTGACATTTCTATATGACCCATAGTTCCCCTAGGGTTTCTTCTTCATTATGGTTTTTAGAAATGTAATTTATGATTATTTTATCATATTTTAGATCTTTCTAGGGTTTTTATTACGTATCATCTTGTGCTTCATAGCTATATTTTTATTTATCGAGGGTTTGTGGTTTATTGTTCTGTCTTATCTTCTCCATCCATGCTTGTTTTTGCTTCAAGAGTTTGCATTAGATACTTATTTCCAATCTAATTATTGACTAATTTTCTTATTTTTATGAGACCCTTATGTCAATTTTATCTCATCATTTTAATATCCTTTTAGGTTTCGGGGAGTTACTTGTGTAGCAGGTGGAAATGAAGAAATGCAAGGAAACAAAGACAAAATAAAGAACCTTATTTCACATCCTACCACTACTTTGGATTGAATAATCAAGACATGCAAAAAACAAAACATGAAATCAAACAAACAATTTGAATGCAAACCTTGGTTGAGTGTAGATGTGCTCTTGATGTGCTTATTGGATCTTGAGTTGCTCTTGAATGTCCTCACTGTGACATTGTGTTCCTATAGTGGATTCTTTCTTGTGCATGGATAAGGGATTGACATGGATTGATAGAGTTGGGATGAAAGGAACGAAGCGATATGATTTATTTGGAATGGAGGGCTAGGATTGAATGAGAGAATTTTTTAATTTAAAATTAAGAGGAAAGTGGAAATATATGTTGGAGGTTGGTGAATGGAGGGTTAAGATTGCATTGATTAAGTGAATGGCTAGGCTTCAAACTTGGTTTGATTTTGGATTGAAAACTTAGTTTGAGATGGATGACTAAGATTAGGTTGATTAAATTGATGTCTAGGATTGAAGATTAATTTCATTTAGGATAGGTGATGTGGATTAAGTTTTTTTATTTAAATGGTTGGTAGTTTGAAATGGAGGGTTATGATTAAATTGGTTAAATGGATGGCCTAGATGCAAAATTAATTTGCATTTGGATTGATGATGTGAATTTTAAGATTTGATGGAGGAGAATAAATATTTTTATTTTTAAATTATGAAGGGGATAAATGACATTAGTTCATTTATTTATGTAACTAATGTTAGTATGAGCTAAATAAATAAATAAAATTTATTTAATTAGTTGGTGATAGCAAAATGGCCTAATCAATTAAATAATTTATTTAATTAATTAGTGTAGGAAGTGACAAGGGATTAATGATGGGAATTAGTTAAAAAATATTGGAATGGTTATTAGGTATCTACAATTTGCATGTTAAAGTCTTATTTATCTCACCTCCCTTTGAAAAGAAGTGCACACTTGAATCCTCACATGGATCAATCTATTGAAAATGTTGTACCTATTATTTCTCTTGTGATTTCCTTTGAAAGTCCTTTTATTGAGCATGAAAATGAAGATTATGATCATGATGCACATGCATCTTAATAAGATTTTACATAAGGATTTTCTACATTAAAGAAAATGTTGAAAATGCTAGATAATTTGTGGATATGATTCATAATTTGTTTATTAACAAGGCAAATGGGATAGAGTTCTTAAAAGAAATTGGTGCTAAAGCTGCTTCATCTATCTTTTTATCTAGTGCATCTACTAATCCTTCTCCCTCATTAAACTATGGCTACTTCTATTATTGTTCCTTTATTCTTCATCATGGCTTACCTCCTAACTATACTCCTATTCTACACACATCCCATATGATATTTCACACATCCACTCCTCCTTTATCCACTACTACTCCACCTACTACATCTACCACTCCTCTCACTAATGATATCCCTACTACTATTTCATCCTCCACCATGGCCACTTCCTATTCCCTTCCTCTCTCGATGCCCATGTATACAACTCACTACATCTCTTCTTCTATAATCAATTTTCACTTCATCTCTTAATCCACCAACTATTCTTAAATATCATCCACTCCAACAGTCAAATGTCAATTTTGGCCAATAAAAATAGGACAAATATTTACCACTTTTTGTTGTGAATGAGGTGTAAAATTACTATTGCTTGTTTGACCATTGAAGTGGATGATATTTAAGTAGTGTGTAATCCACCCTTTCCTATTTCATTCCTAAACATCTCTTGAGATAGCAAAAATCTAAAATGAAATTATGAGAGATGATAAGAAATGATAAAAAGAGGGTTGGATTAATGAGATTTGTTTAAAAAATAAAAAGAATCCATAAAAGTTAAATTTTGATTGTTTCAGAATGCTTCAAACCTCGTGGATGCTACCATGATCACATTGGTGACTATTGCCGATGTGATTGCATTAGAGTCTTGGTTGACATAGGTATTTTTTATAAAAAAAAAAAAATAGAAAAAGGTTGTATTAAAACCATAAAGATTAGGAAGTACAGAAGAGAAGGCCTCGAAAGGGCCTCGGAGGGGCAGAACCTTACCAAACCAACATGAAAAATGAGCATAGGCCCGAAAGAAGAAGAACGGCAATCTAGAACCACCAGAAACTGAAAGGTGGTGCCATAGCTGAGGCAAGAATACATGCAAAAAGAGCGCAGTTGTTACCTCTAGAAATGATGAGGCATATAAGACCGTTCAGATGGACAGAAAGAAAATACCCCCCACACGATGTACTTGATATAGAGAAGACCGTTGAGATGAACAGGGATCCAGCAATCCCCAGGTGGTATGGATTTGAAAAGACCCTTCTAACAAATCCAATAAAAGAGGTAGATCTTTGAAGATATGTAATTAATCTGAAGAAGCCATTACACCACCTGTGGAACCATGGCTCAAGCAGAAAGTATCTGTTGGTAGATCTGCCAGACCAAAACACCGCTCAAACTCTTGGCTCAAAGAAACATAGAAAACAAATCAACAAGCTAGGACCAAGTAGATCTTGAAGCGCCTGACACAAACAATTACCTACACCAAACACCATCGAAAGGCCAGAAACCTCGAACTATCATCCACCTAGCTCCTCGAAAAAGAAGAAAGCGCTAAAATGCCATAATCTATAAACCAATATTGTGTCTTCTGAGATAAATCTTCCTCTAGCCAGGTCTTCCAGCCAAAACAAAGAAATCACTGGAAAACCAAGAACCAAACTGTCCCCTGGCACCCACCATAAAACAACGGACAAAAAGAAGAAATAAAAAACCACTAAAGAGAACCAGATCAGCAAGTGTCTACACTCAAAGTGGACATGGAGTGAAATACTGCCCACCATAAACAGCCGGCACGTTGTCGTGATGACTGTTTATGGTTTTTTCGACCTCCTTTCCTGTCGACTTTTTCAGTCGACCTCCTAATTGCAAATGCTTTGATGTGTTCAGTCAATTAGATTGTCGATTGAATTGCTTCGACCTGTTCAATCGACAAGATTTTTGACCAACCGTACATTTACAAAGTGCCGACTGGTTAAACTTTACCCTGAAATACACCCTTCATCAGCCATAACAAAAACCCAATCAAGAAATTACACCCAAAAGATAATAGGGGATGCAAAACCTGAAACTTTGAAGTACATCAACCCGACGATCAATAAAATCCAACAACTCCTCATCAGATAAACGCCTGAAAAGGCAACTGTTGTTAGAGGAAAATCTGCCTCTAAACAACCGCAGATGAGGGTGATCAAATTACTTGAGGAGATCACTCCACTCTCCTCGATATTAAGGTTTTTCTATGGTGGTTTGAATGCCCGTTGCTATCTCCTCTTCAATCTTACATCTCTTGATTTCTACGAACCTTTCTTACGTTGGCCCGAAGTAATACTTACTGCTTTATTTGCCAAGTTTGTTTGGAAGATGCCATCTCTTGGAGAATTTATAGATACCGTCTCTTCCTGGAAAACCTCCTCAGCAAGGTCGTCACAAATATCATTCCTTACTTTAAAAATTGCTTCATCTAGGATGACACTCAAGGCTTTGTCTGAGAAGTCTATCTCTCATGCAACATTAAAATCTCTAACAATGTTCCAATTTTCTAACTCATCTACTTCCATGTTTCTACTGAAAAAAGTTTGAAGCTCTTCTGCTAACCCTTTCGAGGTATCTGTAGCTCTCAGTGGCTAGTCTTGTCTCTTTGTCCTGACAAGACATTTCCACCTTAGCATCTGATGGAGTTTGTGCGACGGGTGGGATCTTTCCCAAAGGTAGATCTAGTTGGAAGAACTTCATATGTGATTTCCTCACAAATATCATTTCCCACCTTTTAGATGACTTCCTCCAAAAGGGATCTAATCATAGTGTCCAAGTCCTCTGCATTTTCTTCGCCTACAAAACTCCAGCACACAATTGTTGGAGTACAATACCACTGAGGGGGGGTTCAATCAGTGCTATACAAATTTTAACAAGACTTAGTAACCTTAAAATCTATATTTCAAAACTTTGATACAAAAACAATTCCCATTGACTGTAGATGACATCATGAAAGATTTGGGCAACTAAAACAGATTGATCAAAATCAAGAATGCATCAACTCAATGTAGGGACTGAAAATAATGACTCATTATCATAAATCTTAACACATAGAAACTAACTATGAAACATGCACAGTATCATTGTTTTAGACAGTGATATAAGACAAGTATGAATTCATATAGGCTAAAGTAAATTAAATGACTTTAAAACAAATGACACATGATAAGCAAATAAACATGAGAATCAAACTCATCAATGACAAACCATAACACAGATATTGTCCTAAGTGGAAAACCCTCCAGAGCATAAAAACCACTCGAAAAAGTGCCTCATTGGCTTACTAAAAGAATTTCACTGATTACATGCCTCACTGGCTATAGTTGCCTCACTAGAAAAGGTCATTTCTTGTCTCATTGACTTGACCTTTCAATACATGCTTCAATCTTGAAGAAAAAACAAATACAGAGGGACACTCTGTTTCACTGATCCTCAATCTCTGATTTAATATCAATGATAATGCATTTTCAACATTACATCAAGTGTATACACGATCATATACAATTCCTGTTCAATGCCCTTTTTATACATTTCACAATACCTTCTTTCTTTCATGAAATAGTTTCAAGTAATAACTATCTTGTAAACCATGGTTTAGAATCGAACTATCCTTTATATAAATTGGTATCATAACTACCATGAAGTCACAATTAAATAAAAATGTATCACTGCTGCATTTATCAAGAGTTATAGACCAAAGTATCTCTGTCACAAAAATTGTAACTGGTTGAATATACAACCATAGTCCAATGCTTAAAAGAACCAAATCATTAATTATCCTTTAGCAGTGTCCACATAAACCACAGTATCAATGTAACCGTAATCCATTCAAACCACAGCCATCACAACCTTGTTGTAAAATAAACAATGATAAAGTAAACTAAACCAAGGTCAAGCACTAAATCATAGTTAGACAAAATTATCCACAGATAATGAACCATATCTTTTAAAAAAAAAACTGTTTCCAAACCTAGCATCGTATGCATGGTAATAGTTGTAACTATCTTGAGACTCCTTTGAGGTTTGCATTCAAAAACCCTAACTAGTCATTCACCATAAATCATTCACGGTAGAGATAAAACGTCATAACTATTACTGAACTTAATGCAAGAGATAACATACCCATAACTGTCATTGACAAAGCATAAACAAAGATTGAATAGAAAAATATAACAATGTCACCTAGAGGTGCTATGAAACGTCAAACCGTCACAGTCATGAAAGCCCGTGTGCATTCTAGAAACTTCACCATAACATTTCTTCAACATTTCTACATAAGGTATGAAACCCTAGGTCGAAGAGCTCATAACCTATACTTTTCACTTTCCAAAATAAACCAAAATTTTTGCCCGATAAAAACATGTTACCTGTGCTCTCAGTGTGCCAGAAAAAGGACCGGTAATAATGAGTGGCTCCTTCGAACCTATTATCTACCTCATGTCATCGGAACCTATTCAGTAGGATATTACAAGCCAATATTATGCCTTTTGAATTATTTCAAACTTTAAAACAACTTTGCACAAGTCCCTTCCTCGAACCCCATTCTCATGGCAAATGTAAAGTGAAGACCTTGTAACTTTACTTGGAGAACAAAGATAACTCAAATCAAAATGTCTAGGTCTTCAAACAAATTATAATGTACTAGTAATGTGCCCACCATATGTCAATGGCATACGAACATTAAGTATGAGATAAATGCCTTTGCCACTGAACACCATTAATCATGCTAGGAGAGCATGTCACAATTATACCAAACACATAGAGCATCAACTGAATTGAATCATTGACCACTACAGACCATATGTAGATCAACCACTAATGATGTATCAACACCACCATTACAGAATTGAGCATGGGTAAGTATATATAATATAATGTCAACATTAAGATGTGTCTTGCATCAATGTGCCAAACATGATAGATTCCACCATAAATGTTGAACAATAGAATGATAGCATTCTATGATCAAAGCTAAATGAAACCAAGATGAACACAACAAGAACAAGACCAGGAGTATATGCATCATGGTATATGCATCACGTGTATGCCAACTATATGCTCACATATTTAACATCACTGCCACTAAATCATAATACCACATCATGATGCAATTGTGTCAAGTGTATGCCACGTAATCAATGAACCATATCAATTGAAAACTATATCAATTGGTAAACATCATGATCAAAACTTAAACTGTAAACAACATGGTCAACTATATATGTATCAATGGAACCATCACAACTGAATGAGCCAAACTGAATGAGCCAAGAAAGAGCCACACAACTAAATGACCCACATGTACCAAGTTGTGGTTTGGTCATCAGGGACAACAATTTCAGGTCAACAAACTCCCCCTTTGTCCATGATGGAAAAAACACAACTTCCTCTCCCCCTTTTTGGCATCAAGGCAAAGGGAGATCAAAGTGTGCAAATGTCTCCATGAGATACACAAAGATCAATATAGCCTAAAATATGAAACAAGATCAGAAATGGAAAACCATACCAACCATATCAAGACTGTCCCATGAATGAGAAGCATTCAGAACATTTGAATAGAAACTAAAATGTCAACACCAAAAATGAAATAATAGCAATCATGATAAGCAGAAAGAGCATGTAGCAAACAACTGAGGAGACTGTCACAAATAATGCCAATCATCAAGTAGAAACCATGCCACTATCATAAGCTACTAAAAACCATCAGGGATCAGTACTATGCAATACAATTAACACTCAAGATTTATGTATTGTCCTTCACTGTCAAGACCACTGAGACTTCACTAAATATACTATAAAAGAACTGTCACCACTTCCATAAGAGAAATTTGGAATTAACTTATCATAATAGTATAATGATGATGTCTGTAACAATCAATCACAAAACATACTTGCTTTGCTTTATGCCATCACTATCATAGTTGAAGGTATTGCCATGACCAAACACTGTGATCTCATAAAAGTTAGCTCCACACATGATGTTGTAACAAGGACAACACAAAAAGGAACGTAATGATACAAATGTGCTAAGTAAATCATAGATTCCAAATGCATCAAATATCTAAGTACCAACATAGATGTTAGTCACCAAGCACCAAAACAATAAAGCAAAGATGTATCAATGTGTACACCTGATCATTTGCCAATCTTGGCCCAAGTCATGCTGTTCTATTGAGATTTATGAAGATAGCCTAAAGAGAAATATGTATATCATGAAATCCTCTTTGAACCATGAATATCAAGCTGATTCAACACTTGTAGTAGTCAATTATATGATAATCAAACTTAGCTATGTCTCACCTTTGACCTTCTTTAAACATTTGGCATCTCAAGTTACTTGTCAATTATAAACCTCTTAAGCCCTTTGAAGAAACCAACATGACTTGCACACCACTATCTTGATGAAGCTTTTAAGAATAGAAACATGATAAAAAAGAGCAAGTATAAACAAGTGTAGTCTCTATGAACTTCTCATGCATTAACATGCTTTACCATAAAAAGTAATGAACTCCTCTGTTTATACACAAATCATATGCACTGATAGACTCTTTCACTTTTTGATATCAATGATAGACTTATCAAATCTGACATCTAAATTACTCCTATCTCCAAAGTAATCATAAGATCCTACCACCAATCAATTCTAGATGCAAACAAACACAATATTATCAACCAAACTAGTAACACACCTACTGAACTTCTTTGGGGTTTAAAAGATGAGATGTTTTGACAACTCCCCCTAGCTTTATGCTTTTCCTTTTAAACTGGCATGCACATATTTTGTGTAGTATGCACATGATTAGACTCAACCATCTCTTAGTTTTGCTTTCTTCTCCAAACAAGTATAGGATATTTTTTTTCCTTACCCAAGGTATTCACTTGCTTTTGCTTAAGCATATAACATCCAGTTGACTTTATCCCTCTTTTACATCATTGTGCTTTATGCCCAAAACTATTGCATCTATAACACAACATATTATAGTTTTGATCGAGAAGAGAATAGTTTCTTCTAGAGTCATACCTTGCATTCATCCAACAGTTTCTTACAAACTGGCCAACTTTATTGTAGTTAAAGCAAACATTATTGTAGTTCTGATTTGGCAAACCATAATAACTACAGTTTCTAGCTATATGACCATACTTATGACAGACATAGCAACAACCATGAAATTGAGAATAGTTAAACCTAACCGAATGATATTGCCTGATAGATGAAAGTTTTGAAAAATTGTTAGTTCTTGTTCTCCTAATATCAGCAGTTTTATCCTTTGCTTTCTTCTTGTTGTCATCAGAGATAGCAGAATGATAATTCAAATCTATCTTTTGCCTAGGAGTCTACCTAACCTTGAAACTCTTCCTATTTGTTGTTGCAAAAACTATTTCCCTTTTAACTTCATCTTTAACATCAGAGCTTTCCGCTTTTTCATATCCTAAGCCTAAATGACCCTTGTAGTTTTTCTGAGTACTCAATATTTCATCTAAAGCATTTGTGCCTTTCACAAACTTTTGTATTTTGACAACATCCAGACTATTCTTTAGATTGACAACTTCACTTTCAAGTCTCAGACATTCAATTCTGTTCACCTCAAGATCAGAATTTGTTACATTTATTATTCTTTTTTCTTCCTCAATTTTAGTTTTTAGACTAATAATCAATTTATCAGATTCATTAACATGACTTCTTAACTTTGCAATCTAATTTCTGGCATTTTTAAACTCTAAAGAAGCTTTCTCAAAATCTGAACATACCTTGTTCTTGAATTCTATCTCTTGTTGAAGTTGTTCTTATAATCTCTTATTCTCCTTTCTAAGTTCCTTGATTGTATCCAAGGAACACATGAGTTCTTCTTTTAAATCAGTCTCACAATCCTGTTCATAATCATATTCATCCACAAATAGGTCTCCTTTTGGTGCAAGTATGGGCCTAACCAATGTTGTCATTGATGTCAACATACTCTTGTTGCATTAATGATAAGGATTGGATGAGCTGTGTGCTGAGGATATTGAGAAAATTAGTCTCAATCAGAAACAGAGAAGGACAGGGAAGACAGTAAGGTAAAAGTCCAAGATATAATGAGGATCAAAGGATGCAGTTTAAAGGGTTTGTAGATATGTGTCTTAAGATGGTCCAATATAGATTTCAGAGGTCTGCATGGAGATCTGAAGGAGTTGTGACTATTCAAGTAAAACTGGTCCCGACAGGTGTTCAGGGATGATAGAGTATGACAGATAGGTCCGGTGAGATCCAGAATTACATTATAATGTTCTACAAATTTGAGGGAGTGCTAAGGAAGTCTTTGTGGAGTGTCAACTATACTAGTTCATGGTTTGAAGGTCCGCAAGCATCTATTCTTTTGTGACAGTGATGACAGACTATGTTCTTAAGGTTCCGGATGAAGGAGAGAAAGATTTGAGTAAGCAGATGAAGTGTGGATGTTCTTGGTGATTCGGGAGAGATTGTAGTGGTCTTTGGATCATGTCCAATTCATGTTGGTGGTCCGCATTGAAGTTGGAGTTTGATTTTGAAGAACAACTTCCGGATGATGGTGTTCTTCCTAAAATAGGCTGACTGGATGAGTTATACATCTTGCAGATGTTATTGTGGATGTTTTCTGACCTAGATGATCATTCCTAAGTTGATGTCTTGTACAAATAAAGGACTGCAAAGTCATTTGTAAAGTGTCTTTGTGGAGATGAGTGTGTGGTAGCAAGGATGAGAGCGAAAGGTAGAGCAGAAGTATTGGGCTTAATGGAATTAATTCAAGCATGGTGAAGATGCTATTTTCTAGTTCAAGTAGGTGATACTTATTTCTTTGTAGACAGTGTGTCTCTTGTAGGCAGTGAGCCTCTTGTGAGTAGTGTGCTCGGGTAGTGAGCCCTAATTGGCAAGTGCCATTTTGTTTCTTCTTTTCTTCTAATAGAGAATACTTTCTTGGTTTAATCACCCCGTGGTTTTTCCCTTAACCGGGTTTTTCACATCAAAATCTTGGTGTCTCATGTGTTGATTAGTCTCTACTCTTGATTTGTTGCATTATGTTTCCATGACCGATTTATAATTAAGCTATTGAATTGAAAAATGGAATTAAGTGTTTAAATAGATAGAAAGTTTTGCACAACTGATTCACCCCCCTCTTAATTGTGTGCCCTAAGTCTAACAATTGGTATCAGAGCTAAGTTCCTCTAAAAGGAGCTTAATCGCTTGAGGAGATTTAGGATGTCATCATACAAGAAGGATAGTCCGAAGTTTGATGGAACCAACTTCACTCTTTGGAAAGGTTACTTGAAATGTCACTTGCAGTGTATGGGAATGGTGTACTGGTCTATGGTTACAAAATAGTATGTACCTCCACAGGGTGGTCCGACAACCCTAAATGAGATCATAGATGCTAAAAACAATCTGTGGACCAAAGAGGCTCTTCTAAGCACATTATCTGACTCAGATCTCTCAAATGTTATTGACCTACCAACTGCTTTTGAGATTTGGAATAAACTGGATCTTTTGCATGAAGGAGACCAATATGTTAAATGTGCAAGGTTACAGAGTCTAAAAGGGTAATTTGAAAAACTGAAGATGAGAGATGATGGAAATATTACTACTTTTATGCCAAGAGTGAATGAGCTGGTTTGTGGAATTAGAAATGCTGGTGGAGTCTTGGATGAAAATGAGATTGTAGGCAAAATTCTCAGATCTCTACCTGAATCTTACAAATTCAAGGTTGCTGCTATTGAAGAATTCAGAGCCCATACAACTGTCACAAGAGATTAATTGGCTGGGAAACTAGTTGCATTTGAAATGATAGAGTTTGGAGATGACCCCCCCAAGACTAAATCTGCATTCAAAGTCAGTGCCTCTATAAAAGGTAAACAAAGGTTTGATCTGGGAGAGAACTCTTCAAAGAAACTTTCATGGTATGAAAAAGCAAGAAAAGACCTGGAAGAAAAAGAAGCTGAATCTGCTCACCTTGAAGCTCTTATTACAAAAAGACTGCCAAGAGGATCCGGTAAGTATGAAGGGAAACTACCTTTTAAGTGTTTTAACTGCAATAAGATTGGTTATTTTTTCTCAAAGTGTCCGAAAAGATTTTCAAGGCCAAATCCTAATAGATCAAGGTTCCAAAAGAATTGTTACTATGTTCATGAAGAAGATGACAATGAAGGAGTAACAGATGATGAATCAGAGATAGAAAACAAATCTGGAAGTGAATGGGTGTATATTGCTATCAAGGAAGAAGAACTAATATCCTCTGAATCTATTAATCATAAAGTTACAGAAAGAGCTCTGGCTACCCAAGTTGAAGAAAAGGACAATTGGGTCATTGACAGTGGATGCTCTCACCATATGATAGGTGACAAAAATAAGTTTGTAGATTTGGAAAGGTATGGAGGAATGGTAAAGTTTGGTGATAATTCTGCTAGTAGAATCAGAGGTAGAGGAACTATTTCTTTTGATGGAAAGTACAAAATTGGAAATGTACTGTATGTTGAAGGATTGAAGCACAATCTTCTCAATGTTGGTCAGTTGGTGGACAAAGGCTATGATCTCATATTTAAGAATGGAAAGTGCAAGATCTTTGAGAGTTCTGGAATAAAGATTGCATCTGGTACCCAAACAAAAGGTAATATCTTCCATCTAGTTGTTACTAGTAAAAGTTGTCTATTTGTGCAAGTTGATCAGAGTTGGTTATGGCATAGGAGAATGTGTCATGTGAATTTTGATAATATCATCAAGATAAGTAATACTTAGGCTGTAAGAGATCTTCCAAAATTAGTGAAACCCACAAATAGCTTATGCAAAGAATGTCAGTTGGGTAAACAAAGCAGAGTCTCATTTAAAAACAAGGATCAATCTTCTACTAGTTTATTGGACCTAGTTCATACTGATCTTTGTGGTCCGGCAAGAATCAAAAGTGTGCAAGGTGATAAATACTTCATGTTGCTAATTGATAACTATTCTCAGATGGTGTGGGTAACCTTTTTGAAAGAGAAATCAGAAGCTCTTGAGAAATTCAAAATATTCAAGGCTATGGTAGAAAATGAAATCGGATTAAAATTGAAATGTCTGAGGTCTGACAGAGGTGGAGAATTCACATCTGGAGAGTTCATAGACTTTTGTGAGAAACATGGAATAAAGAGAAAGTTGTCTGCCCCCAGGACTCCATAGCAGAATGGAGTAGTTGAGAGAAAGAATCAGACCATCCAAGAAGTATCCAGGACCATGATGATGGAATCAAATGTTCCTCAGATCTATTGGAGAGAAGTTGTCAGTATTGCAGTCTATACCCTCAATCAAGTTCAAATCAGAAGCAATACTAGTAAGACTCCTTATGAACTTTGGTTTGGCATCACTCCTACTATGAGGTATTTCAGAGTTTTTTGTAGCAAATGTTACATTAAAAGAGATGAGGATCTAGGAAAGTTTGATGCTAGAAGTGATGAAGGAATATTCTTGGGCTACTCTACTTAAAGCAAAGCATATCGGTGTTATAACAAGAGACTAAGAAAGACTATAGAAAGTACAAATGTGAAGGTTGATGAAAGAATTGAAAAACCCTCAAGGTTTTATGAATATGATGAAGATGATCAGGATGGTGTTATGTTTCAAAAAGCCCAAGCCCCTTCTAAAATTGAGATTCAAACTAATCCAGCAAATCAGGAAGAAGAATTGAACTTCAATGAGTCTAGTCAAGAATCAGAAGTGCAAGAAACTCCCAAAGTTCCCAGGTATGTAAGATTGAACCACTCTAAAGATCAGATCATATGTGATAAAAGAAAAGGAGTAAAAACAAGAAGAAGAATTGCTCAAGATTCAGAAAAGTGTTGTTTGATTTCAAAGATTGAACCTAAGATAGTGAATGAAGCTTGCAATGATGAAAATTGATCAAAAGCCATGGAGGAAGAACTAATGCAAATTGAGAAAAATCACACTTGGAATCTTGTTCCTAGACCTAGAAACAAGAATGTGATTGGAACCAAATGGGTCTTCCAGAACAAACTGAATGAAGTTGGTGAAGTAATCAGAAACAAAGCCAAATTGGTCTGCAAAGGCTATTCTCAAGTAGAAGGAGTAGATTTTGAAGAAACTTTGGCTCTGATGGAAAGAATTGAAGCAGTCAGATTATTTCTTGCATTTTCTACCTTCAAAGATTTCAAAGTGTATCAGACTGCCTTCCTGAATGGTGACTTGGAAGAAGAAGTGTACATTGAACAACTAGATGGTTTTTAATTGTCTGATCATGGTGATATGGCCCGCAAACTAAAGAAATCTCTGTATGGACTAAAGCAAGCCCCAAGAGCCTGGAATGAAAGTTAGATAAGCATCTTTTGAAGATTGGTTTCAACAAAGGTACTGCTGATAGTAACTTGTGTTTCAAAATTGATCATGAAAACATCTTGATTGTTGAAGTGTTTGTTGATGATATCATTTTTGGAGGAAGAGATAGTATGTGTAAAACTTTTGCAAATCAAATGAAAAGTGAGTTTGAGATGTCCATGCTTGGTGAAATGAATTTCTTCTTGAGTCTGCAAATCACTCAAACAAAGAAAGGAATCTTCATTTCTCAGACAAAATATGTGAAAGAATTATTGAAGAAATTTGGGATGGAAGACTCAAAGCCAATGAACACTCCCATGGCAACTGGATGTAAGTTGAGTAAAGATGATGACTCTCCCAAGGTTGATCAGACAAAGTATAGGTCAATGACTGGAGGATTGTTGTATCTCACTCAAACTAGACCAGACATTATGTAGGCTGTTGGTCTTGTTGCTAGATTCCAAGCTAATCCTAGAGAATCTCATGTCATGGCAGTCAAGAGGATTTTTAGATATCTAAAAGGAACAGTTGAGTATGGTTTGTGGTATCCTAGAGATCATGATTTCTCTCTTCATGCCTATACAGATGCAGATTAGGTAGGAGATGTAGATGACCAAAAGAGTACCAGTGGTGGAGCATTCTTTTTGGGGAAGAGATTGGTTTCTTGGCTAAGCAAGAAATAAGAGGCAATATCTTTGTCTACAACTGAAGCAAAATATATTGCGGCAGTAGCTAGTTGCACTCAAGTTTTGTGGATGAAGCAGATGCTAAGAGATATCCAAGTAAAGTATAAGGAACCTATCACAATCTTCTATGATAATTCAAGTGCAATAAACATATTTAGGAATCCAGTGTTGCATTCAAAGACTAAGCATATATCCATCAAATTTCACTTTTTAAGAGAGCAAGTGAACAAGAATGAAGTTAGATTAGAGTTTGTGCCTTCCAAGGATCAGATTACAGACATATTTACTAAACCTGTACCTAAGGATTCTTTTGAGTATCTCAGGGAGAAGCTAGGGGTCATTACCCCTTCGGTGATGAACTAAGGTGCATCAGTCCTGTAGTTATCACAGTTATATCTTGTGATCCAGATTGATGATGTGGAGCTGCTCCTCAAGGGGAGCAGTAGGATGTTTCTGAAGTGTTAGAATTGCAAGTATGTGCCCTTCGCCATTGATGTCAAAGGGGGAGAAAAGACATGTGAAAAACAAATGGTTGCTAATCAAAGGGGGAGTAGTTAAGGGAGAGAAGACATGTGAATGGCTGTTGTTGATAGGGGGAGTTGTGACAGTGAGGAGAAGTTCTTGTCCTGATGGTTAAAATAGTTTATCACATCATATGTTGCCATCAATGACAAAGGGGGAGATTGTTGCAAGTATGGGCCTGACCGGTGTTGTCATTGATGTCAACATACTCCTGTTGCATTAATGATGAGGATTAGATGAGCTGTGTGCTAAGAATATTGAGAAAATTAGTCTCAATCAGAAACAGAGAAGGACAAGGAAGACAGTAAGGTAAAATTCCAAGATAGGATGAGGATCAGAGGATGCGGTTTAAAGGTTTTGTTGATATGTGTCTTAAGGTGGTCCAATAGAAAATTTAGAGGTCCGCATGGAGATCTGAAGGAGTTGTGACTGTTCAAGTAAAACCGGTACCAGCAGGTGTTCAGGGATGATAGAGCATGACAGATAGGTCCGGTGAGATATCGGAATTACATTATAATGTTCTACGGATTTGAGGGAGTGCTAAGGGAGTCTTTGTGGAGTGTCAACTTCATTGGTTCATGGTTTGAAGGTTGGCAAGCATCTATTCTTTTGTGGTAGTGATGACAAACTATGTTCTTGAGGTTTCAGATGAACGAGAGAAAGATTTGAGTAAGCAGATGAAGTGTGGATGTTCTTGGTGATTCAGAAGAGCTTGTGGTGGTCTTTGGATCATGTCCAGTTCATGTTGGTGGTTTGCATTGAAGTTGGAGTTTGCTTTTGAAGAACAACTTATGGATGATGGTGTTCTTCCTAAAACAGGGCAACTGGATGAGTTATACATCTTGTGGATGTTATTGTGGATGTTTGCCAACTTATATGATCATTCCTAAGTTGATGTCTTATACAAATAAAGGATTACGAAGTCATTTGTAAAGTGTCTTTGTGGAGATGAGTGTGTGGTAGCAAGGAGGAGAGCAAAAGGCAGAGCAGAAGTATTGGGCTTAATGGAACTGATTCAAGCATGGTGAAGATGCTATTTTTCAGATCAAGTAGGTGATACTTATTTCTTTGTAGACAGTGTGTCTCTTGTAGGTAGTGAGCCTCTTGTGAGCAGTGTGCTCAGCCAGTGAGCCCTAATTGGCAAGTGCCATTTTGTTCCTTCTATTCTTCTAACAGAGAATAATTTCTTGGGTTAATCACCCCATGGTTTTTCCCTTAACTGAGTTTTCCATGTCAAAATCTTGGTGTCTCATGTGTTGATTAGCCTCTGCTCTTGATTTGTTGCATTATGTTTCCATGACTGATTTATAATTAAGCTGTTGAATTAAAAAAGTGGAATTAAGTGTTTAAATATATAGAAATTCTTGTACAACTAATTGACCCCCCCTCTTAGTTGTTTTCCCTAAGTCTAACACCTTCTTCATCATCAAATTCAACTACAAAATCATCAAATTTGAATGTCTACTCACATTCACATTGTCATGATTCTTAACTGTAGGACTGATTTCTTTATGACATTTTGTATCTACATTCATGGTTGACTCATGCAACAATCCATTGCTGGACTCAACTAAAACTTGTTTTTCAATTTTATGATTAGCATTTATCTTTTCTCTACTTAAGGCCTTTTTCCTATTCATTTTACCCATTGATGCAGAGGTATCAAGTAGAAACTCATAAATACTATGACAATACCCATTATCACACATATAAACAGCCTAATACTCAAATAGTCTTTTTAATCCCCACCAAATTGCTAGGGTTTAACTTCATTTTCTTTCAAACCCTCTTTTATGTCCAAACAATACCAAAATATTTGATTTCTTTCACCTCTCTTCCATCAGCATGACTATTAACATCAGCAAGCACTCCCAAGCCTAGGCCGATATGCCGATGGTCCATCAAACTACACTTGTCAGCGAGACACCCTCCTATCGATGAAACTTTTATCAGTTCTTCCGATGATGATGCTCATGCCAATGGCTTAATACCAACTCTCGCTGTCAGCCAAACTTATACTATCGGCCACCTTCAAGTCCATCACACCGATACTTGTGTGACCCTAATGACTCTTGGAACAGCCTTCATCAGCCAGACGATTGTCTTCGGTAGGACTTCACTCTTCTCCGCTGATGCTGATACTTACGCCAATGTGGTGGCCCATGACCTTCCACTCTTCCGTTGTATCTTATGAACTATATGTTCATTTCTTTCAACATCGATATACCTTTGCAGGGTACTCATAGAATGTCTATGACATACAGACGATGGATATACATAAAATATTACCGTATACATTCAATGAACCCGATGTACAACATATGATTCTTGTAACCGAATGAATAACCACAGAAACTACAGAAACGAAAGAACATAAATAATCTAAATGTCATGGTGGTCATTCCACTAATTTCAAAGAAATCCACCAGTGGAATGACCCCAAATCTACATCCCCAAATTTAGACCAAAAACACAAACTTATCTATTGCTTCCCAGAATTTATAAATACAAATTGTTCTCTCCGTCGGTCTATCTCTCCCTTCTACGAATATAGACTCAGCTATTTAATGACTCACAGCTATCACATAGGCAATTACAAGATGGAAGGCGAACCGCCTCTAACCACCTCTACCTTATGGTTACATTCCAACTTGTTCAGTTACATCCATTACAACACATACAAATTTAGTTTTATGCCTTACTTGCAACATATAACTCAATATGGCATGAAGGCCTTACAGTATGACACTTGGACATAATAGAAAATGTATAGAATCCTTAGATTCTTAATGTCTTCGAGGTGCTCCTGCACCATACTCCCTAGCATGAAGAAAACTCTTGTCCCAAGAGTTAGGTGGTCTACTTCAAACAATGTTTTCCTCTTTATGACTACAACTCTGACTTGATACTTCTGTTGTTTCCTCTTTACCCTTCAACTGTGACTCTGATAAATAGAGTTTGACTTGCTACCTTCTAGGTGCATCTCTATCATTTGAAGTCCACTCCTCCTTGCTACACCAACACTCTTGTCCCTCACCTGGGAGTCCTCTCTTGCCTCTCTCCCCAAGACTTTTGGTGACAACCAATGGACCATCTCCTCTGGCCCTCTTGAAAGACCTTCCTGTCTGCCTACTGCAACGAGTGAACTTGCACCTACAACCATAAAAATTCACAACAAGAATCAGATAGCAAAACCTAATGCTTATCCTGGTGTAGATTGCCTCCTTCGACGCTCTATCTACACGCTCATAATCTTCTGAGCTCTGATACCAATTTGATGCAGAGGTATCATGTAGAAACTCATAAACACTGTGACAATACCCATTATCACACATATAAACAACCTAATACTCAAATAGTCTTTTTAATCCCCACCAAATAGCTAGGGTTTAACTTCATTTTCTTTCAAACCCTCTTTTATGTCTAAACAATACCAAAATATTTGATTTCTTTCACCATTGGTAAGATATACTACTATCGGCAAGTTCAAGTTTTACTATACCGATATAATCGTTCACTCCGATGAACCTTCGTCTCTCTTCTGTTGGTGTGACCATTAACATCGGCAAGCACTCCCAAGCCTAGGCCGATACGCCGATGGTCCATCAAACTGCACTTGTCGGCGAGACCCCCTTTCATCGGTGAAACTTTTATCAATTCTTCTAATGATGATGCTCATGCCGATGGCTTAATACCAACTCTCACCGTCAGCCAAACTTATACTATCGGCCACCTTCAAGTCCGTCACACCGATACTTGTGTCACCCCAATGACTCTTGGAACAGCCTTCATCGTCCAGATGATTGTCTTCGGTAGGACTTCACTCTTCTCTACCGATGCCGATACTTACACCGATGCGGTGGCCCACGACCTTCCACTCTTCCATTGTATCTTATGAACTATATGTTCATTTCTTTCAACATCAATATACCTTTGCAGGGTACTCACAGAATGTCTGTGACATACAGACGATGGTTATACATAAAATATTACCGCATACATTCTATGAACCCGATACAACATATGATTCTTGTAACCGAACGAATAACCACAGAAACTACAAAAACTAAAGAACATAAATAATCTAAATGTCATGGTGGTCATTCCACTGATTTCAAAGAAATCCACCAGTGGAATGACCCCAAATCTACATCCCCAAATTTAGACCAAAAACACAAACTTATCTATTGCTTCCCAGAATTTATAAATACAAATTGTTCTCTCTGTCGGTCTATCTCTCCCTTCTACGAATATAGACTTAGCTATTTAATGACTCACAACTATCACGTAGGCAGTTACAAGATGGAAGGTGAACCACCTCTAACAACCTCTGCCTTACGGTTACATTCCAACTTGTTTGGTTACATCTATTACAACACATATAGATTTAGTTTTATGCCTTATTTGGCAATGTATAACTCAATATGGCACGAAGGCCTTACAGTATGACACTTGGACATAATAGAAAATGTATAGAATCCTTAGATTCTCAATGTATTTGAGGTGCTCCTGCACCACCCATTGTACTCCACCTCCAGGAACCCTTAAGTTGGTTAGACTTCTTGCAAGGGTCTGGCACTAATACCACTGAGAGGGGGGGGTGATTCAGTGGTATACAAATTTTAACAAGACTTAGTGACCTTAATATCTATATTTCAAAATTTTGATACAAAAAAAATTCCCATTGACTATAGATGACATCATGAAAGATTTGGGCAACTAAAACAGATTGATCAAAATCAAGAATGCATCAACTTAATGTAGGGACTGAAAATAATGACTCATTATCATAAATCTTAACACATAGAGACTAACTATGAAACATGCATAGTATCATTGTTGCAGATAGTGATTTAAGACAAGTATGAGTTCATATAGACCAAAGTAAATTAAATGACTTTTAAAAAATGACACATGATAAGAAAATAAACATGAGAATCAAACTCATCAATGACAAACCATAACACATATATTGTCCTCAGTGGAAAACCCTCTAGGACATAAAAACCACTCAAAAAAGTGCCTCACTAGCTTACTAAAAATATCTCACTGATTAAAGGACTCACTAGCTATTAATTCAAGCCTCACTGGCTACAGTTCAAGCCTCACTGGCAAATGTCATTTCTTGTCTCACTAACTTGACCTTTCAATACATGCTTCAATCTTGAAGAAAAAACAAATATAGAGGGACACTTTGTTTCACTGATACTCAATCTCTAATTTAATATCAATGATAATGCATTTTCAACATTACATCAGGTGTATACACAATCATATACAATTCCTGTTCAATGCCCTTTTTATACATTTCATAATACCTTCTTTCTTTCATGAACAATTTCAAGTAATAACTGTCTTGTAAACCATGGTTTAGAATCAAACTGTCCCTTATATAAACTAGTGTCATAACTACCAAGAAGTCATAGTTAAATAATAATGTATCATTGCTACCTTTATCAAGAGTTATAGACCAAAGTATCTCTGTCACAAAAATTATAACTAGTTGAACATACAACCATAGTCAAATGCTTAACAAAAACAAATCATCAATTATCCTTTTGCACTGTCCACATAAACCATAGTATCAATGTAACCATGATCCATTAAAACCACAGCCATCACAACCTTGCTATCAAATAAATAGTGGTAAAGTAAACTAAACCAAGGTCAATCACTAAATCATAGTTAGACAAAACTATCCATAGATAATGAACCCTATCTTTAAAAAAAAAATTGTTTCCAAACCTAGCATCATATGCATGGTAATATTTGTAACTATCTCGAAACTCCTTTGAGGTTTGCATTTTAAAACCCTAACTAGTCATTCACCATAAATCATTCACGATAGAGATAAAATGTCATAACTATTATTGAACTTAATGCAAGAGATAACATACCAATAATCGCAATTGACAAAGCATAAACAAAGACTGGATAGAAAAACATAACAATGTCACCTGGAGGTGCTATGAAAGGTCAAACCGTCATAGTCATGAAAGCCCGTGTGCATTCTAGAAACTTCACCATAACATTTCTTCAACATTTTTGCATAAGGTATGAAAGCCTAGGTCAAAGAGCTCATAACCTATACTTTGCACTTTCGAAAACAAACCAAACTTTTTTCCCAATAAAAACATGTTACCTGTGCTCCCGGTGTGCCCTAAAAAGGATCGGTAATAATGAGTGGCTCCTTCGAACCTATTATCTACCTCATATCATTGAAATTTGTTTAGCAAATTACTACAAGCCAATATTATGCCTTTTGAATTATTTCAAACTTTAAAACAACTTTCCACAAGTCCCTTCATCGAACCCCATTCTCATGGCAAATGTAAAGTGAATACCTTGTAACTTTACTTAGAGAATAAAGATAACTCTAATCAAAATGTCCAGGTCTTCAAACAAATTATAATGTACTAGTAATGTGTCCACCATATGTCAACAACATCTGAACATTAAGTATGAGATAAATGCCTTTGCCACAAAACACCATTAATCATGCTAGGAGAGCATGTCACCATTATACCATTATGGACCATATGTAGATCAAGCACTGATGATGTATCAACAACACCATTACAGAACTAAGCATGGATAAGGATATATAATACAATGTCAACATCAAGATGTGTCTTGCATCAATGTGCCAAACATGATAGATCCCACCGTAAATGCCGAACAATAGAATGATAGCATTCTAAGATCAAAGCTAAGATCAAGGCTAATTGAAACCAAGATGAACACAACAAGAACAAGACCAAGAGTATATGCATCCCATGTATGCCGATTGTATGCTCACATATTTAACATCACTGCCACTAAATCATAATACCACATCATGATGCAACTGTGTCAAGTGTATGCCATGTAATCAATGAACCATATCAATTGAAAACTATATCAACTGGTAAACATCATGATCCAAACTTAAACTTTAAACAACATGGTCCACTGAATGAGCCAAACTAAATGAGCCACATGCTGAGTGAGCCACATGTACCAAGTTGTGGTTTGGTCATCAGGGACAACAACTACCTACAAAACTCCACTGCACAATCTCCTTCTCTAACTCCATAAGAGGGTCTGCAAGTGTCACTATACCTCCATCCAATCAATTATTCTTTGACTCCTTATCACACTCCTTGGGAGGCTCCGTTGAAGAAACTATAACTCCATCCAAGTAGTGTTTTTTTTACTCCTCTCCATCATTCCCATCGCCCAAAGAAATATCCCTCTCTATGGGAATTTCTCAGCTCATCTCACCATCAAAATTGGATGCCCACACAAGTCTTGGAAAGTTACCTTTTTAGACTTAGACTTGTTGGTGAGGTCAATGTTACATTTATAATGACCAAATCCACCACAATTTCTGCATTTGGTTTTTGGTCCCTCGTAGTAGGTCTCCTAAACCCATTACCCTTCAATGGAATTAAGTTTGATGATTTTGGGAAATCCCTTCTTTAAATCTAGAAGGTCTCCTAAACCCATTAAATCCCTCGTAGTAGGTCTCCTGAACCCATTACCCTCCAAAACTCATGCTAGAAGATTTCATGTTGGCATATATCTAGAACCTTCTACGGGTTTATTTTCTTGTAGATACCACTTCTAGATAAATATTTGAGGGAAGAACTTTGTCAAGCAGTATCTTTAGGATCCCAATTCAAAGAAAATAACATTACGATATGTACTCATAAGCTTATATTCTTATGTGAACTATTCATACCACATAATAATGTATCCGTACAATCATCATAGGTTTAATTGACATCGTTTTGATAAAATGTTTGATATCCTCAAGATAGCTAGCACTGTGGGAGGCCAAGAGGAGGCAACTTCTCCTTTTTCTGCCATGCCTCTATGAGATGTCAATAACCCTTGTCAAAATTCCCAGTTGGTATAGGCATGGAGACCATTGTTAAAGGTTTTGGATTTCAGCCTTACACCTACCAAATGAATTTTCTTCTAAATCGTTTTCATCAAAGCCATTTTTTGAAATCTTGCAGTCATTGCTTTCCATGAGGTGACATCCCTTTGAGGCATTTTGTCAAACACTTCATGTGCCTTGGTCCACATTTTGTATACATGTTTACTTGACCATTTCCAACTATAATACTGGAAAAAATTTCCCTGCCATTATTCTTTGATGGGTGTCCTTACCCTGCACCAAAACTCTAGTTCAATAGAGGTGGTGGAAGCTATCAAAGATTAGGGAATTTGGTTTTATGCCTGCCAATTGTTGATGCTTGAAGGTTTCTAACTCCTTTTCAATAAATCTATTTTGTGCAATCCTACAATCATTGCATTCCATGAGGCAACATTTCTTTGAAGGATTTTGTCAAACATTTGACGTGCCTTGTTTGTGCTTCATCATTTTGCATATATGTCTACTAGAGTATTTCCAACTATAATATCTGACACAAATCTTCCTTGCATTATGCTTTGATGGATGACCATACCCTATTTGAAAAGTGCCCATTTGGCACAAGCAGGGAGGATGTTGGCAAAGGTTGAGGGATTTGGCTTTATGCCTGCTAATTTCATTTGCTCGAAAAGTTTCAAAAGCCTTTTTAACAAATCCATTTTGTGAAAATCCTACAATCATTGCATTCCCTGAATCGACATCTCCTTAGGGCATTATGTCAAACAGTTTGAATGCATTGTCTATGCCTCCATAGGATGCACGTGAGTCTACCAAGGCAATTGTTGTTGCTACATCTGACAAAATCCCTCTTCCATTCTTCTTTGCTGGAAGTCCATACCCTATTCCTAAGCACCCATTTTGGCATATGTAAGGAAGATGGTGGCAAAGATTCTAGAAAATTTGGATTTATGACTGCCAATCTCATTTGCTTGAAAGTTTCTAAAACCTTTTCAACAAATCTAGTTTGTAAAAAACCTACAATTTTGCATTCCATGAGTCGAAGCCTCTTTGAGGCATTCTCTCAAATACTTCGTAATCCCATGTTATGTATGCATATCTACAGAGCATTTCCAACTATAACATCTAATAAATTAAATGTTCAGTTGTTCTATTAAGCACATGTTAACATGGATAAATATCCTCTATAATATAATTATTTTGTAAATATATTTTGGGACTGTTAAGAAAATAGGAAAATGGATCATCTTACTTGACACAAGAGTCTTGGGAGGGTTGAATATATGCCATTACTTATCAAGATACAAATTTTTATTAAAATAGTTTGTTCTTATGGGTGAGTGTGAGATCATGATGGGCCAAATAGTGGCAATGGAGAAAAGACTTGCTGGATGAAAAAGTGCTAACATTTAGACTAATAATTAGATTTGGATGGAAAGGATGTTAATATTTCTAGCTCAAATATGGATTCCCTCCAATAATGCCTTAAGATTACCTCATATTTAGGAATGTGGGAGTCCCAAAACTTGTTAAAGAAACTTGCAAAAATTTAGTGTTATTCTAAAAAATTTCACAATTCCATCCTTGAAGCTGATAGACTTTTTTGTAACTAAATTTAATCAAATGAAAAGGGTTTATAGAGGAAGCTATTAAGATTCTAAAAATATTATATAGGTCACATAATAATTTTATTAGGTAATTATTGTTTATTTTCTACATAAGCTATGTCTGATTTCCTAATAGATATAAATATTGAAAAACATCCATAATTTTCAACATATTAATCCTTTTTTAAATCTAAAAGATGTGTCAAATTCTAGGATTTATTGGGTATATACATTAAAATTAGAAAATTTTGAGTTTCATATATTTTTAACCAAGTTAAGTTGGCTGGAAAATTAATTGTAAATTTTTTAGAAAAGTCGCAATAAATAATTATTTATTTACTTAAAAATTTTAAAAAAATATGAGTCACATCCTCTCATGTGTCCTTTACTTAAATCCAAATCATGGAAGAAAAATATTATATTTTTCTCATACTTAGGTTGGCCAAAATGACACCTACTTTTTATGATTTTCTAAAAAATTTAGTATTGCTTCATTGAAATATCCAGTTTTCACCAAAGTATTTTTAAAATTTTCAAAAATAAAAGTAGTATCCTATAAAATAGATTCGATTTATTACAACTTTTATTACTACCTTATTTTTAGATTGTGTAGATAACTCATTCAATTTTTGACATGAAGTTACTTAAGTCTATTTTTCATATTTACATTGCCACTTAGGGGTAGTGTTTGGCCCATCATGATCCTGCACTCACCCTTCTAGATTAACAATTTAATTTCCTTTAGTAATTCTAGATTTGAAGTTATTTATTACATATATCTTCCTTGAATTCTCAACATTAATAGAGGTATCAAACTCAATAATTCATAGATGGGTTCATGCCAGTCCATGCACTCACACTAGTCAATAAGTACCTACAAGAATGGATAATCATGATCAAGGAATGGTCTTAACATAGATGCAAAAATCCTTATGTAGCTATTTAGCCATTAGGTCACTAAAATATTCACACTTGGTTCTCAACCTTTTTACACAAACTTAACGTATTCCTTGCAATAGACACGTCTATTTTATCAATTATAACCTATCCAATGCTTTGGGTTTGAAAATTTATGGACCTTATGTTCTAGTCTTAGTTTATAACAAGACTGTGTCTAACACTTCTTCTAGAGACACACATCAAGGTGATTTTAACCCTAAGGAGAGACCAATAGTTGAGAGTGAATATGTGGAAGTGGCAAAAACAATAAACCCCAAGGTTGGACTATGAGTATTTTGGACTCTTCTGCATGTGAATTTTATTATTAACTCTATCTCACTCAAGTTATCATGCTTTAATTTTGTATGCCAATATCTCTAGGAGACCCACAAATAGTAATATAGAAATTAGTTGCTAGAGATTCTTTAAACAACCATGGAATGTGAGTATAATTACTTTGTGAGTTATAAATTTTGATATTCAATCAATTTTATCCTATTTCACACCTAACCATATCATTGATAGAAGCAAACATAGGGTTGTACATTTCAAAAGTAATTATTGAAATTGATATTGGATTTTTATTAAACATTTATTTATATATTTCGTAATCCAATTTTATTTTAATTTGTTTGAATCCTTCGTAAATAGAGTTGTGTGTAGAATGAATTATATTCTTTTATATACGGCTACTACTAAAAAAATAATTGAATCCATATTTAACTAGGGTAATTGTAAGGTCAAATCTATATCGATTAAATGATTTATGGAAATGAATTTATTAAAAATGACAAATATTTATTTAGTTAATTTAGAATGTCGACCTTAATGGGTACATGAGTTATTGAGTGCCAAAATGGGAGACATTTGGAATTTGAATACTATTAAATACATCATCTTAAATTAATACTTATGTTTCCTTAGATAAGAGTATATTAAATGAATAATTAATGGAGTAAATGAACTACCATGTTCCTTGAGCATGAAGATGCAAAGACAAAGGTATTTTAGATGGATGAATTTTCTAATAATATAAATTATGAATGTAATCAAAAGTTTTTAAATTGATTATTAATTGGAAATTTATAAAACCTTAGAGCAACTATGTACCAATTTTTAAGTAACAAGAATATTTGTTTATCTTGATCAAGTTTTACTCACAAGTTTATTGACAATGAAAATTATTTAATTTTAATAAAGTATAAATCCATTTAGGAAGCTTGAAGTAAACCTCTCATTGAGATATCTGTCTTATTTTACAACTTTTATTTAGTTCTTATTGGTTCCAATTTAAAAGTAAGTTTGTAATGATCATGTAAGAACTTGATGTATGACAAAATAAGTTATCAAGATTTCCTTTTTTTTTCAAAATTGAATCTTTATTTGTAGAATATCTTTTCTAGTTATGTTATGAATTGATAAAATTGGTTAAGTATCTTCTCTAAGAAAACTAATCAAGCATCTTTACTATACTTTACTTCATTATGCCTTAGAGAAGTATCTTTCCTTTGTTAATTTCATTATTAATTATTATGCAAGTTTTTCTGTTCTACTAGATAGGTAAACTTTGTAAACAAACATCTAAACTCAAACAAATCATAGTGTTCAATTTTTACAGTACCTTTGTGTCACGTTTATGGGTAATGCCATTGCGTTGAACCAAGTACCTCCTATTTAACACAGCTGCAACAATGACATTTGGGAACTGTCCCTCTAAATCCTTGGGATGTAATAAGAGACATGTCAAAGTTAAATCCATAGGAAGGGAAAATCTCCCCAGATATCTCATTAAAAAGATTAACTAAAAAGAAAGGGCAAGTCTATTGAAATAGTTGTATGATGATTACCATGATGCTCCTTAGAAAACCTTTTAAACTGTCAATAGAAAACTTCATCAGACAAATATGCATACTAGGTAAACCATTCACATATGAAAACTTAAACATCAAACACTCCTAGAAGATTTTATTACAAATAGTTTCTTAGGAATTATATCACTATATCACTCGAGTGGGTGGTAGTCAGTGAAGAACTATTTGGGGAAACTGGGCTCTAGAAAGGGCTACGTACCCAATTACAGTTGCATAAAAAATAGTACAAGACATAACTACATATTCATGTTCTCCATGTTAGTCACATTTGAAGGGGGGCCTTGATCCCATGGATATAGGGTATGCAGGTAGTCTAGATGGTGAAGGATGCCTCCAATACTCAGGTCCCCCAAATATAAGATATTCCTTACAATCAACTTTGTAATCTCAATTCTTGATTTAAAGGATTATCTAGATAACTAAAGAAGTCTCTTAGTACTCAGAATAATCCCTAGGGTGGATTATGTGTACCCATCTTTGCTGAAACTAAGGTGTGTACAAGTCGATATTATGCATCCCCTGGTTGACATCGTCAACATAGTGCTTGGGCAGAATGTGGTCTCCAAGAAGTGACTTATGGATCCATATTGGTCTTGAAGTCAGAAGTCTCTGACCAGAGCATAATGATTCATGTCTTATTTATCTTGTTTGGCAGTTGTGTTTACCTATTTCATATTGGATAGAGTTTTGGTTTGTTTGATCAGCCAGGCTATTTGGCCATCATTTGATCCACCCTGTATTGGATAGCAATAAGGTCTGTTAGACTTGGTTCTATATGAACTAGTTTGCTGAAAGGACAAAAGAGTTTGTTTGGCTTTATCTCAGTATGTCCCATTTTGGACACCATAGCCCAGTTTGGCTTAAGAATGTCCTGTTTGAACATATGGCCCATATTGGCTAAAGTTTTCATGAGTACCCAGTCAAAGTCTTGATATAATCCATATTAACGTGTTAATAAGGTAAATATTTTGATAAAATGTTTTATATCCTCAAGATAGCTAGCACTGTGGTGAAGCTCAACCCTGCACAATTATCAATCAACTATAGCCGTTAGCAATAAGGGTCACTAATGTGATTGAAGTATGTATAGTTCTCATCAGGTTTCATTACAAATCCAATTCATGCATATGCAACTTTCATTGTAAAACAAACTGCGGGATTTCTCCAAGATCCCACATTTTTACATGCATGTCGATCAGAGCATATTCTAACTATAATTTCTAACAAAAAGAAATTTGCTTTTTATTATGCCTCAATGGACATCCGTATCCCATTCCAAAAAGACTACGAGTTATGTATAGGTAAGAAGGTTACCAACAGAAGTCATGAAATCTAGCTTTACACTTGTTATTGTATTCATTTGTTAAAAAATTAAAATTAAACATTTTTATTGAATCCATTTTTGCCATCCTGCGATTATTATAGTCCATAAGGCCATTCTTCTTCTTCTAGGATTTTGTCAAATTGATCATGTGCCTTGTCGATGCTTCCAATTCTTGGATGAAATTCAATAAAAAAATAAATAGAATTAAAAAAAAACTAGCACTCACCATACATAAAAAATCCATATAAGATTTATTTCCTTATATTAAGATTGCTTATGAATTTTTTTTTTAAAAAAACAAGTAATCTTTCTTTTATATCTAATCGATTCTATCTTTATTATGCTCTTTTAAAGGAAAAGGCATATATATATATATATATATATATATATATATATATATATATATATATATATATATATATATATATATATATATATAATTTTTCTTTTATAAATATAAAGATGACAAACTTATCTTGTTATTTTTTTTGGTTTATGAGTTTATAGAATGAATTTAATTTGCTTATTTAACTATGATTTATTTACTTATTTTTATCTTGTATTTATCTATAGAATCATTTAAGAGTATAGCAGAAAATTTATGATACTTGAAACTTGAAACAATAGTTATGTTATGAACCATTATGCTCTATGTCAGCTTAGGGTAAGAGGAGTGTTGGTCCGAAAAAGTAATTGTACTCTTTTAAATTGACTGGTTATGGGTAGATTAGATCATTTGATTTACATGATTAGTAATCATATTATTATTATAGTTGGAAATTTGTATTACTTTACTCCTTATCATGTAGAGTCTTGTAGCATCGCACTATAATGGCTACCTTTTTTTGCATTGCAAAAATACTGTGCAATGTAAAGTCTTAAAGATTGAACATCAAATTCTCCTTCCATTAAATAACATATTGCACATTAATTATTGATCTAGTATGTTATTTAATGGAAGGAGAATTTGATGTTCAATCTTTAAAACTTTACATTGTGTAATATTTTTGAAATGCAAAAAAAGGCGGCCATTATAGTGCAACTAATTTCTTAAATGACTACTTACAAGACATCTTGCAAACAACTTCATGCATTGCAAACTAGGAAGGCTACATTATAAACATGGCAATGCCATATTCAGAAGGAAAAATTGAAGGAGAGCCATTTTGTTTTCAACAAATAGTAACCATATTCAACATTATGATTCAAATTTGGTCTTTAGATAGTAAATAAATTGATAATATTTATTACACTAAAAAAAATACAATAAATTTGTATAATAGAATATCATTTAAAACAAACACAACACACATACACTATGAGCCATTAATAGCAACACATGTTAATGGACCATCTCAAATAAATTGCTCTAGTACATTGCAAATGGATTATACCCATACAGAACAATTATGGTTGCAAATGCAATCACAAGGGAATGGAAAGAATATTCGAGATAACAAGAAAATATCACTAAATCATTTCAAGAATATATTCCGTAATATTAAAAAAAATAGAGAGCAACTAAACACTTCACGCATACACAATGAGTCACTAATAGTAACACATGTTAGCGGACCATCTCAAATAAATTGTTCTAGTCTAGACTACAAATGGATTATACTCATACTAAACAATTATCATCACAAATGCAATCATAGGTGCATGGAAATAAGATTCCAGGAAAAAAAGTGTATAAATGTGATGCCCCATCATGCAACCCTAGAGAGTTAGGCTAATTGGGCAATAAAATATGGATTTTTTTTTAAAGCAAGTATTTGCATTAATCACTAGATAAAATAACAACTAATTACATCATTTAGACTATATGATCAACTAACTTCTCTAGGGAACATAACTACATCAAATAATTATAAACAAAGATCATTAACAACATAATACATCACACATGTCCATACATAATTTTGATACATCATAAGAAGATTACACCATTAATTTACAAGATATGTACAAGTACAAATAAGATCAAATATGGGATTACATAATTATAAGTCTTCTTGACTAATTACATCAAATTACAATATAATCATAACTATACAATTGTGGAGGCATAATACAAATCTTAGGATGCAAATACAGGTCTAGAATTGGTAAAATACATCTGCCATGAACACAAACCAAGATGCCAAAGAAACCCAATGGATTAAGCTCTTCCACTCGAGCATGTGGAACCCTAAGGTCCACCCCTCAAGCTAGGAGATAATGATGAGGTTCCACCAAGACAAGGATCAAAAGGTGCAGATAAGCAGATACAAAATCAACATAGAAAACACACATCAACAAAAGGCTAAACACTACTCTAGACGCAAAATAGAAGGTAACATAAAGAAAGTAACTATGCTATAGTAGGAAGAGTGTCATCACATGGCCCTAGCATGGGTTATCCCAGTTATCTCTCTCTAGAAACTAGCTCCCATTTATGGTTATCCTAGCAGCCTCTCTCTAGGCACCGGCCCCATAGGGTGACACATGCAAAATTGACACATCCTCTCATGAAGCCAAGGAGGTTGATCATGCCAACTAGGCCTTCTCATCCAATCCTTAGCCTAAGAGAGCACTATAGGGATGGGTGAGGCATCATAAATATCTTATTATGTGTTTATCTACCCAAACCCACCTAGGTTAATCATTAGTTTATCACTTAGTTATAACTTTCATAGGGTTATCCAAGAAGCCACTTTGGGCACTGACTCCACTATGAAAGCCACTCCCCTGCATGCAACTAGTAACCCTATCATGAAAATACAAAAATACTGCAAGGTATCACTCATCCTATAGACTGATATCATAACAAGATTACAATAAATACCAGTGCCCAATTAATAATCTTTCTCCTCTAAGTGGAAGGCATCAAAACAAATCATAATCACAAGACAACTCTAACATCCTCTGGAGTCAACAATACTAACAACCCACACTAAACTAGTTCAAGCCCTACTAGAGAGAAATGATCTAAAGAGAAAACAACAACACCACTACATATGATATAACATTCATTTGACACAATAATTGCTTCACTAAAACACTCCATACAAGGCCTTAAGAAAATAAAACTACGATAACTGGAACTAACATTAAGTGCAAGCAAACCACCTTCTTTAATGACACACAAATGTTGCAATGTGATAAGAACTTACAATATCTATGGGTCAAATTTCAAATATGGTTATTGGCATTATTCAACTATAATCATGTAAGTTTACCCATAACTTAAGTTAAAGAGGAGAACTATAGAACCCTATTATTTACCAAATTAAACTTACAAATTTTAACTAATGATTGAATCTTATCTGATATGGAGATTTGATAGACAGTGTGGATCATCTAGGAGAGAAATTTTATAAACTTAATACCTAAGTTAGAACTAATACCAATTATTAGTCAACTCATAAACCAACATTCTATTTCTAATAACTTAACTAGCATTCTACTCACTAACTACAATAGCACAATTAATTTCTTGAGATATTTAGCATTCTTATCTATCTAGTAACCTTACTATCTGAAAAAAAAATTGCTTATAATGTAAGAAAAAGAGGTTAAAAGAATAAACCTATAAATCTACTAACTTAACCCTTGAATTAACATTTATTGTAAACCATGTTAAAAGATGAATAGATTTCATCAAGCTACAGAAATTAACATCAAATTCACAACGCGATAACCATTAAATATTCTACTATTCCCAGTTTACTAACCTAATGAATTTTAGAATCTAAGTTAATTCATTTCTTATTCCTTATAATAATTCCACAATGACTCTCTTATCTTTTAATCATTAACATATACAATAAGTATGAATTATTTTATTACTATTAACACATCTGCAAGAAAGTAAATCATTATAAGATTCTAGAGATCTACCTATCCCCTAACAATTTATTTGGTTGATAGGTCAAGGGTTTCCAAAAAATAAAATAAAAATAAAAATAAAAACCATAATCCTTAGCTTCTGAGACTCAAATTAGAAATTTTCTATTTAAATTAATTTGAAACTGCCAGATTAGAGGGACGGTTAAGGTCTTGACACCAACTTCTAGTATTATGCCTGAAAATAATCATGTTTCAAGGAAGGCTAATGATGAAAGAATCCAGAAACAATCTTAACAAGAAAAGAAAAGAGTCATTTAAGCTAGCTGAGGTGCACAAAGATACAAAAAAGAATTTATTGTTGTTTAGGAGGCCGATTGGATGCTAGAGCTAGTGAAGAAAATAGAGAAATGTGATATGCGTTTGCTGGCATGACGTTGCCACATCTAGGATTAATCTTATCAAGGAGACTAATATAATTTGATGAGCTTAAGGATCTGTGAATTCCCTATTCGGTTTACTCATTTCCCATGGCTTCTTTAGTTATTACAATAGTCATCTTCTAAAAAGAAACAAGTATCTTCTAATGTTGAATTGCCCATGCCACACTAAGGCTGATGTGGCAAGGGTTGTAGACGTTGGTTAAATTAGCAATCAGATTGCTGAGGCAAGTGCCATGATAGACATGTATGCAGAATGTGGAAACAACAAAACATGCGAACAACATAAGATAAAAGGCCGCATGACAATAGATAATGATGGACGGATGTGTACAAGTAGGTTGTTGGAAATGCCACAGTGACATTTGAGCATTAGCAAGGGGTGGGTTTAAAATCTACTCCATAGTTTAAAAAAAAAAACACACAGAAGAATTTATATATAAGGTATACAAACTATTTAGAATATGATCCAGAGAAAGTAGTCTCATGGTCTGCAATGGTTGCTAGTATGCACAAAATGGTTCTTGTAATAATGTCCTCATCTTCTTTTGTTTTTGCTGTTGAGTAGGTTTAGTGGATGAATGCTGAAAAAAGTTCTTAGTATGCGGACGTGGTTGAGCTCCGCGGTTTACCTTGAAGAAATTCAAAATGCCATTAAATCCAAAGGTAGTGGTTTGAAAGGTGCAACTAAGGGATTAAATTTTGTAGAGCAATGGATTAGTGGTGGCATAAGGAAAGCTAGTAAGATCAGTTGCTTCCAAATGAAGAGTAAGGAGAATTATGAGCTCTAAATGATACTATTAAAAAGGTGTCCTACTGAGGGGAAAATATGCTATCTTAGAAGATTAATCAAGTCAAGGTCACCCACAGAGGGATTAAATAGGATTAACATAGAATCACAATAGTTCAACATTCAAAATCTTAAATCTAGACAACATGTGCTTGAAAAGAGAAATATTTCACATTTGAAAATATAGCCATCTCAAGAACATACCTGGAAAGTTAATTTCAAGCCTTTGAATCCTCTTCTATTAAATTCCTCTCTCTTTTCCTCAATTCTTTAGATTTTGTCAAAAAATCCCCTTCCAAATTCCCTCTCTCTCCTTCAAATAATTCTGCATATTGTAAAAATAGACAAAGACAATTAATTTCCCCACTTCCCATATCCGTTACTGAAAATCCACTATCTCTCCAGATTTAAATGCAATAAATTTCTTCTTCCAGGGAGATTCTCAAATCAGTGAATTTATTCCTAGCCATCCACGACAAATCACTCAACAACTAAATTATTAAATAATAGTATCTTTCAAGCTAAACAATATACTAATATAATCAACAAATATAGAGTAAAAGCATAAATCTGTGCAACACTTTCAGCCGACTTATCAGCACAAGTGAATTTAAGTATTTCTAATTAAAAATCAATTTTGGTCAAACATATGATCTTTTAAGATTCATTCTAACTAAGTTAGCTATGTCCACAACTTTTCCAACTAAAATTGTTGGCTAAATGCATATGTAGCACCACTACAAGGCCAATTTACAAAAAAAAAAAAATTATTTGAAAAACTTTATATTTCAACTTCTACTCATGTAAATAACATTTTAAAAAAAAATATAAAAATACCTTTTTGTAGATCTATAAGTTTAGTTTTCAAAAATATATATTTTAATAGTTTAATTATTATTTATATTTTCCTTTCTATTTTTACTAAAAGTAGGTTATCAACACAAAACATTAGGTTGATTACCATGTCAAGGAAAAATAGTAAAACTTATTAAAAAAAATTGAAAAAAATATGATGCACTAGATAAAAGAATCTATATCAAGATCATATTATTTTTTTCTATTTTAGATAAATAGTTAATATGAAAGTTGATGTCAAATGGAAACAACTACATTTTAATACACACACATTTTATTATTTATTTAAAACTATATATTTATCAAAATTGGAAAAAAATATATCCATGCACTAAAGTTTCAATTTATAAATACATTAAAAAAAATTGAAGGAAAAAAAAATTTAATGTATAAAGATTGACATCTCATGTAACTTCATTTTTTAGCATTTTATCAACAACTAAATTATAGTGTCAATTTATTAAAAACTATATCAAAATATTTTTTTATATTTTTTCAAAAAATACAAATATAAAATATACTAAAAAATAAATATTGTATTAGTTTACATCATTTCAAAATTCAAAACATATATGTTACTTTTTAGTGATTCAAGTTTAAAAGTTGGATTGGCATTGGCTGTTTCCTTTATAAAAGTGTGACACAGCTTTGTGCTTTTACCCTATATTATTAATTACTTATGATTATTGTTATTATTACTAATTATCAAAGTTATTCATTTAATTTTTATTAAAAATACTTATTCAATATTCCCAGTTTTGTCATTATTTATTAACAAACTAGATAAATACTAATTTACCTAAACTTATTATTATTATAATTACTATAATAATTAATGCATCTCCAACAATTACACATAGACTATAAACCAAAAGCTCAAAAAATAACCACTACATACCAATGGACGACCAATACCTGAGGGCAAGTACCACTGAGTGACATCTATACCCATGACCACAAACTAATGACAATGGCTGACATAGGGAATGCCATGTTATCTCCCATCCACATTATCCATTGGTGTCAAGGCACACTCAGACCTGCTAAGTCAGGTGGAGTCGATGCCTAGTACTTGCAACTTGTATCAAAACGAGGTGTTGCATACAAGCATATATATATAACAACCACAGAGTGTTAGGGAGTTGCAGCAAAGTAGGGTGCTCATAATGAGTAGTACTACACTGTCCCTTCATCAAAGACATGTCATATAACATAAACATCTCTAACTATCAATCAGGTATCAACCAATCACATAATGCATGATAACTCTACTACGCATAAACATCTAACCATTAACTCATCATGTCAAAACACATCATTTACTATAATATCAACAATGTCATTATAATGATCGTGACAAATATCAACAACCACATCAGTAGTCCATACTCCATAATGAGCATAACTAAACATAAACAAAAAGCCTATCATCCACATGTCTCAAAAATGTCTAAGTGTAACTGAAATACTATCACTGTCAGAAAGCCAAAATGAGGGGCACTACATCCTCCCCCCAGAATCAGGCTTACTCTTGGAAGCCTACAAATAAGTAAGGGTATAACTCTTGCATCCTAGGTGCATCCTCCTAGGTAGTAGAAGTCTCATCATTAGGGTCCCACTTAACCCCGACCTGCTCCATGTCTCTACTTCTGAGAGCGAGTCTCCTGTGCTACAAAATACCTATGGGCTGTAAAGCCAGCTGCCCATTCTCTACCTGTAGAGCATTCCAATCAAGAACATGAGAAATATTTGGATAATAGGGTCTGAGTACAGAAACATGAAACACATCATGGATGCGTGAAGGACTGGGTGGCAAAGCAAGATGATAAGTGGTAGGACCAATCCTCTCCAACACCTCAAATGGTCCAACAAAGTGTGGTGTGAGCTTAAAGCCTTTTCCGTAATGGATCAGACTCTTTCATGGTCGCACAAGCAAGAACACTCAATCCCCAACTGCAAACTGTTGATCGACCCTTTGAGCATCTGCATACTTCTTCTACCTGTCCTATGCTGTGACCAAATGCTCTCCAATCCGCTCAACCTACTGATCCATCTCTCTAAGCATATCCGGTCCTAGAAGAACTCTATCCTCAAGATGATCCCAACTTAGTGGGGTCTGACAAGGATGACCATACAAAGCCTAAAATGGAGACATGACAATAGAGTTGTGATAACCATACTAGTCCTCCCAATAGCTTTATTGGTCCATAACATACATCCTAAGCATATCCTTGAGAACCTAGTTAACCGTCTTAGTCTATCCATCAGTCTCCGGATGGTATGTTGAACTAAAGTTTAGTTGTCTCCCCAAGGAATGCTGTAGAGAAGTCCAAAGGGCTAAAGTAAACACTAGATCCCTATCGGAGATGATCCTACGAGAAATCCCATGTAATATGACTATGTCCTCCATGAATACTATGGCCATTGTAGAAGCATTATAAGATGACTAGACAGGAGAGAAGTGATCTACCTTTGTCAACCTATCCACAATGACCATAATAGCATTGTGTCGACGGGAGGATACTATTAATCCAACTATGAAGTCTAAAGAAATGATGTCCCATTTCCATTCTAGAACAAGATGGGGCTACAAAAGACCTACAGGGTGTTGGTGCTCTGCCTTCACCCTCTAACACTCAAGACATCTCGACACAAAATCAGCAATATCTCACTTCATACCACTCCAAAAATATAGCTGACAAAGATCTGCATGCATTTTCTTGACACCCGGATGAGAAGAATAGGGTGCCCGATGTCCCTCTGACAAAATTAGGGTACGAAGACCCTCAGAGCTAGGAACATAAATATGACCCAAATGTCTCAAAAGAGCATCTGACTCAAGAGAGTAACTGGCAAATCTACTCTCCAACAGTCTACCTGACTCAACCTTAGACTTCAGCTCCTAGTACCAACTATCAGTAGGAGATGTGGCAAGAATCTGGCTTCTCAAATCAACTATGAGAGTGACTACTGAGGTCTCATGCCTCCGATGACTAAGAGCATATGCCACAACATTCTGCTTTCCCTTAATGTAATTAACCTCAAATTCATACTCACACAAGAACTCCATCCATCACCTCTGCCTCGCATTCAAGTTTGGCTACGTAAAAATATACTGTAAACTACAATGATCAATGTGCAGCTCAAACTAATGCCCCAAAAGAAAATGCCTCCACCTCACCAAGGCATGTACAACTACGGCTAACTCCAGATCATACGTGGGATAGTTCAATTCATGATCCTTGAGTTTGCGAGACTCATAGGCAATCACATGGCCATCCTGCATCCCAACTACTCCTAAACCCTCCAAGGAAGCCTCTGTACACACAACAAAGTCCCCAGCAGGATCAAGAACTGCCAAAATAGGTGCACTAGTCAACCATTCCTTAAGGGTGTGAAAAGCTGCTTGACACTCCTCTGACCAAACAAACTTCTTCCCTTTCCTCTGAAGAGAAATAATAGGGTGAGCAATCCTCGTAAATCCCATAACAAAATGACAGTAATAGCCTACCAAACCCATGAAACTGCAGACCTCAAAAACATTAGTAGGTGTAGGCCAATCCATAATGGCTTGGACCTTTGAAGGATCCACCACAATACCCTCTCCAGAAATGACATAACCCAAGTACTTGACCTCTGTCCAAAAGAATTCACATTTTGACAAATTAGTATAAAGCTGATTTTCTCTCATACACTACAACACTTGATGCAAATGCTCCTCGTCCTCCTCCATAGTCCTCAAGTAAATTAATATATCATCTAAAAATACAATGACAAACCTGTTGAGATAAGTGTAAAATACACCATTTATCAGGCTCATGAATACCGAAGGTGCATTCATCAACCCGAATGGTACCACAGTAAACTCATAACATCCATAATAGGTGTGAAATGCTATCTTATGAATATTTGCCTCAAATATCTGCAACTGATGATATCTTGACTTAAGGTCAAATTTTGAAAACACCTTATCTCCCTTAATCTAATCAAACAGATCATCAATCTGAGGCAAGGGGCACCTATTCTTCACTGTCACCTTATTGAGTTGTTGATAATCTATACACAGCCGCAGAGATCCATCCTTCTTCTTCACAAAGATCATAGGTGCTCCCCATGGAGAAACACTAGGTCAAATGAATCCCTTGGCTAACAACTCCAACTACAATTGAAGCTCCTTAAGCTCTTGAGTAGTCATCCGATATGGAGCTCATGAGATAGGCTCTACGCTAGGAACAAGATCAATCCTAAAGTAAATAACATGCTTAGGTGGCATCCCTAAAATATCAAAAGGAAAAACATCAACATACTCTCTCAAAAGTTCATGATTGTCAAGAGATGTCTCTTAACTCTCCTCCATCTCCATGTCATTAACTGTCACTGCAAACAGTTGACAACCTTGGCGCATACATCTATTAAGCTACATAGTAGAGATCATACATAGGGAAATAGGTCTTTGGACACCAACTACCTCAACCTCTCTACCAGAATCATCCACACATCTGACTAACTTATGTTGACAATCTATCACTACCTGATGGGCATCTAACCAATCCATACCCAATACTATATCATATGAACTAAGGGGTAGGATGTGAAGATCTACTATGGTAGATAGAGGGCCAATCCTCAACTCACAAGATTCAACTACGACCTTCACCCCAGATGCTAACTCAACCAGCCACCTAACATCCTCCTTTACTGCCACTAAACCACAATGCTCCATAAGAGAAGGAGAAATGAACGAATCAGAAGCCAGAATCAAAAAGAAGGGAAAAACCAATACCTCGCATAAATCCAGAAGTCTCTACCATAGTGCCCTGATGCTCTGCCTGGCAGTTATCAACTGCTGCAAAATCTCTGTACGATCTACCTACATCACCTACCATCAGCTCTGAAGCTGCTGGCCTATGTGCAAATCCTAAAGCATTCCTCTGAGGACACTATCTAGCAATATGGCTCTGTTGGCCACAAGAGAAACACCCTGTGCCTCTACCAAAACAACCACCACTCTGAAAAGCATTAGACTACTGGAAACTCCCTCTTCTCACTACAGAATACATTCTCTGAGTGGGTTGATCAACATGATAACATCTAGCCTGCTGCCAAGTCTAGTTCTTCTTATTCTAAAATCTGTTACCCTACCGAGGCTAAGAATTCTTTGGTTTGGCTTGAGTGTATTGCTACTGGTGCTGCTGTCCACCCTTTGAGGGTGCATGATATCCTCTATGAGATTCTGATGCCTAAGTGTGACCACCATGAGAACTGAATCCTGTAGAAGATGCACTACCAATATGCACACTTGTATGCCCTCCAAGTGCCATAGTCAAGTTCTACTCCACTAGACGGGCTCTCTCCACTACTACCACTATAGTCTTAGGTTTGAAGACACAAACCCCTCCACTGATTTGGGCATTCAACCCCTGATAAAGTGCTACACTAACATAGTCTCATCATCTTTGATGCCCGCATACTGCATGAGCTCATAGGATCTACACTCATACTGCTCTACTAACATGGCCATCTGCCTCAACTCATGGAACTCATTTGTGCAACACTGCTTCTAATGATCTGATAGGAAGCAAGATCTGAATCTCTCTAAGAGCAACTCCTAAGAAATAGTACTAATATCTAAGTGCAACTTCTACTCCTCTAAATGCCACGAGGTAGAAGAAAACCCTCTGAGATGAAAAATAGCACATCCAACCTTGATGTTGTTACCATACAGATGCATGGTGAATCACCTACCTAAATCAAGTAACTAGGTCTCTGCCTCTAAACAACTACTAGATCCATCAAAGGTGGGAGGGCATGCCCTTAGAAGATCTCTCATATGACTAGCTAAGGTGGCCTCCTGCTTAGCTGTCAATTCTCTCCACCTAGGTGATCTCTCTCTTTCCCTAGGTTCTGGTTGATCTACCTCTTGTCCCCCTTGGATGCTCTACCCCCTATCTAGGGCCTAGACGGGCAAGGGCCTCCTCAAGTAACTGACGCAACTAAGCTCCCTCAGGTTGACCTTGTCCTTCCATATTATAACCTCTGCCTTCATGGGCACTCTCATGAGGGGAACTGGGAGGAGGTGTACCGTCACTACCTCTCCCACGTCCCCTACCTCTGCCATGACCTTGACCTCTACTTCTAGGCATCTACCTACAACACTAAAGGGTAATTCATTACACAGAGACAGAAAAACAAAAGGTATATAATTTAACCTATAGAGTTTAAGCACTAGGTCACATAATGGGCTCAACCATAACCAGAGTACCCAATGTTTAAACTTGGCTCTGATACCAAGTGTGACGCCCCATCATGTAACCCTAGAGAGTTAGGCTAATTGAGAAATAAAACACAGATTTTTTTGAAAAGCAAGTATTTGTATTAATCACTAGATTAAATAACAACTAATTACATCATTTAGACTATATGATCGACTAACATCCCTAGGGAACATAACTGCATCAAAGAATTATAAACAAAGATCATTAACAACATAATACATCACACATGTCCATACATAATTTTGATACATCATAAGAAGATTACACCTTTCATTTACAAGATATGTACAAGTACAAATAAAATCAAATATAGAATTACATAATTACAAGGCTTCTTGACTGATTACATCAAATTACAATATAATCATGACTATACAATTCTGGAGGCATAATACAAATCTTAGGATGCAAATACAGGTCTAGAACTGGTAAAATACATCTACCATGAACATGAACCAAAATGCCAAAGAAAACCAATGGATTAAGCTCTTCCACCTGACCATGTGGAACCCTAAGGTCCACCCCCCAAGTTAGGAGATAACGATGAGGTTCCACCAAGATAAGGATCAAAAGGTGCAAATAAGTAGGTACAAAATTAACACAGAAAACACAGATCAACAAAAGGCTAAACATGACTCTAGAGGAAGAACAAAAGGTAACATAAAGGAAGTAACTATGCTATAGTAGGAAGAGTGTCATCGCATGGCCCTAGCATGGGTTATCTAGGCTATCTCTCTCTAGAAATTGGCCCCCATCTATGGTTATCCCGACAGCCTCTCTCTAGGCACCGACCCCATAGGGTGACACATGCGGAATTGACACATCCTCTCATGAAGACAAGGAGTTCGATTATGCCAACTATGCCTTCTCATCCCATCCTTAGCCTAAGAGAGCGCTAAAGGCATGGGTGAGGCATCATTATTATCTTATTATATGTTTATCTACCCAAACCCACCTAGGTTAATTATTAGGTTATCACTTAGTTCTAACTTTCATAGGGTTATCCAGGCAGCCACTTTGGGCACCAGCTCCACTATGAAAGCCACTCCCCCACATGCAACTAGTACCCCTATCATGACAAAATAAAAAAATACTACATGGTATCACTCATCCTATAGACCAATATCATAACAAGATTACAATAAATACCAATGCCCAATTAATAATCTTTCTCATCTAAGTGGAAGGCATCAAGATAAATCATAATCACAAGACAACTCTAACATCCTCTAGAGTTGACAATACTAACAACCCACACTAGACTAGTTCAATACCTACTAGAGAGAAATGGTCTAAAGAGGAAATATCAACACCACTGCACATGATATAACATTCATTTGACATAATAATTGCTTCACTAAAACACTCCATACAAGGCCTTAAGAAAATAAAACTATGAGAATTGGAAATAACATTAAGTGCAAGCAAACCACCTTCTTTAATAAAGCACAAATGTTGCAATGTGATAAGAACTTACAATATCTAGGGGTCAACTTTCAAATACGATTATTGCCATAATTCAACTATAATCATATAAGTTTACCCATAACTTAAGTTAAAGAGGAGAACTATAGAACCCTATTATTTACCAAATTAAACTTACAAATTTTAACTAATGATTGAATCTTATTTGATATGGAGATTTGATAGACAGTATGGATCATCTAGGAGAGATAAATTTTATAAATTTAATACCTAAGTTAGAACTAATACCAATTATTAGTCAACTCATAAACCAACATTCTATTTCTAATAACTTAAACTAGTATTCTACTCACTAACTACAATAGCACAATTAATTTATGGAGATATCTAGCATTCTTATCTATCTAGTAACCTTACTATCCTACAAAAATTTTCCTATAACATAAGAAAAAGAGGTTAAAATCCTAAACCTATAAATCTACTAACTTAACCCTTGAACTGACATTTATTGTAAACCATGTAAAAAGATGAATAGATTTTATCAAGCTACATAAATTAACATCAAAGTCACAATGTGATAACCATTAAATATTCTACTATTCCCAATTTACTAACCTAATGAATTTTAGAAACTAAGTTAATTCATTTCTTATTCCTTATAACAATACCACCATGACTCTCTTATCTTTTAATCATTAACCTATACAAGAAGTATGAATTATTTTATTACTATTAATACATCTACAAGAAAGTAAATCATTATAGGATTCTAGAGATCTACCTATCCCCTAACGATTTATTTGGCTAACAAGTAGAGGGTTTCCAAAAATAAAAATAAAAAATAAAAATAAAAACCATAATCCTTATGTAGTGCCCATCTGTTTTTCACTTTCATTGTATCAAGTATGTTTGGCATTTGAATTATTTAGTTTGAATTGTGGGATTGATGCTTTGGTTAATCATGGGATTAAAATAATATTGTTAGTTATAAAGACATTTTTGATAATTAAATAAATATAAATACCTTTATGTAAATATAGTTTATCGAAAATATATTATTCTTGAAGTTAAGTTAATACATAAAAATAATTAATGTTAAAGGAGTAATATATTATTATGTGACTGTAAAAATAAATGTATTTCATTTATGTGTTATCATAAAACCTATATTTAGCAAAGACTAAAATAAAATCAAATAGGAGTTATTGGGGGAGGAATCTTCTAGAAGTGGAAGAGGAAAAGTCTTCTATAGGTTTTAAAAAGATCAAGAAATTTTTGGGAGAGGCATTCTTTCAGGGAGATGGAAAAGAGAAAAGGGATAAAGAAGCCTGCAAGCAAGAAAAGATGGAGAGAAGAATTAGTGAAAGGCAAAAAATAGTGAGTTACAGAGAAAATTTGGGTGGTGCAGAAGGGTAATATGTTACAGAACGCTTCTTGTGCCATTCAATCTTCTTACCATGCTCATTTCCTTTAGAATTAACGAAGGATCCAAATACAAATCCAAGTAAACTGTCAAATAGAATCTAGGCTTATGAGTGTGTGGAGATGGTGAAGGAAATAGGGGATCTAAAGGAATAGTAAACCAGTGAGGAAGTGGTGGATTTTAGCTTTATGCAGGTATGCTTCTTTGACAAAATACCTCATAGATACTCAGTAGTATGAGAATAGTTTCTCTTTGTAGGTTTTATGGGATTGCTATGTCTAGCAAATCATACTATCTATGTTCAGATAATATGATTATCAATGTGAGAAAACAAATATGATAATATTCCTTGGGCATTTATAAACTTGTTATGCATTTAAACCCTTCAGTTAGTTGATAAACCAGAGGTGTAAGACTTTGGAGTCAATTTGTTAATAAGGCTATCAGGTCGACTTTTATTTCTAGTTTTGGAATAATTGGTATTAAGAGCTGAATGGATTTTGGGGTTTTATTTGTGATACTGTGTAAATAGAATGATGTACATATATATGTATTGTTTTAATGCTAAATACATATACATATATCTGAATATAATTGTGTTTAGGTCTTGTGAACATAGGTCGAATACCTTCAGGCCAAAGGGGTTTTGAATTATTTTTCAGAGTTAAATACAAGAATGATACCATGAGAATTTCTTATGATCAACAAAATCATTGTTTAACAAACCCATTTTTGCGCCTATCCTACAATCGTTGCAGTCTGAAGACCACATTTTCTTTTCTGAGGCATTTTGTAAGGCAGTTCTCACGCCTTCTCTGTGTATTAAACTTTTACATTCATGTCTAGCAAGGCGCTTGCACCTTCAATTTACCTTAAATCTTGCAATTTGATATGCTTTCCAGAGTTATCTATGATGGGAAAGGGACGTAGTTTTTTCTTTGCTATTGTCATTTGATTTTGCATTAAATTTATTAGAGCCTTTATAAACCAATCCAGTTGGTGCATACCCTGCAATCATTGCATCCCATGAGATGACTTTTCTTTGATCCATCCTGTTGAATAGTGCCTGTGCCTTGGTTGTGCTTGCACATCTTGCATGCACGTTGATCTGTGTCGTACCAGCTCTGGCAATTTCGTCGTCAATTGCATTTGCTTGAAAGTTTCTAAAGCCTTTTTCAAGAAATCCATTCCATGCATACCCTTCTTAGCATTGCATTTCATGAGATGACATCTCCTCAGGGCATTCTTTCAGACAGTTCGCATGCCTTGTCAATAGTTTTATTTATTCATTTTGCATACATGTCTACCAGAGCATGGTTGTTAAATCATTTATGGCTCTCTTCGATGGAAAATCATACCCTATTCCATATCTTCCATCATGGCACATGATGTAGGTAAATATCGTGGAACCAGGCTTAACACCTAATAATTGTATATTTCAGACAAGTATATAGATCTTGGAGTTAGCCTCTACCCATTTGCCTGCTTGTAGACAGGTATATAGATGATTGAATTAGCCTCTACCTATTTGCATTAACTATGAATTGACAATTTCAGCAGTGTTTCTCTATGTCCATTTATTATCTTGATAAGAAATTTATTGGAATTTGTCTATGGTCTAAATTAAATTGCATAAACAAAATTGTTAGTCTTCCCCTGCCAGGCCTTTCCGAACCCAGTAATATTTCAACCTCAGCCCAAATAATTTTAAAATATGGGCAATGAAATTATGAATAGTTTCACTATCCTATTCGCAGAGGGCACAACTTCATGGACTTTTCCAAGAACCTCCCAGCTGAGGACCTTATTATTGATAGCTAGCCACATACAAATGTCGATCTTCATGGGAGCTCTATTTTTTTTCTAGAATTAATTCCACCACCAAATAATAATTTCCATGATGAGTAGCAAATAGAGCTTTATATCTTTAGAGAAGATAAGATCCAAAATAATTTATTGTTTATCCTCACAAAACCCTCCCTCTAATTATTTTGATGTTGGGATTTGTTTTGGTCTGAGTGTCTTGAATCTTAAGGGCATATTTTTCTAGGCACCTAGATGCTTAGACCGTGCCTTTTCTTCTATAGTTGAAATGTTTTTATATCTAAGAAAGTATTCTATAATCCAATGAATTCTTCTTATTAGTTGGGGATCTATCCAAAATAAATCATTTTGTCTATAGTTATAATATCAAAAGGAAACTAGCTTTTAGTGTTTTAGTATGACATCTATCACATGTCGTATGGCAACAAGAATAGGAAGTTTCAATTCTAATGATAAAGTAATTCATTAGTAAAATAGAAGTTTATATATATAGAAATTCTAAGTACTTTCTCATTTTTAATAAAAAAAGAAAGTATGTAATTCTTAGATAAGGAACCTTTCCTACAATTAGAAATTTTATAGATTCGCTTCTATTTAGGAAATTGTTTCATACATGCAAATTAATGAATATAATAATATGATTTACTCTTATGTTGAATATATTCCGTTAGTTAATTTCATATGCTATATTTGTTTTATGAATAACTAGGAATACTTAAATATAGGTTATATGTATTAAAGTGTGATCTAACAAAGGATAATCATCAGTTACATTATTAATGATTTAAATATAGAGAAAGTATAGTTTTCCTTAATGGCCACTTGCTTTTGAATTAAACTCAATATTGAGGATAAGTGGGTAGCTATATAAGTATAGTTAAATGATATTATAGAATTCTTAATTTATATTTATTGATTAAAGTTTAGTTTTATTGTGTTTTGATATCCTTAATATTGGTTTATTTTGTTGATAATTAATTTTGTGATGTTATTTTTTTAAAATAAAGTTTTCATAACTTTTTGTATTTTGTTGAATTAATTTAGAACGACATTCCAATGAGGAGTCTTACAAGGGGAATCATGTGGAATTAGGTACCTTAGTAAGGAAGAAAATGAATCTATTGGTTTCATGAAATTTTATTTTAGATGATAATCTCTTATGGAAATACTTTTATTGTGAAAATAAAGACTTTATCCTTTAGATTAATATTATAGATATAAAATATAATAGATGAGATTGGAAATTGATAAATTTAATAAGAGTTTCATTTGCTTTATTGATTAATCCATTATCAATGATAGGTAAGAAGTAGTTGAAGTTAATAAGGCATAGAGTTAACAAGATTTTTGTCTCTACTTAAGACAATGTATTTTTTTTTATAGCTTGTAATTATGAGGTTTAGCTTGAGTGCATCTACTGGGTTAATATGTCATAGTTATAGAAATTTTAGAACTTAGTTTGAGGCACAATAAAAGGCATGAATATGAATTTATGGTGTAAAAATGTTATTAGACTCGTCTTTGAAACATGAATTACAATCTTCATAAGTAGAACTGAATGCTTGTGTCAAATGAAGTTATTGTTAGCTAGATTAGGAAAAAGATATGTGGTAGATAGATTTATGCTTTTGTATTATGTGGCTTGGAATGAAATTAAAAGATTTTACTATGATAGTTAGTTATCTAAATGTCATAACTAGGTGTTGCTTGAGACTCGGTTACTTAGGTGATTGGTTAGAATCTTTTAAGTGGAAATGTTAAGAGTATATTTTATATTTAAGGTATCAATTAAATGGTATGAGAATTAAAGCTCCTAATTAATAGTGTACATGGTGAAAAGAAGAAAAAGTAACCAAGCATGTTTTATACTTTGCACATGTTGTACTAATGTCAAGGTTTGGTATCTTGAATTCATTAAATTATATTGTTTCATGTGGTATACTAATGTGAGATAAACTTATTATTTTAGTTAGTTCAAACCTTGGGGATAATTAAGTAATTGGTGAAAGAAGTTAATACATTAGATCATGCTTGTTTTGTGTGATTTTTCTTGAGAATGTTGTGGAATAGGTGAACCCTCATCTTCTTCGATCCTCATGTATGTTTTGAAATGTGAATGTGAATCTTTGTTTGAGAAGGAGTCGATCTCTTATGAATAGTATTGTAAGAGTCTTGAATTATTTGATACCATCTTGTGGTTGTAAGAACAAGTCCTTGAACTACGAAGTCTCTACACTACGCGTACATAGGCAAGACCATCATGAGCCCTCGAGACATTAGGTCGGCCCTTCGGGCCTTAGGTTGTCACTTCATGGAATTGATATTGTGTAATTAATAATCATGCAGGACTAATGTTTCTTTAGATGTGCAGTAGGAGACCTCTAGCCATGCTAGACTTAGAAGCTAAGAAGGCACCCTTCCAATTGGCATATGGATGATCATCTGGCACCATGGTAAATGGCTATACATATGTATAATTTAAATCTGAAATATTTGTATCTCACATTTTAATTACAATGAATGTGATATACTCTGTTATGTAATTTGAGATTTACTAAGTTAAAATTTGTAAATTATTTTCTACCACCTGATTAATTTCATTATTGTTACCTACTAATATTTTTCAGGGATAAGCATTACAAAAAGGTGTATGTGTATGTGTTTAGCTGATGCATTTATATTTAGAACAAACCATGGCTATTATTTAGATCATGTTTGTGTGTAGTAATGAGTTATGTATGTTGTGGAATATTACTTAATTTCAATAATGTAGTCATGTTATCCCTAGAGATGTTAGTTAACTTGTTGTATCAGACTATGTCATATCTTCTTACCATTAAGTCTATTTTAAAAAAAAAATTCTGCCCTTTTAGTGCTTCAGTTGATTTATCTCTAAGGTTGCATGGTGGGGCATTACACCTTAGCTTCTAAGACTTGAATTAGAAATTTTCTATTTAAATTAATTTGAAACTGCCAGATCGGAGGGACGGTTAAGTTCTTGACACTGAATTCCAGTATTATGCCTGAAAACCATGATGTTTCAAGGAAGGCTAATGATGAAAGAATCTAGAAACAATCTTAAAAAGAAAAGAAAAGAGTTGTTCAAGCTAGCTGAGGCGCACAGAGATACAAAAAGAATTTGCTGTTGTTCAGGAGGCTAATTATACACCAAAGCCAGTGAAGAAAATAGAGAAAAGTGATATGTGTTTGCTAGCATGACATTGCCTCCTCCAGAATTAATCTTATTGAGGAGACTAATATAATTTGATGGGCTTAAGGATTTGTGAACTCCCTATTCGGTTTACTCATTTCCCATGACTTCTTTAGTTATTACAATAGTCAGCTTCTAAAAATAAATAGGTATCTTCTAATGTGGAATCACCCATGCCACACTGAGGCCGATGTGGCAAGGGTTGTAGACATTGGTTAAATTAGCAATCAGATTGCTGAGGCAAGTGCCGTCATAGACATGTATGTGTAATGTGGAATCAACACAAAGTGTGAACAACATAAGACAAAAGGCCACATGACAATAGACAATGATGGATGAATATGTACAAGTAGGTTGCTGGAAACACTGCGATGACATTCAAGAATTAGCAATGGGCAAGTTTTAAATCTACTCCACAATTTAAAAAAAACACATAGAAGAATTTATATATAGGGTATACAAACTGTTGAGAACATGGCCCAGAGAAAGTAGCCTCATGGTTTGCAATAGTTTCTAGTATGCACAAAATGGATCTTGTAACAATGTCCTCATCTTCTTTTGTTTTTGTTCTCAAGCAGGTTTAGTGGATGAATGCTGAAAAAAGTTCTTAGTATGTAGACATGGTTGAGCTCTATGGTTTACCTTGGAGAAATTCAAAATACCATTAAATTTAGAGGTAGTGGTTTGAAAGGTGCAACTAAGGGATTAAATTTTGTAGAGCAATGCATTAATGGTGGCATAAGGAAAGCTAGTAAGATCAGTTGTTTCCAAATGAAGAGTAAGGAGAGTTATGAGCTCTAAAAGATAACATTACAAATGTGTCATACCAAGGGGAAAATATGCTATCTTAGAAGATTAATCAAGTCAAGATCACCCACAGAGGAATTAAACAGAATGAACATAGAATCACAATAGTTTAGTGTTCAAAATCTTAAATCTAGAAAACACATGCTTGAAAAGAGAAAGATTTCACATTTGAAGATATAGTCATCTCAAGAACATATCAAGAAAGTTAATTTCAAGCCTTCAAATCCTCTTGTATTAAATTCCCCTCCTTTTTCCTCAATTCTTTAGCTTTTGTAAAAAAAATTCCCTTCCAAATTCCCTCTCTCCTTCAATTAATTCCTCATATTGTAAAATTGAAAAAGCCAATCAATTTACCTGCTTCCCTTATCCATTGCTAGCTATCCACGACAAATCACTCAACAATTAAATTATTAAATAATAGTATCTTTCAAGCTAAACAATATACTAATATAATCACCAAATATATTATTAATTACTTATGATTATTTTCATTATTACTAATTATCAAAGTTATTAATTGAATTTTTATTAAAAATACTTATTCAATATTCCCAATTTTCTCAATATTTATTAACAAACTAGATAAATACTAATTTACCTAAACTTATTATTATTATAATTACTATAATAATTAATGCATCTCCAACAATTACACATAGGCTATAAACCAAAAGATCAAACAATAACCACCACATACCAATGGAAGACCAATACCTGAGGGGAAGTACCATTGAGTGACATCTATACCAATGACTACAAACTAATGATAATGGCTCACATAGGGAACCCCATGTTATCTCCCATCCACATTATCCATTGGTATCAAGGCATGCTTAGACCTGCTAAGTCAAGTGGAGTTGATGCTTGGTACGTACAACCTGCATCAAAATGAGGTGTTGCATATGAGCATATACATATATAACAACCACATAGTGTCAAGGAGTCGCAGCATAGTAAGGTGCTCATAATGAGTAGTACTACACTATCCCTTCACTAAAGACATGTCATATAACATAAAAATCTGTAACTATCAATCAGGTATCAACCAATTACATAATATATGATAACTCTACTCTACATAAACATCTAACCATTAACTCATCATTTCAAAACACATCATTTCTTATAATATCAACAATGTCACTATAATGATCATAACAAATATCAACAACCACATTAGTAGTCCATAATCCATAATGAGCATAACTAAACATAAACAAAAAGTCTATCATCCACATGTCTCAAAAATGTCTAAGTGTAACCGAGATACTATCACTATCAAAAATCCAAAAAGAGGGGCACTACAATAAAAAAGTATGAATCCAAAATAAATATATTTGAAAGGCATTGAGGATACTCCTCAATATAAATGTTTCATTTACGAATAGTTAGATTTTTCACATATCATAAAAAAATTTACAAAAAATGAACAACAAACGTATCAAACTTTTACAAAAAAAAATACAGTCAATTCATTTGCACGAGTCTGTACCTCATGCAAAACATTGCTGCACAATGGTAAACTACCATACTTTGCCACTCCACAACTGATAAGATGAAACAAACCACTAGAAATTTTATCATCTTTGTTAGAACTTGAGGAGAGACTTATATTGCCTCAAATTGTATTTGCACAAATTAGATAGTGGGGACATAAATGGTTGCAAATGGGATTTGACTGGATCAATAATTAATGTTCCCACAAATATCAACATTGTCCAAAAAGTACTTCCACGATCAATTGATGAAACAATTAAAGTTGCAATTGCATTCAAAAGGAAATTGCAATACAAGAATCCATACCAAGTTGGCATTGTTCATCCCAATCATATTAGAAAGCATTAAAAATATTAAGTCAAACACATTTATATAAGATGAAGAACATTTCTATAGACTACAAGTGGGAAATTTTCTTCAAAACAAGACATACTATGGACTCAAAAATAATGCAAATGTCTACTGATAGTGATGAAGATATCAATGATATGAACAATATTGATGAATATGAAACACCAGATCAATTTATGATCTACATGATAAGATAATTGAAATACCACTTGGCGAAGAAAACCAACCAATTGAAATAGTCAAGGACAAATACGTAGAAATGATGAACTTTCCAACACTTTTTTTGGCCATCCAAGAGATGAAGACATAACCAAAAAATTCACATATCAAAAATGGCAAAATGGGAGCTATTACATTCAAGTTGTGACTTTACAAATCATACAACTAATTTATTTTTCAAAGCAATGTGTGTCATCATAGATAAAATTGTTTCTAGTATATCAATAAAATATATTAAAGGTCAATTAAAGGGACAAACTCTACTTGCAAAAGTTGTTAAACATAAGCCAAATTTAGACAAATTTTGAAATTAGATATTGGATACATAGATTTAAACATATTCATATCTCTCTAGATTATTTGCATCAATTAAATAAAAACATATTTGCAATGATACGATAACTAGGCCCTCCAACATTTTTTTTTACTTTTTCAAGTGCAGAACATGAATGGACATCCTTAGTAGATGCATTAACCAAACTATATGAGAAAAAAAAAGAAAAATGAACAAAAACAAGAATGCGATATTGATTCACTCATTAGAAAAAACCTTGTTACTTTTAGTTGTTACTGTCGACATCAAATAAATTGCCTAAAGAAATTATTATGTAAATATCATACAATTCTTGGACATATCACTCACTTCTTCTTTGTAACCAAATTTTAGAATAGGGGAAATGAGCATGATCATGCTCTAGTTTGGGTAGAAAATGCTCCTATATATTGAATAGGTAATGTTTTTGAAATTGAATTGTTCGTAGACAAATATAGTACATGCAACACAAATTTTATTGACAAAAAACTTGCAAAGCTACATTGAAACTACCATACAAAAAGTTGTAAGAAAAAAAAGAGAGCACATTGTAGATATAATTTTACAATTCCACAAATGAGGAAAACAACAATACTTGAGCCGATCTCATCTATACAATAACTCTATGTATTTTGATGATTTTATAAATGAAATAAAAATTAGTGAAGTTGAATATACAAAAACAATACAATCAACACTCAATAAATGACCATTTTCCTAAAAACAAAGCCATCACATATTTGGAAAAATAGTTTTTCTAGAAAAATACCCCACTTGTGGGAAGTAAATACTAACACATAATTTGTTCTCAATGCATATGTTGCTACATCATATTGTTCATCATACATGATGAAAGTGGACAAATCTATGACTACATCTTTTAAAAGAATAGGTAAAGAGCATGAAATGACAAAAAATGATGCCATACAGATGACACAGACATTTGGAAAGACATTACTAAATCTGCAACAAATGTCTTCTCAACTTGCATCACACATAGTCCTATCACTAACATTAAATTCAAGTTCTAGAAAATGTCTATTCATAAACACATCTCCACCTAGAGAAAGAACATTCATTTTTAAGTCTACATCACTACTTAAGAAAGAACTTGATGCATTAAAAATATAATGTGTCAATCAATTATCGACTGCTATATGCATCATCCAAAAGAATTGAGACACATATGCTTAGCTCAATTCACTACATAGTACAAAATCATCAAGAACAAATATGCAAAACCTAAAAACCTAACATTATCAAAAATTTTAAATAAAACAAGAACATTGACTATGAAAATTATTGTAGAGAAAAACTATTACTATATGTTCCCTTTCAAGACAATGAAGATATATTAAAAGAAAAATTCAAAACATTTGTAGATGCATATGTATTTTATTGTAATATTGTCAAAGAAAATGAATGTAGATATATGTACAACTTCAATGCCATATGGCGAGATCTTGAAAATGCGTACAAAGAAGTTAAAGAAAATGAAACATCAACTACAAACGTAAATAGCAAACAACTTCATGATAATAATAATATCGACACATATTATCTAAGTATTGATTTGCAACGATTGCAAGAAATACAAACAAAAACAAAAAAAGATATTGGTTTTCAGATTGTTCCAAACCCAAATCTACATGAAAACTTAGAATACTATAATCTAAGAAGAATGTTAAACAAAGAACAACAAGCAATTCTAAAAGACATTGCAATGAAAAAAAATTAAACATAAGCAAACCATTGTACCTTTTCTTAATTGGTTTTGTAGGAATAGGAAAAATATTTATAGTAGAAGCAATATTCCAAATGTTGTTATGTATTTACAATTCAAATGAATTTTTAGACCCAATTAAACAAAAATGATTGATAATGACATACACAGGAAAAGTAGGATACAATGCATGTGGAATGACAATTTATTCTGCATTGCTAATGCCCTTTAACAAATCTACATTAATTCCACTCGGTAATGAAATACTAGATTCCTTGCAAAAACATTTTGAACAATTACAGGTCTTACTAATAGATTAAGTTTCTTTGATAGGAAGTTGATTCTTATATTTTATTGACAAAAGAATGAGAGACATAAAACGTAACCCAACAAAATTCTTTGGCAATATTGATATGGTCTTTTGTGGCGACTTTTACCAGGCACAACCGATACAAGATAACCTCATCTTTGTACATCCTATTATTAATAAAGAACAAGTTCCATACACTTTTTGGAGTGATAATATATGATGCTATGAATTGCAAACTTCAATGTGTCAAAGAAACAAAACATTTATCTCCATACTCAACAAAATTCTGAACTAACTCACAATCTAATAGCATTATAGAATATCTCAAAACCAATTGCATTCGACCTGCCCCAATTGACTCTACATTTCCATATATTTTCCATACAAATAAGGTAGTGGCTTCACACAATAGTAAAATGTTATCAATTGTTCTAGGACAACCAATTATCATCAATGCAATTGAGAACCTAGAAGAAAACTATGGCAATATAACAACATATTCAAATACAATACTACCGAAACAAATTATACTAAAAACAAACATGTTGGTTGAGTTATATGTTGGCAACTATACCATAAAAGATGGATTGGTAAACGGTGCTGACGGAATATTCAAGGCATATATAAGTAATAAAAAACTAGATGTGATAGGGATTCAATTCAATGACTCAAAAATTGACAAACAACAATCTACAAAACTAGCACAACTATATACAAATACAACTCCAAAAGAATTGGTACCTATACTATGAATAAAAAAGTCTCTATCAAGAGGGAAACATCCATCACAACTACAAATCCGTAAACAATTTCCAGTACAACTTGTATGTGCACGAATGATATATAGATCACAAGGACCTACATTAGAAGGCCTTGCATTTGATCCATTAGGAAGAAAGTCACATGGATTGGTATATACAACACTATCATGTGTACGAGATATAGAATAACTATACTTGTTGAATCCACTAATACCACCAAACTTCAAGGTGAAAGAAAAATCTAGAAATGAAATGCAAAGATTAGAAACAAAAGCAAAATGTGAGCTACAATATAATGTAAAAACAACTACAACAGGCACAAGGATATCTATCTTATCCTTGAACACATGAAGTCTAAAAAATCATATTGATGATATTGTGAATGACTATGACTTCATGCAATCAGACATAATATGTTTACAAGAAACACACATATTATATTTACCTCAATACATTGAACTACAAAATTGCCAATATGTTTCCATCTACAATAATTATGGAGTTATGATATATGTTAAAAAACTACAAATTTTACTGTCCAATCTTTTCAAAACTAATAACATAGAAGCTATTTTAGAAGCCATACTTGTTAACAACTTCCAAATTACAATAATAAACTTATATGCATGATGAACTACAAAAGTGTCTACAATTATAAATATAATTGACTAGGCAATACTTGAAATGTACCTTACTAACAATATGCTTATTCTTGGTGATTTCAATATCAATATGCAACAAAAAATGCAATAACAAACACATTAGAAAGATTTCACAAAAATAGAAATATAGATTTCCTACTTGAAAAAACAATCCTTTACAAACATCGCTTAGTGGCCATGTTTGGTCAAATATTGACAAACAAAAATACAAAATCTTCAAAATCGACACATATTGGAGTGATCATGACACAATTTGTCTTCTACTTGATATTTGACAAACATAAATTAAATAAAAACAACTAGCCATTATATAACATACTCATAACAACATTAGTTTATGAACTATGAAACCTTATATTTGTATACGATTTGGAATTACAAAAAAATCACCATTTATTTAATTATATCTCTTCACTAAATTATATTTAGAAAATATTATACATTTGGATATCATGCAACCACTTCTAGAAATTATCAATTACATTCACTTCTTACTTGGTAAGATCACACAATTTCCCCAAAATTTTCTTTAGTCAAATTTAATTTTTTTATAATATTTAATTAAAAGCTACAAGAAAAAGTGAAGATGTGAGTATTAGTTTATAACAAAACCTTTACATCATTCATAATTATTATTTGAAATTTATTATGTTTCATTGCTTTATAGGTCCAAACAAGGGACTTCCAAAATAATTTCCATAGAATACATAAATGCACATAAATTTCGAGACGTTTTTGAAGTTGAAGTTATTGTCATGTATCAAACTCATTTAGAGAAATCAAAAAACAAAATTGAGGTATTTAGTGCTGATTTGACTAATAAAAAAATAGAAATGACAATGACTATCAATTTAATTTGAAATCTGGTCCAAATATTTTAAAATAAGATTTTCCTAGGAGTAAGTATCTATATTACTAGTTTCATAATTGTACCTCAAACAAAATACAATCATGGTGATTGTGAATCTACTCTAATGTTGAGCCAATCAAGTGTTGTAGAAAACATCTCTCATATTTGTGAAGATTACTCATTCATAGCAAGTACAGTTCTATTAAGATGATGTTAGAAAGTACTAAAAATTATATAGTTGGCACTGTTGGCATAATTGTACTATCTTGCAAACAAAAATCTTTTCAATATTTGTTGGACATTAAATATGGAGAGATAGAATATGACAAGGCATAGGTAATAAACAAATCCATTTTTTTCTTATCTATTCAAATTTTGATTTTTTAAAAAATTACCTCCTCAATATTCTCTCACAAATGACTCTTCTAAATTGTAACACATACAATTGCACCCAATATTACAGGAACAATTTTACTTCATTGAAGAATGTGTCCTCACAAAATAATTTCCTTTTATATTTTTCAAAAATATTGTCAAGAGCTTTAATGCAAAAGATTGCATTCTTCTCACCTGTCAGTTAGCCTACATTACTCCTCTAGCAAATATGCCAACATTGATTCACCTTAAAAATCTTCTCCAAATAACATACCAGATAATTTTCCTCATTTTACCTTCTTCTATCTTTTTCTCTACAATTATATTCATTATGTAGCAACTACTAAGTTGAAATGTTTCACTCTATTTTTGATAAATTATACACATCACTAAATTTCCTTTCTTTACAATTCAACTATGTCATGTACTATTTTCCCTCTCAAATATTTTCATAGCATTGCTTCAACTATGTTTTAATGGTTTCAGATAAAATTACATTTGTGATTAAAAAAGGTGATAAATTTACAACAGTTTTCTCAATTCTCTTTGTCAATAACACTTAAATCTACTACCTCCACATTTTTTGGAACTACAAATGTATCATGGCTCTATGCCTAATTTCTTTATTGCCAGGTATATGGAAAATTGAAAGTTGCAAATGCTTTTTCCATTCCCTTCCAACTGACTTGTCCACTATGCAATTACACATTCTTCAACCTTAGTGAACTTAAAAACAAACTTCTCACTACAACAAATGCAAGAAGGACAATATCTACTCATATACGCATAATCTCAAATCCATAGTAATAGTAGATAATAATATAACTTTGCAGTGCTCTCTAAAAAAGGACATGTTCAATAGCTTCCTTCTAGAGCTTCAACAAATCAGTTATGAAAAATACATCCATGATAAGTCAAGAGTCATCTTCATTCTCTATGCCTTTCAAGTTCAAGGATACTTCACTCTGGACCACAATAATGGCATTCTTCAGATACAAGAAAATCAAGAATAAACAGGTATGCCCTTCCCAACTATATAATTTCTTTACAAATTATAATATTTACACTTAAAATTTCTTTTAACTGAAATTTCTTAAAACCTAATCAACATCTACAATCTCCTTGCATATTACTATGTTTTGATTTCATAGCCATGCACTCATGCAACTGCAACTTCCTGTCATCTAAAACTACAAGAAAGACTTTGAATTTACACATTTTGATGTTTTCTTTGAACATATTTTAGTCCACAAAATACTCTTACTAAACTCTTCAAATATGTTTTTTCTATAATTAGTTCTAACTGATATTAAATAGTTTTCTGGTTTTGACTACTTTTATATACCATAGTAGTACAGTTTAAATATTTTAAAGCTCTCTATTGTCAACACTTCCAATTTTCTATAATGCTCTATTTTGCTTGTTTACTTGTGCTATTCAACCTATGTTTAAAGATAACACCTTTATTTTCCACTATAATATAATTTGACTTTGCCAAGAATAACAGAAATCAAGCTATGTTATCAGTAGAGCTTCCTTTCATCTAATTCTACAATACATGTTTGATGTATAAAATAGATTTCAAATTTGTATTTTTTTTTAGTGATAGCAACTAAATAGGAAATATGAATTGCTCTACTTCATAATTTATCAACATTATAGTTTGTGCAAGTGTACTTTTCACACTGGTTTCAAACACCTAAATGGCTTGGGCTTGTTTCTGCTTGTTATCGATCTTTCTAGTGATCATCTAGTTAATTTATGTAAATTAATTTTTATCACCAGCATTTAAATGGGGAAATGTTGGACACCATTGCACAAATAATCAATAATGCAATTTCTGGGTGTACCATTTTTACAATGTTTTCCAATATGCAGACATATTTGCATTAGTTTTTGTTTCTAATGGATTCTCCTATTGGTGTTTTACTTTATTTTTAAATTTTTTTTCCATAGAAAATATATCAGCAATGTTAGCCCAAGTGCTTGTGCTTTAATACAAATGACGACCTTATGTAAAAGTGTGACCCAAGTTCAAATGATGTCTGGTGTAATATGGTAATCCATAAGAGTCTAACATCATTAGAGCATGATCCAAGTTCAAATATTGTGGCCCATAATTTTAGTAGACATGTAACAAGGTTGTGGTGAAACTCTTGTGTGTTTCCATGTTTGCAAGTCTTAAGAATGTAATCCAAATTATTTGATTTGACTAATGGAATGGATATATTGAGGAAACAACTCCTTATTTCAAACATAGATTTTTTTGAATTCAGATAGGTTTTCAAGAACTCAATTTTTTTTAGAGGACATCATATGTGACTTCTTTAAAAATGATTTGGAACAATTATTGAACACATGATGAGTTCTTGTTTATAGTTACTGATTTGACATGGTTTTTCATTCCAATTAGATTTTTGAAAAATCAGTTATCGAAGTGCTCTAAAATGATGACTTACAACTCTATGATTTGAACCATGAGGATTGATATTGTTGGTGTGAATAGGGTTATCACCTAACCAGTTTACCCTTGTGTGGATCATTTACATTATTTAACTATTTACTAGTTAAATAATATTCACACATCACACATAATTCACACATGTTAAGTTGACTTAGTGAGTCTTCTAGATGTCTAGTTGTGGACCTAGTTGTTGTTAGTTGTTGATAGTTGTCATCTTATCCTATAGTTGTCACATGTCATAGGATAATGACACTTGTCACATGACTACAACATCCCACGTTTTATCCGTGTCTTTATATGCAAGGCATATCATGTACATTTAAGAATAATCCAATAACAATCATTTGCATTCATTGATAGAATAGCATTATTCTCTCATTTGATCTCTCTTGTGCTTTCAGGAAGTCCTAGATCTTGGGTGGCTCCAATCATATCTAACTCTAACATGGTATTAGAGATCTAGGAAGAATTACTTTGTGTCAGTCATTTTTTTGAGAGATCTTGAGTGCAATTCTTGGTGGATCTTGATAGTTGAGTATGCTCTTCTCCTGCATCAAATGATGACTTGGAGAATCAGAAAGACTTAATAGAAATACTAGATTGGAGTGGGTTTTCCCTTTGTAGACTTGTATTGCAGGTCAATTTTGTAGCATGCTTCTACAAATCTGAGCACACCATTATGTTCAGGAGGTCCGAGATAGTCAAGATTGGCTTTTATTTTGTCCAAATCAGACACTGGAGGCCAAATCTATAGTGTTTTCAATCTAGGGGAGTGTTTACTTGATCTGGGAGGTGTCTTCAATTTTGGAGCAGTTTGGGCAAAATCAAGCCCTGCCATCATGCCCAGTATGCTCAAAAACTGTTAAATTGACTATAAAATTATCCAAATCAGACAAAGTTGCATCAAAAGGCAAATTTTTTTCTTCTTAACCATACAGAATCTCTACAGAGAATATTCTCTATGCAGAACATATTCTTTGCGCATAGCATATTCCTTCAAAATCTTTGATGGTGTTGTACATTGTAGGTGGAATCAACAAATATCCATTGGGTAATAAGAAATATTTGTTGGTATTTTTAATGATCTTAAGGTTTTTTCTGCAATGTTTTAATTACATGCATGCATCACAGGGTACGCTGTACCCTTAGCTTGTTGCTATAGAAATCACAAGCACTGTGGGGCCATCATGTGATGTGAGCCCCTCATAGCCCTCAATCTCCATTGATAGGCAACTATAAATCTTGGTCATTGTTTAAACCACCTAGTTGGTTTTCCAATCCATTAAACGTCAGGCTCTTCAGTCATCAGTTGTTTCAAATCATAGGTGGTGCAGGAGCACCTTACTCATTAGATTCATTTAATTGGAAAATTTGTAAAATGGAACCTTCAAATGAAAGAGAATTGTAATAGGTCATGTAATGGTCAATTCCTATGTAAATGAGCCATCAATAGGTCTCTGGGAGGTTGAAAATGTAATTGCTAAATTTGTTGTCAATGCAATATTACAAAAATGCAAAAAAAAGAACAATAGGATGGAATACCAAAGGTCATAGAGTAGTTGAGTTAGTTTCATTCATTTGGAGAAGTTAGAAACTGAAGAGTCATGATGTAATGTCTTTAAAAGGCCTTGTATCCATTTGTGAAGGTAGAGGGGAGAAGGTTGGAGAATGTGGGTTGTTACATTTTGATGTGATATCAATAAACGATACCCTTGTTTCTGCATTTCTGAATGTTAAAGTGCTGTTTCAGAGATTGGTATGGATTTGTACAAATTTTATATGACCAAAATGTGGTATGGATGGAAAGAGAATTGAGTCTACTTTCCATTTATTTTTGTTGCATCAAATTTTATTAAGATTTGAATAAGTTATGTCATTTTTATTGAGGGTAGGTCTGTAGAGTTTAATTTTCTGAAAATACAGTATGAAAATATGCATGGTACGGCCTGGTATAGCCTCACATTGATACATATAGTAGATGGATGGAAAGATGTGTGTTTCTAGTTTACAATTATTTTGGTTTGGTATAATTTCATTAAGTTTTGTGAGAGATATTGTAATTTTGGTGAGGACAGGTCTGAACGCTGGCTAGGGTTTGCAGTTTTGGGAAAAAAAATCATAACCTTCTCCCCTACCATTGGATCTTCATGAAAATTGGAGGAAAAATATGTATTAATGTTATCTTCAACCTGACCAAAGCAATTGGATTAGTTCTTTGATTTGTTAATGTTATTGACGATAGTTTTGGTCCTCCTACCTCTGCATCATATTGGTATCAGAGTTGGTGAAAGATTTGGGTGTTGTATTTGTTCCTGTCACTAAGAAGGCAGGTGAAGAACTGAAGGAAAGAATGTGTTGGTGACCATTATTTTTGTTACTAAGTTGTTTGGTTGCAGGTGCTTATTCCATCTAGCTGCAGAAGGATGTTTTCTGAGGTTGTGTGTGTGGGGAAACAAGATGAGGTTTGTCATGACCATTCTCCAATGGAGATTAGGCTAGATAAGGTTGTAGAGAGAAGCCACTGAGGAGAGTGTGGTAGGATGCATCACCAAGATCTGCTGTTGGGTGAGATGAATGGTTTAGTGAGTTGGTTTGTTGTGAAGCAGTGAGAGAGATGGATACCTGAAGAAGCACTTGATGTTGCAGCCTGAAGAATACTCCACTGATGGGAGTAGAAGGAGCCTAAGGATGCTCTGTGAAGATGGTAGTTTGTTCTATTGGTTGGTTGGTCACCTTTCTATTGATCTAAAGATTTGAAGCCTGAAGCTAAGAAGATTAAAGATAAAGACAGAGGAAAAAGATTTTGTTGCTGGTACATTTCCAAGGGACTTGGAAATTTTGTTGGTTGGTTGTATGGTGCAGGAGCACCTTACTCATTAGATTCATTTAATTGGCAAATTTGTAAAATAGAACCTTCAAATGAAAGAGAATTGTAATAGGTCATGTAATGGTCAATTCCTATGTAAATGAGCCATCAATAGGTCTCTAGGAGGTTGAAAATGTAATTGCTAAATTTGTTGTCAATGCAATATTACAAAAATACAAAAAAAAGAACAATAGGATGGAATACCAAAGGTCATAGAGTAGTTAAGTTAGTTTCATTCATTTGGAGAAGTTCGAAACTAAAGAGCCATGATGTAATGCCTTTAAAAGGCCTTGTATCCATTTGTGAAGTTAGAGGGGAGAAGGTTGGAGAATGTGGGTTGTTACATTTTGATGTGATATCAATAAAAGATACCCTTGTTTCTACATTTCTGAATGTTAAACTGTTGTTTCAGAGATTGGTACAGATTTGTACAGATATTATATGACCAGAATGTGGTATGGATGGAAAGATTATTGAGTCTACTTTCCATTTCTTTTTGTTGCATCAAATTTCATTAAGATTTGAATAAGTTATGGTATTTTTATTGAGGGTAGGTCTGCAGAATTTAATTTTCTAAAAATACAGTCTGAAAATATGCATGGTACGGATTGGTATAGCCTCACATTGATACATATAATAGATGGATGGAAAGACGTGTGTTTTTAGTTTACAATTATTTTGGTTTGGTATAATTTCATTAAGTTTTGTGAGAGATATTGTAATTTTGGTGAGGAAAGGTCTGAATGCTGCCTAGGGTTTGCAGTTTTGGGAAAAAAAATCATAACCTTCTCCCCTACCATTGGATCTTCATGAAAATTGGAGGAAAAATATGTATTAATATTATCTTCAACCTGACCAAAGAAATTGGATTAGTTCTTTGATTTGTTAATGTTATTGACGATAGTTTTGGTCCTCCTACCTCTGCATCATATTGGTATCAGAGCTGGTGAAAGATTTGGGTGTTGTATTTGTTCCTGTCACTAAGAAGGTAGGTGAAGAACTGAAGGAAAGAATGTGTTGGTGACCATTATTTTTGTTACTAAGTTGTTTGGTTGCAGGTGCTTATTCCATCTAGCTACAGAAGGATGTTTTCTGAGGTTGTGTGTGTGGGCAGACAAGATGAGGTCTGTCATGACCATTCTCCAATGGAGATTGGGTTGGATAAGGGTGCAGAGAGAAGCCACTGAGGAGAGAGTGGTAGGATGCATCACCAGGATCTGCTGTTGGGTGAGATGAATGGTTTAGTGAGTTGGTTTGTTGTGAAGCAGTGAGAGAGATGGATACTTGAAGAAGCACTTGATGTTGCAGCCTGAAGAATACTCCACTGATGGGAGTAGAAGGAGCCTGAGGATGCTCTGTGAAGATGGTAGTTTGTTCTATTGGTTGGTTGGTGACCTTTCTATTGATTTAAAGATTTGAAGCCTGAAGCTAAGAAGATTGAAGATAAAGACAGAGGAAAAAGATTTTGTTGTTGATACATTTCCAAGGGACTTAGAAATTTTGTTGGTTGGTTGTATGGTGCAGGAGCACCTTACTCATTAGATTCATTTAATTGCAAAATTTGTAAAATAGAACCTTCAAATGAAAGATAATTGTAATAGGTCATGTAATGGTCAATTCCTATGTAATTGAGCCATCAATAGGTCTCTGGGAGGTTGAAAATGTAATTGCTAAATTTGTTGTCAATGCAATATTACAAAAATGCAAAAAAAAGAACATTAGGATGGAATACCAAAGGTCATAGAGTAGTTGAGTTAGTTTCATTCATTTGGAGAAGTTAGAAATTGAAGAGTCATGATGTAATGCCTTTAAAAGGCCTTGTATCCATTTGTGAAGGTAGAGGGGAGAAGGTTGGAGAATGTGGGTTGTTACATTTTGATGTGATATCAATAAAAGATACCCTTGTTTCTACTTTTCTGAATGTTAAACTGCTGTTTCAGAGATTGGTACAGATTTGTACAGATTTTATATGACTAGAACGTGGTATGGATGGAAAGAGTATTGAGTCTACTTTCCATTTCTTTTTGTTACATCAAATTTCATTGAGATTTGAATAAGTTATGGAATTTTTATTGAGGGTAGGTCTACAGAGTTTAATTTTCTAAAAATGCAGTCTGAAAATACGCATGGTATAGCTTGGTATAGCCTCACATTGATACATATAATAGATGGATGGAAACATGTGTGTTTCTAGTTTACAATTATTTTGGTTTGGTATAATTTCATTAAGTTTTGTGAGAGATATTGTAATTTTGGTGAGGACAGGTCTGAACGCTGCCTAGGGTTTGCAGTTTTGGAAAAAAAATCATAACCTTCTCCCCTACCATTGGATCTTCATGAAAATTGGAGGAAAAATATGTATTAATGTTATCTTCAACCTGACCAAAGCAATTGGATTAGTTCTTTGATTTGTTAATGTTATTGAGGATAGTTTTAGTCCTCCTACCTCTGCATCATATTGGTATCAGAGCTGGTGAAAGATTTGGGTGTTGTATTTATTCCTGTCACTAAGAAGGCAGGTGAAGAACTAAAGGAAAGAATGTGTTGGTGACCATTATTTTTGTTACTAAGTTGTTTGGTTGTAGGTACTTATTCCATCTAGCTGTAGAAGGATATTTTCTGAGGTTGTGTGTGTGGGCAGACAAGATGAGGTCTGTCATGACCATTCTCCAATGGAGATTAGGTTGGATAAGGGTGTAGAGAGAAGCCACTGAGGAGAGAGTGGTAGGATGCATCACCAGGATCTGCTGTTGGGTGAGATGAATGGTTTAGTGAGTTGGTTTGTTGTGAAGTAGTAAGAGAGATGGATACCTGAAGAAGCACTTGATGTTGCATCCTAAAGAATACTCCACTGATGGGAGTAGAAGGAGCCTGAGGATGCTCTGTGAAGATGGTAGTTTGTTCTATTGGTTGGTTGGTCACCTTTCTATTGATTTGAAGATTGGAAGCCTGAAGCTAAGAAGATTGAAGATAAAGACAGAGGAAAAAGATTTTGTTGCTGATACATTTCCAAGGGACTTGGAAATTTTGTTGGTTGGTTGTATGGTGCAGGAGCACCTTACTCATTAGATTCATTTAATTGGCAAATTTGTAAAATGGAACCCTCAAATGAAAGAGAATTGTAATAGGTCATGTAATGGTCAATTCCTATGTAAAGAAGCCATCAATAGGTCTCTGGGAGGTTGAAAATGTAATTGCTAAATTTGTTGTCAATGCAATATTACAAAAATGCAAAAAAAAGAACAATAGGATGGAATACCAAAGGTCATAGAGTAGTTGAGTTAGTTTCATTCATTTGGAGAAGTTAGAAACTAAAGAGTCATGATGTAATTCCTTTAAAAGGCCTTGTATCCATTTGTGAAGGTAGAGGGGAGAAGGTTGGAGAATGTGGGTTGTTACATTTTGATGTGATATCAATAAACGATACCCTTGTTTCTGCATTTCTGAATGTTAAAGTGCTGTTTCAGAGATTGGTATGGATTTGTACAAATTTTATATGACCAAAATGTGGTATGGATGGAAAGAGAATTGAGTCTACTTTCCATTTATTTTTGTTGCATCAAATTTCATTAAGATTTGAATAAGTTATGGCATTTTTATTGAGGGTAGGTCTGGAGAGTTTAATTTTCTGAAACTATAGTATGAAAATATGCATGGTACGGCCTGGTATAGCCTCACATTGATACATATAGTAGATGGATGGAAAGATGTGTGTTTCTAGTTTACAATTATTTTAGTTTGGTATACTTTCATTAAGTTTTGTGAGAGATATTGTAATTTTGGTGAGGACAGGTTTGAACGCTGCCTAGGGTTTGCAGTTTTGGGAAAAAAAATCATAACCTTCTCCCCTACCATTGGATCTTCATAAAAATTGGAGGAAAAATATGTATTAATGTTATCTTCAACCTGACCAAAGCAATTGGATTAGTTCTTTGATTTGTTAATGTTATTGACGATAGTTTTGTTCCTCCTACCTCTGCATCAATAGGTAAATGCATCTCCTGGCAAAATTCAATAACTCTGACGGTCTATCAGATAGGCAAATCTTCACCTAGTGGCAACTACCATAGTTAAATCATGTAGGAAGTTCAAATTTCCATGGTTAAAGACTTTGGCCCAATGGCATTTAAATATTTTGTAGTGGGCATCAATCAACCTTTGGCAGTCTATTACCTCTGGCAGTCTAAAATATCTCAGCGAACAAACATCGCTGGCAGTGATCTCAATGTCGTCGACATCCATAAAAAAACCATGTGGAAAATTTTCTAAACTCATTGGTTGTTCATATTGATGGTAATCTTTAACTAGCGAGGAGTTAAACCCCTACTAACGATAATCCCGTCCTTCTCGCCGGTGATCTCCACAAATTGCTAAACACTTATCCCACCCATGGTGATGATTTATCTACAAGATAGTTTTAGAATATCAAAATGTGGTTTCTGCACGTAGATAGGTAGTTTTTTGCATAGACGGTGTCTTTTTCTTTCTGTGGAGAATATTTCAGCAGATTGAAGGAATATTCCATCAACAATGGGGACCTTTTTTGTTTCTCAAAGCCTTAAAAGGAGGTTTTTTTTCCTTTTTGCATAACTTTTGCACATAGAGGCCAAATCAAGTAAAAAAGACATTGTCAGAAAGCAAATAGAGAGCACTTCACAGTGGTGTCAATAGTTTTCTAAAATTTTGTTGCAGGAGAAAGATACATCAGTTGAAGATAGATCTTTGTTTTTAGTTTCTGAGATCACAACTTTTTGCCACAATCTATGACATTTTGTGATTCTTGCAGCATTGGAAAGGTATTTAGGAGCTCTTCAAATCTATCAATGCACTTTTCTCAGATTCAGCTCTAGGTTCATTTTATTCAATTTGTCAAATTTTTGGCTTTTGAGTGATAACTTGGAGATTTTGACACTTGAAGAAGTGAAACTTGTTTTGGAGGGATTTGTTTTCTCTAATAAATCAGTGTGAATAATTTTAATCTCCCTTGGATATCAGTTTTAAGAGATTTCCATCTTTCCCATTTTTGGTCCCTTATGGACAGTTATAAATCACACTAAGTATAAAGTGCCACAATCATTCTTTTTTGGGGGGTGATCTCTTTGATTAAGTGATAGGGGGTTGCACTTGTGTTCTTTTTTGGTACTCTTGCATCATGCATCCAAACAAACTTCCTCTACTCACACCATATAACTATCATAAGTGGGAAACTAAACTGGAGATTCATTTAAGAAGTTTGAAAATTCATATAGTAACAATGGGTACAAAAATTAAACCAACAACAGCTGTAAAAAATAGAAAGTGGTACAATAGATGTGATCAAGCCTATGGAACACTATGCTTGTCTATTTCTCCTCATCTCCTTTTTCATATTGAATCTTGTACTACACCTAATGAAGTGTGGACTACCTTAGAGAATCTCTTTGGTAAACAAGATACTATGAGAGGTTTCAAATTGGAGAATGCACTAAGTGGTTTGAATCTAACTAATTTTACAAGCATCTAAGACTTCTTCACAAAACTAAAGTCACTTAGATTGCATATCAAACAATGTGGAATTAAGAAAGAGGACACTCAATTGATTCTTTCAATCCTTGCCAAGCTTGGTCCTAACTATTCATCTTTTGTTTCTACCTTTTATGCTACTATGGACGCACTTGGGAAATCTTTCACAATGCCTTCACTTGATGAGTTTGCCGCATCACTCACAAGGGCACCAACTAAGTTAGTACACATGGGGAAATTGAAGTCTTCTAGACCTCAAGCAATTCTTGCTAGACAAGGTATATAGGATCAAAAGGCTTCAACTGGCAAAGCCAAGAAACAAAAAATAAGGATTTCAAGAACAATGATCAAGCAAAAGAGTCAACCAAATAACTTAAGTCCTCATCTTCTCCCAAAGAGGAATCATCTAAGAAGGAGAGACCAAAGTGTGCATATTGCAAGAAACTAGGACATGATGAGCATAAGTGTTATGAGAAGACAATTGATGAGTTGACTCACATTATTGAAAAGAACAATATCAAAATGCCATCATCATCACCTAGTACATCCTCTTCTTTGACACCATCATCATCTACACAAATAGGGACAACAGGAATTACCAATGGGACAAACAAAGGAAAAGGATAGGCACTCTTTGCTTCTACAAGTCTTCAGTCAGAGAGATGGATTTTTGATTTAGGAGCTTCTCATCTTCCGGCATCTTCACAAAGGATATTCTCTTCATTTGAGTCATGTACTTCACCACCTATTTTGATGGGTAACAATACATACATGCATGCAATTGGTAAATGAACAATAGATATTGGTGAGGGCACTCAATAATGTGTGTATGTACCTTTCTTGTCAACCAATCTCCTTTCCATCTACTATATTACTCATTGTGGTGTAGGGAAGACAGTTTAGTTCACTCCTAATTTAGTGATCATACAAGACTTGGAGAGAAGAGATATCATTGTTGTTGGGATGGCTGATAATGCATCTCGCTTGTATACTTTCTCCCATTTTGCTTCTTCTGATGATGTAGATCAATTGATTGATTTTCACACTCATGCGTCAAGTGTGAATCATGTTTCCAAGGAGAAGTTTGGTCACTTGAACCTTGGTGTGCTTCACCCACTTTGGTTCTTGAGACTAGTGTTGAGCTTCCATCAACTCAATCTTCTACTTCTTCAGAGATTGGCATTGACATGATTTCATCTACTTCAATAGAGTAGGATCATTCCAGTCTTTCAGACACAACTTTGTGGGATACTTTCTTGGCAGGTATATCAAACTTTTTTTGTGAGTCTCATATTTCAGATTTGGAAGACATAGTTGAAGGGATATCTCTCCTCTTTGATGACAGTTACAACACATCTATTATCCCATCTACTTCATCTTTGGAGGTTGTTCTTCATAAGTCTACCTAGGATTTTGGATTGGTCACACATCATTACATCGTGCCATTCTTTGATTCTGACATGTGGACACTTGAGCAATCTTCAAAGGCATCCATCATGAGACTTTTTCACTCATACCTTGAGATAGTGTTTCCTCTACATCAGCCTTTGGATTGGTTTCTTCCTAAGGGAAGAGATGTTTGCAGGTACAAGACACTTTCTAGTTTTCATCTTCAGGCATTCACCATCGACATAGGAGCTACTTCAATGTGGGGGGAGCCTATAGTCTCACACTTTATCTCTTATGGGGGGTATTTGATTGCATATATGTGATAGGAGTTGTCCTTGGGGGTTTATGTTGAGTTCTACAACTATCACTTCTTTCACCTTCATTATTTCATGCATTCTCACTTTTGGAGATGAGTTTTTCCCCATGCGGTTTTCTCCTTTTCTTAATGAAGGGGGTAAATCATAAAACACATAATAAGAGAAATTGAATACAGAGAATAGAACTTTCTTTTATTGATCTAGGTAACTCATTACATTATAGAAGCTTAATTACAATCAGAGGAATCAGTCCTCCACAGGCTGCAACACACTACAGCTACCATCACCAAGCTCTGGAATCTTCCACCTTTTGTAACCCCCAAATCAGCTAGGGTTTATGTTTTCCTGCCTATTCTTGACTTTACACTTGCCCCCTTAACTTTAGTACTTCCCAGGGTTCCCAAAAATGGTTATTAATAGCGTTTTTGGCGGCCAACAACCTAATTTTGAAATTTCCATCTCCCTCCAAAAATAGGTCAACTTCCGGGAGCCATAACTTTTGATTTGGGTGTCGGATTGATGAACCGTTTTATGCGTCAAAAATCTCACAGAGTGCTCTACATGCTAGGAACCTGCTCTACTAGTTTTGGCCATTTTCAGGCCCCTATGGGGCTGTTTAGTGCCTCAAACCTAGATTTGAATAATTTTCAGGCATTTTTTAGGAAACAAAAACTTTAATATCTTTCAGCTCGCAAATGATCTTCGTGTGATTCCTTTGCCAAAGTCTTATATTTCCATTATGTAACTTCCTATAAATTTTGACTTCATTCTGTGCCCAAATGCAAACTTTCTAAAAATAGCAGGTTACTATTTTTAGCAGTTTAGAAAAATAGAAAGTTCTACATCATTATTTAGGCGATTATGGGACCAGAACCACAAATTTTGAGAAGAAATGAGAAGAACATCAACAATTTTGAAACACATCTTTTTTTGGGTGATGCACGATTGCCCTTACACCACTGGATGCTCCTGCATCAGACACCTAGGGTAATTTGAGAAGTGACCCTATCACGTCTTATGTGTTTGTGTGAGGAAAACCCAAATGGTCAACCTCTGCCTTAAACAACCAAGAAGAATCTTCAACAGGCCTTCCTTTCCATTTCACTAGATATTCTTCATATTGCCTATTCTGAGTACTTCTTCCCACATGGCTATCCAAGATCTCTTCTATCTCCTCCATTAAAGTAGATGCTGGAATACTCCACTGTTCTTCTGTTGGTCCATCCTCTGTTCCACCTTCATGATATTCTGTTAAATAAGCAATGTTGAAAAATAGGGGAAATGTTGATCCCACTCGACAGCTCTACCTCATATGCATTTCCTGAATCATGTTTCCTCAAAATTCTACATGGTCCAAATTTCTTCATTTTCAACTTATTATATGTTCCAATTGGGAACCTTTCTTTTCTCAAATGAACCATGACTTCATCTCCTACCTAGAATTCCTTATATTTCCTCTTCTAATTTGCCTTAGCCTTGTACTGAATATTTATTTTATTAATGTGCTTTCTCACCTCTTCATGTAAATTCTTTAGATGTCCTATAAAGTCTTCAGCTTTAGCACTTGTCTTTTCTCTATTGTCCAACTTCCTTAACTCAAAAGCATTTCTTGGGCTATTTCCATATACAATCTAGAATGGTGATTTACTAGTAGTCCTATTGACATAATTGTTGTAAGCAAATTTTGCCTGTGGTAAAATCAAATTCCATCCCTTGGGCTTATCCCCTACTAAGCATCGTAGCAGGTTACCCAAACTCTTATTCATCACTTCTGTCTATCCATCATTCTGTGGATAGTGTGCAGAACTAAACTTCAAATATGTCTTCAACTTCTTCCACAATGTCCTCTAGAAATAACCAACAAACTTGGTATCTTGGTCTGAAACTATGCTTTTTGGTAGACCATGTAGTCTCACCACTTCCCTGAAAAATAACTCTGCAATATGAACAACATCATTAGTCTTCTTACAAGGAATAAAATGTGTCATTTTTTAGAATCTATCCACCACCACAAAAATAGAATCATGTCCTCTTAGTGTCCTTGGTAAACCAAGAACAAAATCCACGCTAATATCATCCCATGGCTTCTCTGGTATAGGTAATGGCTGATACAACCCTGTATTCTGACTTGTTTCTTTTGCCATCTGACACACTCTGCACAAATTTTCTCACATCCTATTGCAACTGTGGCCAATAATAATTCTCATCGACAATGGCAATGGTCTTATCTTGACCAAAGTGTCCAGCTAATCCCCCCACTATGCTTCTCCTTAATTAGGTTCTCTCTCATGGAACTCCTTGGAATGCACAATTGGCTTCCTCTAAACAACATGCCATCTTGGATTATGAAACCCAACCATTTTGTCTTGTCCAAAGTAATAGGTTCCAAACAACCTTTCTAAGCCTCTACAAAATCTAGATCTTCAGGATACAAACTTTTGAGCTCATCAAACCCAACAACCTCTATCTTCATTTCTATCAACAAATTTTGCCTTCTGCTCAAGGCATCTGCAACTCTATTGGACTTCCCACTCCTATGCTTCAAAATAAAAGTATAGCTCTGCAAAAACTCAACCCATTTTAAGTGCCTTTGATTTAACTTTCCTTGACTATTGAGATATTGTAAAGCCTAATGATCAGTATATAAAACAAACTCTTTTGGAAACAAATAATGTCTCCATTTCTTCAAAGCCTGAACTATTGCATAAAACTCTTGATCATAAACATAATACTTTTTCTTGGCATCATTAAGCTTCTCACTAAAATAGGCAATGGGCTTACCTTCTTGGCTCAAAATAGCTCCTATACCACTACCACTAGCATCACAATCTACCTGAAATACCTTATTAAAATCTGGAAGTGCCAAAACAGGTTGTTCTACGACTTTCTGCTTCAATGTGTCAAAGTTTTTGTCTGCTCCTTTAGTCCATCTAAACTCTTTTCTATCCCCTCTCATTGTCTCAGTTAGGGGTCACAAATGCTACTAAAATTCCTGATAAACTTTCTATAAAAACTTGCCAAACCATGAAAAGATCTTACCTCCGTTGCACTCCTTGGCGTAGGCCATTCAATGATAGCTTACTTTTTCTGGGTCCATCTTAAGACCTTCCTCTGAGACAACAAATCCCAGGTATACCAACTCCTTCTTTGCAAAACTACATTTCTTCAGATTAATCAGCAACTTGTCTTCCCTCAACTTCTCTAGAACTTTTCTGATATGCATCAGATGCTCATCCCAAGTCTTACTGAAAATCAAAATATCATCCAAATAAACAATAACAAAACTTCCCAAAAAAATTTCAGTACCTCGTTCATGAGCCGCATGAATGTGCTCAGTGAATTGGTTAGCCCAAATGCCATGACGAACCACTCATACAAACATTCCTTTGTCTTGAAGGCTCTCTTCCATTCATCTCCTTCCCTGATACAGATCTGGTGATACCCACTCTTCAGGTCAATCTTCGTGAAGTACTTGGCTCCACTCAAACAATCCATGATGTCATCCATTCTTGGCAATGGAAATCTATACTTGATCATTATCTTATTGATGGCTCGAGAGTCTATACACATCCTCCATTCTTCATCCTTCTTTGTTGCTAGTACTGCAGGTACCGCACATGGACTTAGGCTCTCCCTTATCAGTCCCTTCCTCAACAACTCCTGAACTTGTCTATTTAGCTCTTCATTCTCTGCAGGGATCATTCTATAGGCTACCTTGTTTGGCAAACTGGCTCCTGGTATCAAATCCATTTGATGACTTATCTTCCTTACTAGTGGTAAACCTTCTAGTACATTATCAGATATAATGTCCTGGAACTCTTCCAACATATTTGAAACTTCTGCTGGTACATCTTGACATTTCTCTTGACTAATCTTAGGAATCAATGCAAAGCAATAATGCTCATGCTTCGTACCCTCCAAAAATTTCCTACCATCTACCAAGCAAATTCTGGTAGTACTACATACCTTTTCTTCCACCTCCTTCAAGGGGTTCAACTTATGATGAACTCCATCCTTTGTTAGGGAATATGTGTTTGCATGGCCATCATGGATAGCACTCCTATCATATTGCCACGGCCTCCCCAATAGCATATGACATGCATCCATTGATATGATATCACACAACACCTCATCATGGTAGTCACCAATCTTGAACTTCACTAAACACTGCTCATTGACCAAAGCTCTATGGTCCTTTTGCAACCATGCAATCTGATATGGATGCGGATGCTTTCTTCTTGTTAACTTCAACTTGTCAACCATCTCCTCTGAAACAAGATTATCAGTGCTTCCACTATCAATAATAATATCATGACACTTACTTTCACATTTCCATCTTGTGCAAAATAAACTCTTCCTCTTATTAGGTTCTCTCTCCTCATTCAGCAAGGTTCTTCTGACAACTAGGGTTTCTCCCCTTTTAGCATCTTCAGAATGCTCAGAATGTGCATCTTCATCTACATGTGCAACTCGTGCATTACCTTCAGGTCTTCTATTTGTCCTTCCTTGATGTTGTGGACACTCATATGCTCGATGCCCTTCTTCTCCACATTAGAAATAGGTTGCTCTGAAACCTCCTCTTCCAGGTCCTTGCCCAGTTCTACCTCTTCGTCTTCCTCTTTACTCACCATTGTTCTAGTCACGAGGGTAGTAGGTATTATCCCCTCTTTGATTTCGACTGGTGCCTACTTCTTCACTTTTTTTTTGATCTTCATTATGGCCTCCATAGGGTCTTCCACCAATCCTTCCACTTTGACCTCTTCCCCTTTGCTTGCTATCAAATCTTTTGTTCAACTTCTCTTCCACCTTTAGGGAAAACTGGTACACATCTTATATGGTGGTCATTCTGACCAGGCTCAACTCCTCTTGAATACTCAGCCTCAACCCTTTAATGTAACAGGCTACCTTCTCCTTGTTGGGCTCTGCATGGCCTATCCTGATAGTAATTTTATAAAACTCTTCTGTATACCCCTTAATAGACTCGTTACCTTGCTTCAGTCCTTGTAGCTTCTTCAGCAACTCCATCTCATAGTGCACAGGAATGAACTTCTTCTTTAGTTTCTACACCATCTGATCCCATCTGGTGATCTTTCCTTTTCCTCTTCTGTTCCTCTCTAATTGAACCTACTTCCACCAAATATTGGCATGGCCCTTCAACTTTTTTTTTTGCAAACTTAACCTGATCTAGGTCCTCCACATCTTCATACTCAAAATATTCCTCCATGTCATTGATCCAATCAATAAGCTGTCCTGGATTCAAATCTCTAGAATATGTAGAAACTTTGATCCTAGTCCTCTTTCTGATCTTTGAAATGGCCCTCAACAACCTAACTTTTGCAGGATCTTTGGCAGCTTCTTGTTCTTCCTCAGATAGCTCTTCTTCATCTTCACCTTCACTTTCTTCTCTCATCCTTGGCTCAAACCCTCTTCCTAGCTCCTCTTGCAATGCATCAATTTGCCTTTGTAGGGCTCTAAAACCCTCTTCCATCAAAGCATTCCTCCCACCATGATTTATTTGTCGAGGCATCTTGATCTCTGTAGCAAACCCACAACCTCAGGTCCTAGTGCGAACTACCTCATGGTTGGTGATCTGTCTACACACTCATGAACCCTTGCTCTGATACCACTTGATGAAGGGGGTAAATCATAAAACACACAATAATAAAAATTGACCACAGAGAATAGAACTTTCTTTTATTGATCTAGGCAACTCATTACATTATAGAAGCTTAATTACAATCAGAGGAATTAGTCCTCCACAGGCTACAACACACTATAGCTACCATCACCAGGCTCTAGAATCTTCTACCTTCTGTAACCCCCAAATCAGCTAGGGTTTCTATTTTCCCACCTATTCTTGATTGTACACTTGCCCCTTTAACTCTACTACTTCCCAGGGTTCCCAAAAATGGTTATTAATAGCTTTTTTGGTGGCCAACAACCTAATTTCAAAATTTGCATCTCCCTCCAAAAATACGTCAACTTCCTAGAGCCATAACTTTTGATCTGGGTGTCTGATTGATGAACCGTTTTATGCATCAGAAAGCTCGCGGAGTGCTCTACGTGCTAAGAACTGACTCTACTAGTTCTAGCCATTTTCAGGCCTGTACGACGCTGTTTAGTGCCTCAAACCTAGATTTAAATAATTTTCAAGCATTTTTTAGGAAAGAGAAACTTTAATATCTTTCAGCTCTCGCAAATGATCTTCACATGATTCCTTTGCCAAAGGTCTTATATTTCTGTTATGTAACTTCCTGTAAATTGTGACTTCATTATGTGCCCAAATGCAAACTTTCTAAAAATAGCAGGTTACTATTTTTAGTAGTTTAGAAAAATAGAAAGTTCTACATCATTATTCAGGCGATTATGGGACCAGAACCATAAATTTTTAGAAAAAATGGGAAGAACATCAACAATTTTGAAACACAACTTTTTTTAGGTGATGTAAGATTGCCCTTACACCACTGGATGCTCTTGCATCATTTCTCCACTTGAGATTTGTTGTACATGGGTACCTAACATGGCCTAGCAGTGAGGACCCATCCATCATCTTGATTTAGTCAGCTACTCTCTAAGTTGCACTTAAGGGGGGTGTTGGTGTGAATAGGGTTATCACCTAACCAGTTTATCCTTGTGTGGTTATTTAACTATTTACTAGTTAAAATATTCACACATCACACATAATTCACACATGTTAAGTTGACTTAGTGAGTCTACTAGATGTCTAGTTGTGTCTAGTTATTGTTAGTTGTTGATAGTTGTCATTTTATCCTATAGTTGTCACATGTCATAGGATAATGGCACTTGTCACATGACTACAACATCCTACATTTCATCTTTGTCTTTGTAAGCAAGGCATATCATGTACATTGTAAGAACAATTCAATAATAATCTTTTGCATTCATTGATAGAATAGCATTATTCTCTCATTTGATCTCTCTTGTGCTTTCATGAAGTCCTAGATCCTAGGTGGCTCCAATAATAGCCAACTCTAATAGATATTGGGTGTGGCACATGGATTAACTTTTACACTTATTTTTTGCAGTTGATGATCCTATTTAATTGATAGTTGTTTTGAATGCAATATAGCTGAGGTTGAGTTTACCAGTATTTCTAACTAGAATTTTGCACATATTTTAGAAAATTAATTAATATATGTCAAACAAAAAGATTTCTAGAGAAAAAATGACTAGCACTATCATTAATGTGGGTGGAAACAAAACAATAATTTTAAGCCATAACCAAATAGTTTTGTTGTACTAGTAGACATCTTGACTGATTACAATTCACTATTTATCATAAACCAAGTTGTTCATTATATAATACTTTAAATCTTGAACAATATTGAAAACTCATCCCATGAAACCTTTAAATCTTGAACGAATGTCTTACTTGCTATTCATCTATTTTCATTCTAAATTTTCTCCTCCTATAAAACACAACTCCCCTGGAAATAGTACTATGTGTTTGATTTTCTATGAGACATCTTCTTTTCTTTTCCTGTGAGATTGGTCCTATGGAAAAACAAAGCCACAAATAGATATTATTTTCTTTAGTCAATGAATAAACAAATTAAATAGTCCTCAATTTCTAAAACATATATTTGTTTATAAAAATTAAAGATTAATACATTATAGTGGTGGAAACATAAATTGAACTAGATAAAATTTATCATACCCATAATATCCCAGGCCTATAAAGTAGAAAAATATAAGTGGACTCCCTCATATCTAAGAATGAAAGGAAAATAGTTTGCAAATTTTAAATGAACCTCAAGATTCATAGATTAAATAATCAACATACGAAGAACAAATAATTGGTACTAAAGTAATTGACTCAAACCCAATATTGATGTAGGATAGAATTTCATATCACCACAAAATATTATTAGAATATCCTACTTTAGAATTAAGAGAAACATAATTTAGTCCAATACAATAAAGTTTCCTTCTGGCCAAAAAAGAAAGATGCCTTTTCCCCCATACATTTCAAACATACAAAAAAATAGAATGGAACTATTTTTCTCGTATACAATTACAATAACTGACATATCATTACAAATAAGAGTCTGTATAGAGAAATAATAAAGAAGTTCAACAAGCATTTGATAGATTAAAACATAATTATCGAATTGTGTTCTCAGACTCCTCTTCTGTGTCATCTGACTTTTTAAGTGTATCTTATGTTCCCTTATGTGTTGCATCTCCCATCTTCAGACTAGTATTCCATTTTCTTTGCATAGCTTTAAACCTCACTATTCCCATTTTTTACCACAGCTCAAAAAATTAGCTGAACAGATTTAACATTTATCATTTTTGAGTGAAGCCTAATTTATTTATGTTATGTACTAGTTGCATAGTTGTTATGACAAATGCAATCTAGTTATTTAGATGCAGAAAAGAAAAGTTTCAAATCATTCATTGCATTGCAGAGTAGTAAAATGAGATAAGTATTCATTCACCACAATGGTTATTCATTTACATGTTTGAATACATAAGAGAATAAACATTACATTGAAGGAAACTAAGACATAGCAGATGTCCCACACAAGCTGTGGGTTATAACTGAACTCATACAAATACAAAAAAAATACTATGCATCTAATGAAAGAAGAGGGAAACACATAGTCATCATTGCCTTGTTTTGGTTGATCTTTGTAGTAGCCTCCAGTCTTGCTCCCGACCTTGGCATGTCCCTAAAAAACTGTAGGAAAGGTCATGTTAGAAGCTTCAGTTATGAAAATCCTTCATCAATCAAGAGGGGCATAATACTTTAGTTATAATGCATTGATCATAAGAGAAACATCCATATGCAGAAGGAACAAAAGAGAAGCAAACATAAGAGCATCATTGTTTTATTTTAATTTGTTTGTTTCATGTGTAGGTATAGGACAAATCATGAAGTTGTTTGAAGACATTCAACATGTGGTGTCAAATGGGCTCCCAAAAGGGTTGAGCCTAGCATGTTTCTACCCCTTGATCTCATAAGGGATGAATAGAAAGAAGGAAATCATTGATGACATTCACATGACAAGCTGAAGGAATAGCAAGACAATTATATGCATCGGTCCCATTTCAAAGACATGACCATGATTTCACTTCAAAGTATGAAATGCAACCAAGAGCATGACCTGAACATATGGAGGACAAAATTCAATGCATATAACAGCTTATCTACTACTCCAACTGTTATGAACATGACATTCTCAGGTATGATAATGATCAGGAGTATACAATGCATTTGTAATCATCAGACTAATAACAAGATAAGTGTTCACAAATGTTTATTATCTGAATATTGCTTACTAATACATGGTCAATAATACAATTGGAGAATTCAATATAAACTAGTGAGCATGTTGCAAAGATATGTGAGTACCAAGCATCATTCTTTCTCATTTAAGTGGAGTGGTAGAATCAAATTTAGTTTTAAACCACATAAGTTGTCTTTTAAATGATGAAATATATCCAATTATGCCTCAGTTTTTGCTACTAATAAGTTGAGCGTCAGAACAGTGTGTATCACATGTTATATTCATTGCATATCTATAAAAGAAAGCATGACAGTATTGCAGATTTGTAGTAGAAGAATACGAGATAGCTAGGTCAGATGGCTTATTTTTGTCTTTGGCAAACTTCAAAGGATCAAAAAGAACATTTCATTACATGTGTGTAATAGATCATCATTATCATGTGACAAATGAGTTTTTGAACTATTGCAGTGAAGAGGGACATCAAGAGTCATCATGTGTTACAGTGTATACAGAGCAAGTAAGTGTTGTCTTCATTTGTTACAATGCCACAATGTCATGAAATAGCCATGGTCATCATCATGTTTGAACTATCTAATTGCTATAGTCCACTAAATGGACAACTAAAGCTATTGAATTGAAGGTGTGTTTGCTGCTATAGAAAGAAGAGGAGTTCTAAGTTTAAAATTGACAGTACACATTCCATATGCAACATCTATGAAAGAGTAAGTTAAGCTACAAAGGTAGAGAATAGTGTATGCAATCATCACTTCTTTTGAAGAATGATAGTGAATATAACTAAACAGTGACAGTATGAGAAAGAAAATATCATGTGTTAGTATATGCTATAGGAACAACTTTGTGCTCAAGAGATTAAATCATTTTTTCAGTTATGAAAATGACATTCTCAGGTATGATAATGATCAGGAGTATACAATTCATTTGTAATCATCATACTGATAACAAAATAAGTGTTCACAAATGTTGATTATTTGAAGATTGCTTACTAATACATGATCAATAATACAATTGGAGTATTCATTATAAACCAGTGAGCATGTTGCAAAGATAGGTGAGTACCAAGCATCATTCTTTCTCATTTAAGTGGAGTGGCAGAATCAAATTCAGATTTAAACCACATAAGCTACCTTTTAAATGATGAAATATATCCAATTATGCCTCACTTTTTGCTACTAATAAGTTGAGCATCAGAACAATGTGTATCACATGTTATATTCATTGCATATCTATAAACAAAAGCATGATAGTATTGAAGATCTGTAGCAGAAGAATACAAGATAGCCAGGTCAGATGGATTATTTTTGTCTTTGACAAACTTCAAAGGATCAAAAAGAACATTTCATCACATGTGTGTAATAGAGCATCATTATTATGTGACAAACGAGTAGTTGAACTGTTACAGTGAAGAGGGACAACAAGAGTCATCATGTGTTACAGTGTATATAGAGCAAGTAAGTGTTGTCTTCATTTGTTACAATGCCACAATGTCATGACATAGCCATGGTCATCATCATGTTTGAAGTATCTAATTGCTATAGTCCACTGAATGGACAAGTAAAGCTACTAAATTGAAGGCACGTTTACTGCTACAGAAAGAAGAGGAGTTCTAAGTTCAAAACCAACAATATACATTCCATATGCAAAGTCTATGAAAGAGTAAGTTAATCTAAATAGGTAGAGAATGGTGTATGCAATCATCACTTCTTTTGAAGAATGACAGTGAATATAACTAAATAGTGACAGTATGAGAAAGAAAATATCATATGCCAGTATATGCTACAGGAATAACTTTGTGCTCAAGAGATTAAATCATTTTTTTAGTTTCAAATCTAAGCTCTCACAATAAAAGAGCAGATTATATTCGTAGCACAGTCATGGCATTAAATGCCATTTATGTTCTTTTTTCCAAGTACTCATATCGAGTTCCAAAACCAACACACTTTGCAAAGAAGAGAAAGGAAAAGTGGTTAAATAAAGCTGTCCAGGCAGGCTGTGATTAATGATTGTTATACAGAATAAAGAAGTGAAACCCTTATCAGGTTTTAAAAAAAAAGGAGTCTCCTTTCTTCTTACATACAGTCGAGCAAAGTAAGAGTAGTTTCTATATAGTGTTGTGACAAAAGAGAAAAGAAGTTTCGTGTGTCATAGAATGAAACCCCATCTCACAATCAAAGAAAATTCATAATTTTTTACATCAAAAGACAAGAGTGAAACTATAGAATTGCATTACATGCCACGGCCATGCCATGTGTGAAGCTATTTCACATACCCAACAAACAAAGAAATGAAACCCTCATCACAGCTTCATATAGACAGACATAAAAGAAACAATAGTGGAAACAATGATATGGAGGACTCACTGTGATGTAGTAGAGAAGAAGATAATGGCCGCAGCCAACTTGAAATGAGAACTTTGTCAAAAAAATTTGCCATTTTTCACAAGGTTCAACATAGAAAAGCCAAACAATACATATCAAAATAGAGAAATTGAATAAGGAGCTACATGGCCACGGCCATTTAAAATATATAAACCATTAAAATACAGTAAGATGTCATTTTAAAGCTTAGCCAAATGCGGCCTATCATTTTGGCTGAAGAAGTGCAATGTTTTGACCTCAAAGAGCATCAAATGGAACAAAACACATAGAGCATGAATACCTAAGTCGGCAGCCATAGTTACAGAGCCAAACTCAATGCCCAACAAAATGAAATGACTGAAATTTGAGGGTTTCACGTTTACTTTTGTTTTGATGTCCTTTTCATTTTGACCATGCAAAACAATATAATGATTTTTATCCAAATGAGATCGGGGTCAAGACCTTGTGTTTGATGATGCCTAGTGATCATAAGGAGAAGTGGCCAAGAGCAAAAATAATATGGTTTGTTTCATTAAGTCAAAGGTAGACATTATCATGAGTAAACAAGGCTTGTGCCTTTAGAATCTTGCCAATGTCTTGATATCATATGGGGTTGACTCACATTGGAGTTTAGTTATCATTTGACTTTGCATGTGGTTGAGTGTCTTTGACCTCCCACTTATGCATTGTTTTTTTATTCCTTCACATGTTTCGAATATATGCATAAGATCAACTAAGAATCTTGGAAATGTGAAGAGTATGCAAGATGATGACATAGTCAAAGGTGTCAAATATGACATGTTGGCAATACATGGGCAGTGAGTTGGTGGTTTTTCAAGACATATGGATAACAATGAGGTGGCAGAATATTGACACATGGAGGCCATGGTGTCAAGCCTTTCAAGGCTTTCATTTATTTTTACAAATGTGAGAAGTATTTCATTTTTTTTATGATTTTTATAGAAAATCGTTTGTGATATCTTGTAAATATCTTGGTGAAATTATAAATCAGATATCATTTTATTTTTGCAAAAAATCATATTGATAGGATATTGATTAAAATTGTCATATCATTGTAAAGTTAACTTTAAAGCAATGAACTTATAAATTGCTTTTAAAGTTTAACTATTTTAGGCAATTTATAGGCTAAGAGAAAGTCAAATATTCCATTTTGATTTGTTTTATTTAGAGCCATATAGGACAATTTTTTGTAGCTTTCATGAGCAGAGAAAAGTAGTTTTATGGTGGGACCACATGAGAGGGCAGTTTTACAGCCTTATTTTCTAGATTGGTGACAGATTCAGCACTTTATTTTTGGCTTTCATGAGTAGCTCAAAAATGGACTTAGGGTCTATTTTTAGGAGCTTTTTCAGCTTTCTTCAGAGGAGATCATTTGGAGACATTTATAGGAGAAAAACTTAGTTTTTTATCAGTCAGTTAGTATCAATTTCTTCTCTCTTGTAGAGTTGTATACAGGCAGTTGGCTAACACATTTTATTTTTTATGCATTTTATTCCTTTCAGTTCTAATACCAAATCATCTTGCTTCACATATTTTTGCAATCTTGATCTGATGTTATATTGTGACTATTTAAGCCCTTTATTGTGTCTCAATACTGTTAAAAACGTAGTTCTTTCTGGTTGCAGTTTGTGCTTGATTTAAACCTTGTTGCAAATTACTTAACGGATAAACTATCAGTGAAATTGTAAGGATTCAGGTTAGAGGATCTATTTGTGAGTGATAGATTTTCATCCAGTTTAGATTTTAGAGGTAATTTGCATTTCAGTTACATTTTTCTATCCCTTTTCCCCTTAAGTCAGTAGATTAGAAATTATAAGAGAACCATCTCACTCTAGAGATTCATTCTCATGAAGGGAGACCCACATCTGAGAATGATTCCATGTTTCAACAAGTAGTTAAGTTTTCACAAAGCTTAACAAGGTTGCATACTTGAATTGACACCAACTTTTGGCATGCCCAGTGGAACTCTAGAAGCAATTTGAGAGAGATTTTTACCCTCATAGCTGTTGTTCTAGTATATGCAGCAATTTTAACAGTCTTTAGAGGCTTTCAATATACCTGGCAACTCATTCCCTCTGGTTTGGATGCAGATTAGTGCTTGCAGCTTATGAGAACTAGGTCTAATCTAGACCCATTTGACTACTTACAGCTATCTACACCTAAAAGGAGAGGCAGACCAGCAAGAAAAACAATTAAGTCATCAAGAAGATCAAAGTCTACACCTTCTCGATTCAGATCTACAAGCCCTATCAAAATAAGTAGAAGTCGAGTGCCGATAGTTTAGATACCAATAATGGCTAGGTAGTATGCATTTGTTGCTTTCAATGGAGGCAACCCATTACAACTTGCACAAAGAGATGATATTCCATTGACAACCCTAAAAAATTTTCCTTATTTCACTGGAGAAGATCATACTACTACTGCTGAACATATTCAAGATGTAGCAACCTTGTGCTCCGTACACAATGTCACTCAAGAAAATGTCAGAATTAGGCTTTTAGCTACTTTGTTGAAAGGAAAGGCCTTACAGTGGTTCAGAGGACTTGCTGAAAATTCAATAACATCCTGGGACTTACTAGGAGATGGGTTACACAAACATTTCGAGGACAAGTCTAATCATCTCTCACTATTGAAGCAACTGAGCACCATCAAAAGGGCACCCCACGAACACATGGCTGATTTCAACTACCAATTTTAGAGAACCTAGGATAGGATTCCCACAACAGTAAAACTTTTGCCAAGGCATGCTTTTTTGTTTTATCTCAAAGCTTTGAGCAGTGAAATTTTTGTAATGATACAGTCTATGGGAGGGACCATGCTTCTAGATTGATTTGAGACCATTGTTAGAGTAGAAAACTACCTTATTCAGGTAGGGAACATAGCCCCTAGGCCTCCTTTACTTATTTTCCCTAAAATTCAGTCATCTATGGCTATGGCAGTGCCTCCTCTAGCTCTTGTCCCACCTGTTCTAGCAATAGGAGACCAAACAACCCAATGGACTATTGTCCCAGTTCAAACCCAAAGTACCCTAGAGTTGGAAAATACTTTAAGGACAATTGCAAATAAGCTAGTGAATATGGAGAAATGCTTTCCCTATCAAAATTAGTATTAGCCTAATGAGTAAAATACCCAATATCAGCCCAATCAACAATATAGGCAATCCTTTCAGGATGATCCTCAAGGATAGAGAAAGAACTATAACCCTCGACCCTTTCAGGCTTATAATCCAAATTTTGTTAGTACCTCAAGAGAACTTGTACCCACACAGAATAATCTGGTTTAGGACAGTGACTGGTGTTATCCATGTCACCAACCACATAGTCAAGCTACCTGCACAAATGGAGTGAGAAATTAGGAACTCATGGTTCAAAAAAGCTATGCAAATTCGGAGGAGGTTAATGGTGAAGTTTAAACTCAGTAGAATAAGGTTGATGTGGTCTTAATGAATTGGGAAAATTTTGATTTTTGTAGTGTAAATTATTTCCAAGGTTAGAATCAGCAAAGTACATATGTTTCAGCCAACACAAGGTCAAAATTGAGAGCTACAGAAGTAAAGCAACAAGCTGTAATAGTACAATAGTAGGATGTAAAGGATAAAAACCAAGTTTATTTATCACAAACTACCCCTGTACCATAGCAGAAAGTACAAATTCTACAAAGGGACCAAACAGTACCAATGAAAGAACAACTCAAAATGCAACAATGGTCTTCACAAGGTCAGATTGATGCAGTTGCAGCAAGAGGACAGCATAAGGTAACCACTGTTGATTTTAATATAGTTGATCATATTAAGAAAGCTGCAATGAGCATGTCAGTTATGGATGCTTTACGTATCCCTAGCTAGAAAAAGTTGCTACAAGAAGCATTGACTGAACTCCCACTTTCCAAGCATTCTAGTCAAGAGAAGGCCAAGGTTTTACTTGCCAACAATTCTAAAATCAAAAGTGGACAGCCACCAGATGAGGTAAAACCACCCCCTTTCTATCTAAGTCTCATTATTGGTGATAAATTGGTTCATAATTGTATGGTAGACTTAGGGGCAAGTAGTTTAGTTATACCCAAAAGTTTATCTAACTCATTAGGATTGGTTTATGAGCCCCTTGCAAAAGGAGTAGTACAGTTAGATAGGTCTGCACTTAGTACTTTGGTGATAATAAAAAATCTACCACTCACATTGCATGCTTGTCCTAATTTTGCCATCCATTAAGACATCTACATCATTGACCTTCCACCTAGTTTTGTAATCTACCTTTCTAGGGAGTTCACAACCAAATTGGATGGGTTTCTTTCCTCTAACTAGACTCACTTGTTCTTTAGAACAAGGTATGACATTAAAGTAACAATACAATCTAAACTAGACTCACTTGTTCTTAAGAACAAGGTATGACATTAAGGTATGGAAAGGACCTTATTGAGTCTTATGTTCACAGCCCAATAAATGTTAATCTCTACATCACCCGCATGTAGCAGGATGAACCCATGAGCCTAGATCCCAATGCACCTATAGATGACATAAATTTAGATGATTGGATAGCTAAAGATCATGAAAGTGACCCTTTCCATCACACAGATGAGGTAGGACTAGGCATCTATATGATACAGGAACCTGATGTAGTGATTCTTAATCTAATTAAGGATCAAAATCAGTTAGAGCAACAATAAGATCATCTTTGGAAGCTGTACTTTGATGGATCAAGATCCAAGATGGATGCTAGTGGAGGTAATATGTTAATTTCACCTCAAGGAAACAAGTATTATGTTGCCTTAAGGTTTACTTTTAGCTACCCAAATAATGTAGCTGAGCATGAGGCCCTGATCCATGGTTTAGAATGGACTCAGAAAAAGGGTATCAAATCTATTCAAGTTTATGGGGATTCTGAGTTGATCATTAACTAGGTTAGGAATCTAAATGTTGCTAAAAATGATCTGCTCAAAAAGTACAAGAATAGAGTGTTGGATTCAATTAAATTTTTTGATGCTTTTAATCTGATTTTAGTTCCCAGGGATCAAAATAAGTATGTAGATAGGTTGACAGCCTTGGGATCTCAATTTGAGATTCGTGACCAGTTCAGAATGTTGAGGTACAACCATATGTTAAGATAGTTGTTAGACCTTCTGTACCTAACAATAGCATTTCATGGCAAGTATTTAACAATGATGAACAAATCTTTCTTTTTTTAAGTATAGAGACTAAATTTGTAGCAGATAATCAACATAAATATCAGCAGCAATTTGAAGATCATATTTCCCAGTTAAGGACCAACAAGTTGCCAAAGGGATTAGTCACATTAGAGTCAGTGTTTAACACTTATGATCAGTTTAAAAAAGACAAGTACACCATAACAGTGAAGCAAGAACATTATCAAACCATAGAAATTATCAAGGATAAACTGCTGAAACTTGGAAAGGTATGTACTAGAGAAGAATAGCAGTGTTTTATTCAATTATGTAAAGATTTTTCTGATGTTTTTGCATGGGAGTATAAGGACTTGAGAGGTTTTGATCATGGTTTGGCCTAGCACACCATAGAGTTAGAGCCTAATGCCAAGCCTATTAGGCAAAAGCAAATACCCCTCAATCCCAAACTTGAGCACTTAATGAAGGCTAACTTGAATAAATTGAATGAGAGCAGTACCATTTTTCTAATAAAACATACCTCATGGGTTTTTGATTTGATCCCAGTTAGGAAGAAGAATGGTGAAATTAGACTTTGTGTCAATTTTTGTGATCTAAATCAGCCCTCATTAAAAGACCATTACCATATTCCTTCCATGGAACAAATAATGCAAGCTATTTTTGATTCTGATAGGTACTCTTTGTTAGATGGATACTCTAGATATAATCAAATTTTGGTCAAGGAAGAGGACCAATATAAAATTGTATTCACAACTAAGTCGGGTACCATGGCCTATCAGAAATGTCATTCGGTCTATCTAATGTAGGGGCAACCTTTCAGAGGGCAATGGATATGGCCTTCCATGGTCTTATGAATAGAATAGCGCTGGTCTATCTAGATGATATAACTATTTTTCCAAAGATGGTAAGGATCATTTTGAACACTTGAAGCAGATTTTTCAGAGGTGCAGAGAGTTTGGAGTTTCATTGAACCCCAAAAAGTGTATATTCTTATTTCATTAAGGAAGATTCCTCGGTCATATTGTTTCAAGAGAAGGTATTACTATTGACCCTGAGAGAGTTTCAAGTATTCTAGATTTACCGTTGCCTGCACATGAGAAAGGCTTGCAGAGCTTTCTTGGTAGAATTAATTTTGTTAGCAGGTTTATTCCAAATATTGTAGCTTTGTTAAAACCTCTTATTGCCATGTTGAAAAAGAATGTGCCATTCAGCTGGACTAAAGAGGGAAAAGGAAGCTTCGAGTAGATTAAGGAAGCCCTTGTTGCTGCCCCTACCCTCATCAATCCTAATTATAAGAAGGATTTCATTTTAAATGCTTTTGGAGGAGCTAACACCATTTCTCCAATGTTATGTTAGCAAAACGATGAAGGATTAGAGCAGCCAATTGCATTTTTCAGCCAAGTGTTGCACAAGTATGAGATAAAGTACTCTTTTGTGGAGAAACATGTGTTTGTTGTTGTAAGGAGCGTCAAGAAATTTAGACACATGTTGTCTAACAATAAGATTCACTTAAAGGTTGCTCATTCCACTATCAAGAGTTTTTTACTAAACAGAGACATAAATGACAAGAGAGCTGGTTGGATAACCAAAGTTATGGAATTTGATGTCAACATCCAAGTAACCAAGCTTATTAGAGGTAAGGGATTATGCAGGAAGCTTGCTGAAAGTGAAGAGTTTGAGCAAGAACATCAAGAAGACACCAAAATGGTGCTGAATAATAATGAACCAGCCAATGCACTAGCTCAAATAGATAACTGGGTGCATCAGATGATGAGTGCCCAATTGGTTTAGATAGGGCAGGTAGAAGGTATTTTTGATTGCAATCTACTCCTTATGCTATTATTGATGGTATTTTGTATAGGAGAGACTTTAATGGTGTATTTCTGAGGTGTGTTGGAGTTGATCAAGTTGATATGCTGTTAGAAGAGTTTCACAATGGACCTTCGAGAGGTCACTTTGTAGCTAGAACAATTACCTTGAAAATTATGCAGGCTGGTTATTACTGGCCTGATCTATTTAAAGACTCTTTTGCTTGGGTGAGAAGATGTGAGAAGTTTTCCCTATTTGTAGGTAAGCAAAGACTTGTTGCCCTACTCCTACATCCTGTTAAAGTTGAACAACCATTTGCAAAATGGGGATTGGATTTCATAGGACCAATAAATCCACCTTCAAGTGCTGGCCACAAGTGGATTTTGATTGCCACAGATTATTTTACCAAGTGGACTAAGGTTGTTGCCTTAAAGGAAGCAAATGAATCTACTATCCTAAGTTTTTATCAGGACTTAGTGTCAAGATTTGGTACACCAGATTCAATCATCTCTGATAATGGTCTAGCCTTTTTAGGACTAAGAATTTTAGATTGGTCTATCAGAAATAATATCTATTTAAATACTTCAACTAACTATTACCCACAGGGTAATGGGAAAGATGAATCTACCAACAAAAATCTGATAAGGACCATCAAGAAGACTATTGAAGATAATTAGAAAACTTGGCATGAAAAGTTAAAGTTAGTTCTTTGGGTTGACAGAATTACATTGAAGAGAGCCACTAGTTGTTCCCCATATGTTCTTACTTATGGAAAAGAGGCTCAGTTACCTATTTCAGTTGAATTGCGTACATTAGCCTTTATCAAAGAACTTGAGTTGCTAGAAGAGCAGCCTCTTGTGATCAGACTAGCTCAGCTCATGAAGTTGGAAGAGACAAGGAAAGAGGCCTTAAGAAAGCTTGATATGCGTCAAACCCAAATGAAGAATGCATTTGATAAGAGAGAAAGACCAAGGAGTTTTATTGTCAGAGATTTGGTGTTCAAGTGGAATGAGCTTAGGAGCAGGCTAGGTAAGCATTCTAAATTCGATGCCATTTGGGCCTTATGTTATCACAGACTGCAAATAAAACAATGTATTTTAGATATCCAAGTTGAGTGGAGAGGTGTTGTCTATCCAAGTTAATGGGATCCACCTCAAGCATTGCCTTTGAGGATAAGAGAATTCTTTTGTACATAGTAGAGTAGTTTTGTAGTGAATAAGCGCTCATGCACATTTGTTTTAGCATTTTGTTTTGGCTATCAGGTCATGTTAGTTTGCTTTTAGTAGAGTTTGTTATAGTTTTTTGTTCCTATTTAAACTATTAGAGAGCTGAAGCACAATATTTTTTGAGTTTCTGAGAAGGACAGACTATGACTCTATGCCTAATGGATGTCAAGGCAACTAGTCAAATGCTTAGCAGGCAAGCATATAGCAGAAGTCACCAGAAATGTTACCATTTTTTACCACAATTCAAAAAATTGGCAGAGAAGATTTAACATATATCATTTTTGAGTGAAGCTTGATTTATTTCTGTTATGTGCTAGTTGCATAGTTGTTATGACAAATGCAGTTCAGTTGTTCAGATGCAAAAAAGAAAAGTTTCAAATCATTCATTGCATTGCAGAGCACTAAAATGACATAAGTATTCATTCACCACAATGGTTATTCATTTACAAGTTTGAATACATAAGAGAATAAACATTGCATTGAAGGAAACTAAGACATATCAGATGTGCCACACAAGCCATGGGTTATAGCTGAACTCATGCAAATACAAATAAAACACTATGCATCTAATGAAAGAAGAGGGAAATACATAGCCATCATTGCCTTGTTTTGGTTGATCTTCATAATAGCCTCTAGTCTCGCTCCCGAACTTAGCATGTACCTAAAAAATTATGGGAAAGGTCCCATTAGAAGCTCCGGTTATGAAAATCCTTCATCAATCAAGAGGGGCATAATACTTTAGTTTCAATGCATTGATCAAAAGAGAAATATCCATATGTAGAAGGAATTAAAGAGAAGAAAACATAAGAGCATCATTGTTTTATTCTAATCCGTTTGTTTCATGTACAAGTATAGGACAAATCATGAAGCTGTTTGAAGACATTCAGCATGTGGTGTCAAATGGGCTCACACAAGGGTTGAGCCCAACATGCTGCTACCCCTTGATCTTAGAAGGGATGAATAGAAAGAAGGAAATCATTGATGACATTCACATGACAAGTTGAAGAAATAGCAAGATAATTATATGCATCAGTCCCATTTCAAAGACATGACCATGATTTCACTTCAAAGTATAAAATGCAACCAAGAGCATGACTTGAACAGACGGAGGACAAAATTCAATACATATAATAGTTTATGTACTACTCCAATTGTTATGAAAATGGCATTCTTAGGTATGATAATGATCAGGGGTATACAATGCATTTGTAATCATCCGACTGATATAAAGATAAGTGTTCACAAATGTTGATTATCTGAAGATTGCTTACTAATACATGATCAGTAATACAATTGGAGTATTCATTATAAACTAGTGAGCATGTTGCAAAGATAGGTGAGTACCAAGCATCATTCTTTCTCATTTAAGTGGAGTGGCAAAATCAAATTCAGATTTAAACCACATAAGATGCCTTTTAAATGATGAAATATATCCAATTATGCCTCAATTTTTTCTACTAACAAGTTGAGCATGATAAAGTGTGTATCACATGTTATATGCATTGCATATCTATAAAAGAAAGCATGATAGTATTGCAGATCTGTAGCAGAATAATACAAGACAACTAAGTCAGATGGCTTATTTTTGTCTTTGACAAACTTCAAAGGATCAAAAAGAACATTTCAATACATGTGTGTAATAGAGCATCATTATCATGGGACAAAGGAGTAGTTGAACTATTACAGTGACGAGGGACAACAAGAGTCATCATGTGTTATAGTGTATATAGAGCAAGTAAGTGTTGTCTTCATTTGTTGCAATGCCACAATGTCATGACATAGCCATGGTCATCATCATGTTTGAAGTATCTAATTGCTATAGTCCACTAAATGGACAAGTAAAGCTACTGAATTGAAGGCATGTTTGCTGCAACAAAAAGAGGAGTTCTAAGTTCAAAACTGACAGTATACATTCCATATGCAAAGTCTATGAAAGAGTAAGTGAAGATACAGAGGGAGAGAATGGTGTATGCAATGATCACTTCTTTTGAAGAATGACAATGATTATAACTAAACAGTGACAGTATGAGAAATAAAATATCATATGCCAGTATATGCTACAGGAACAACTTTGTGCTCAAGAGATTAAATCATTGTTTTAGTTTCAAATCTAAGTTCTCACAATAAAAGAGTAGAGTATATTCATAGCATGACTGTGGCATAAAATGCCATTTACTTTAATTTTCCAAATAACCATATCATGTTCCAGAACAAACATATTTTGTAGAGAAGAGAAAGGAAAAGCTGATAAATAAAATTGTTCAGGTAGGCCATTATGAATGACTATTATACAGAACAAAGAAGTGAAACCCTTATCGGGTTTAAAAAAAAGGAGTGTCCTTTCTTCTTACATACAGTCAAGCAAGGTAAGAGTAGTTTCTGTGTAGTATGGCCGCGAAAGACAAAAGAAGTTCTGTGTGTCATAGAATGAAACCCCATCTCACAGTCAAAGAAACTTCATATTTTTTTACATCAAAAGGCAAGAGTGAAGCAAAATAATTGAATTACATGCTACAACCATGCCATGTGTGAAGCTATTTCACATACTCAGCAAGCAAAGAAATGAAACCCTCATCACAGCTTCATATAGACCAAGATAAAAGAAACCATAGTGGAAGCAATGATATGGAGGACTCACTATGATGTAGCGGAGAAGAAGATAATGGACACGACCAGATTGATATGAGAACTTTGTCATTTTTTAGCCATTTTTCACAAGGTTCAACATAGAAAAGCCAAGCAATACATATCAAAATAGAGAAACTAAATAAGGAGCTACATGGCCATGGCCATTTAACAGATATAAGCCATTAAAACAAAGTAATATGCCATTTTAAAGATCAGTTTTAAACTTACCAAATGTGACCTATCATTTTGGCCAAAGAAGTGCAATGTTTCGACCTCAAAGACCATTGAATGGAGAAAAACACACAGAGTATGAAACCCCAAGTCAATAGCCATAGTTGCAGAGCCAAACTCAATGCCCAACAAAATGAAATGACCAAAATTTTAGGGTTTCACATTTGCTTTCGTTTCAACGTCCTTTTCATTTTAACCATGTAGAACAATATAATCATTTTTATCCAAATGAGAGTAGAGTCAACACCTTGTGTTTGATGATGCCTAGTGATCATAAGGAGAAGTGGATGACAGCAAAAAGAATATGGTTTGTTTCATTAAGTCAAAGGTAGACATTATCATGAGTAAACAAGGCTTGTGAACCTTGCCAAGGTCTTGATATCATATGTGGTTGACTCATTTCACTTCGTATGTGGTTGAGTGTCTTTGACCTCCCACTTACACATTATTTTTTATTCCTTCACATGTTTTGAATATATACATAAGATCAAACAAGAATCTTGGAAATGTGAAGAGTATACATCATGATGACATAGTCAAAGGGGTCAAATGCGACATGGTGGCTCTACATGGATAGTGAGTTGGCAGTTTTTCAAGCCATATGGATAATGATGAGGTGGTAGAATATTGACACATGGAGGCCATGGCATCAAGCCTCTCAAGGCTTTCATTTATTTTTACAAATATGAGAAGTATTTCATTTTTTTTTTATGATTTTTATAGAAAATCATTTGTGATATCTTGTAAATATCTTGGTGAAATTATAAACCATATATCATTTTTTTTTTGTAAAAAATCATATCGATAGGATATTGATTAAAATTGCCATATCATTGTAAAGTTAACTTTAAAGCAATGAAATTATGAATTGCTTTTAAAGTTTAACTATTTTAGGCAATTTATAGTCTAAAAGAAGATGAAATATTCCATTTTGATTTATTTTATTTAGAGCCATATAGGACAATTTTTTGGAGCTTTCATGAGTAGAGAAAAGTAGTTTTATGGTGGGACCACATGGGAGGGCAGTTTTATAGCCTTATTTTCTAGATTGGTGACAGATGTAGTGCTTTATTTTTGGCTTTCATGAGTAGCTCGAAAGTGGACTTAGGCTCTATTTTTAGGAGCTTTTTCATCTTTGTTCAGAGGAGATCATTTGGAGACATTTATAGCAGAAAACTTAGTTTTTTCTCAGTCAGTTAGCATCAATTTCTTCTCTCTTGTAGAGTTGTATAAAAGCAGTTGGCTCACACATTTTTTTTATGCATTGTACTCCTTTTAGTTCTAATAGAAAATCATCTTGTTTCACATATTTTTGCAGTCTTGATCTGATGTTATATTGTGACTATTTCAGTCCTTTATTGTGTCTCAGTACTATTAAAAACTTAGTTCTTCCTAGTTTCAATTTGTGATTGATTTAAACCTTGTTGCAAATTACTTAAGGGATACACTATAAGTGAAATTGTGAGGATTTAGGTTAGAGGATTTGTTTGTGAGTTATAGATTTTCATTGAGTTTAAATTTTAGAGTTAGTTTGCATTTCAGTTACATCTTTCTATCCCTTTTCCCCTCAAGTTAGTAGTTTAGAAATTATAAGAGAACCGACTCACTCTGGAGATTCGTTCTCAATAAAGGAGACCCATATTCAAGAATGATTCCATGTTTCAGCAAGTAGTTATGTTTTCATAAAGCTTAACAATGGTGCATACTTGAATTGACAACACTCACCTCAATAGAAAGCACCTGTTTGGTATTGGAAACTATAGTAAGGTCAAGTCTTGTCTTCCAATTTTGTAACACATGTCCTACTTCAATGAGTTTCCTTTCCATCGTAATAGAATTAACAAGGGTGCATACTTGAATTGACAACAGTCACCACAATAGAAAGCACCTGTTTGGTATTGAAAACTATAGTAATGTCAAGTCTTGTCTTCCATTTTTGCAACACATGTCCTACTTCAATGAGTTTCCTTTCCATCATAGCAAGATCTTTCTCAAAATTAGATAGGCAACCTAAGACATAACTAAGTCTTTCCATGGGATTTCCTTTCATATCTTCTTTAATGTTCAGTTCTCGATTCATCAATTGTTTTAAAGTTAGCTTTATGCTATCCAAATCTATCAAAATAGTTTTAGTTTTATCATACAAGTTGACCACAAGAGAAACAAAAGCACCGTGGATATCAAGCACTTAAGACTTGTTGATCTTAGCCATGCTTTTCAAGTCATTGATACATTGTTCTTCCATGTAAATTTTCCAATCAACAACATCTGCCCACTTGGCTAACTCATTTTCTTCTAACTTTTCTATGACCATTTCTACCAAGAGAGAACTAGAATCTATCTTCGTAAAAGCGCCAAAATTTTTCTTATCTACACCAAGCATAGTATGCTCTCTTCTAATTGTTTTTATATCACTTATAATTTCTGTTTGTTTTTCAAAAAACTTACCATAAAGAGTATAGGCATCATGAGGGAAACACATACCATAAAATATCAATTTGCTTACCCATTCTTCAACTGCACTTCCAAAATATTTGTATTTGTTGATTTGGTCTAAAACCTCAACAGTGTGACCTTTATGGGGTCAAGAAATAACACTAAAGACTGACAGCTATATCTACAATATACTTCACATAGGAAGTAAGAATTTCCACTTAGTCTTCTAACACTTCAATTTCTCTTTCTTTCTCTTCAACTTGGCTAACCAATATATCAACAGATAGTTTGGTATTATGAATACCCCCTTGAATAGATGGAGGTCCTAGGTCTACTATACTCACTTGGAAGTCATCCACAAATATATCCTTTATCTCCTTATCCACCATCAGTTTGGCAATCGCCACATATTGATGTTTAGAGATTGGGTCAACCATCAGTCTAGACATTTTCTTTTCCTTTTTATGGGTTGACTCCAATTTTAGTAATCTTGAGACAACATCGAACTTAGTGTCTATAATCTATGAATACCTCCTTTTGTTATTGACCACTGTCTTCAACCAGGCATGTGTACTAGTGACAAAATCATTAGCAATTCCATGAGACACTTTATCTATTTTGAGGCTATCGCTTCTTGATTGCACCTTAGAGTGATCTAGGTTTCTAAAAGAATTTGGTGGAGGAGAGGGAGGAGGAGTTTTTCTAGGCCTAGTATCTAAGACTGCATAACTACTCTTGTCTTTCTGCATATCTTGCTTGGGAGACGTGGAATCTTTACTAGTTTGTACATAGCTATCTCCATTGGTATTGCTCATAGCATCTCCAGAGGCATCCATAGCTTACTCCTGATGTATAGAAGGACCTGCATCATTGTTACTAGCCTAAGAATTTAACCATGGTAGACTCCTAACTAAGATAGAGCAAGATCTAGTTTTAAGATCATCAATTTCACCCAAATCCCAATAACCAAGATGTACATAATGGCATCGATTATAATAACCAAGACAAATTAAATAAGATAAGAGAGATTGTGTGGGTCCTACATAGATTAAGACAAAGCATAGAAAAGACAATGATGAGTACTGATTGGGAATAAGACAAATTAACTACAAGGCAAAGTTCATGTCCAATAACAAATACGATTGAGGAAGAGAAGCAATAGCTAGAAATCGATTAGTCAAAGAGCACCAACCAAGAGAGGTGTCCCGTCCACTCTAGTGCCTATTCAAAGATATAAAATGACAAATAAATGGATCAAATTGGAAACATAGAACAATTGGTTGATCCATCTCATATCATTCGAACCCATCAAGCATTCACATCTGAATTAAATCATCTATATCAATCGATTATATATGAATCTACATAAAATTAAGACACACAACTCAGTAGCAAGGCTATCTATATTACAATGATCAACATATATAGTCAACATCATACAATTCCACATCATTCATATTATAGTAATCAGGATATACAGAATAGGGTCAACAAAATCACTTATATCAGCAAGCATTAGTCTATATATCAGATCCAACAAATCAATTACACATAGGTATGTCACATTGTCATAAGTTCATATATCTCATAGCAATGAGTTCATGAATGACCTATCAATGTTAAATATAATAGAATGAGAATTGTAATAACAAAGGAAGGACAAGATCTAATTCCTATAAGAAAGAATGATGCCACAGTAAAAAATATGATATAGACATATGGCAATCAATGTATTATATTTAACCATCATATGAGATGGTACAATGATAAGTTCCCATAGAGGAACAATGTGATCAAGGTACTATCTCATGATCCATGGGATCATGAGACCATAAGGACAAGTTTCCTATGAGGTATGATTCCTAACTCTAATCATGATATACTCGGCATGAGATTAAGTAGCCTCACCATTAATCTATCTATCACCCTACGATTATGTGTAGTGAGTTCGGGAAGGGTGGTTTAGTGATCTAGCACCTAGGTGACTCTCAAGTGGGTGAAGTATCACCAGGTGCAGCATGAAGCCCCTTGAGCCAAGTGGTGAAGTATCACTGGGTGTAGTGTGAAACCCTTGGACCTATGGTTGTGTAGATCTAATTATTATTAAAATGGCTTAACGGTAGGTGACTCTCAAGTGGGTGAAGTATCACCGGGTATAGCATGAAGCCCCTTGAGCCAAGTGGTGAGGTATCACTAAGTGTAGTGTGAAGCCCTTGGGCCTATGGTAGTAGGTCTTGTTATACTAGCGCCCAAACATAACCATCTCCATGGGGTTAGTGGTTAGAGTGGATTAATGATCAAGCACAAGAATAACTCTCTTGAGGTATATCATGAGATATCCATGTGATAAGAATGAGAAAATGTGAATTGTATATATGTTAATATGCTTTAATATTGATCATGATTATGTGGTTACTAACCCTAATTACGAGGTTTATAATATTATAATTGAATTATTGGTTACTAATGTTCTCTTTAAGAAGGTATATAGTGTGTAAGACAAAGAAATTTTGAGCTTCCGAAAAGGGGACATTACAAATGGGTACCCTTTCTTCTTTGCAATGTAATACCTTTGTCTTGCTAGATAAGCTTGTTTGCATACTTCTACAAACAACACATAATCTGAAGCATATCTAGGTAATTTCAGTGGAGGATACTCAAAACCCCCAATTCTGATGTATGCAAATTTATCATTCTATATGAAATAACTGCCAAAACTCATAACCCATTTGGTAGCTTCTATCAAAATCCTGACCTCAGGGCTTTCCCATATTCTTCTAACCATGAGCATTAAGAATGCATCATTAACTCTTCTATATACTTTATTCCCATATGATTCCCTTGATTGAGAAAAATAATCATAGACCATTGTTTTAGCTATTAGTGGACTTGACACTTATAGACCTAGCCACCTAGGCTGACTAGTGGCAAATAAATAAATAAGTTATGAACACATGTGAAACTTCCTCTTATTCTCAAAATTTGTCAATTGTTCATGTAATTGGTCATTTATTAGTCGAGACTAGTCAATAAATTATTTTCCTATACAAATTATCATAACATACAAGCACATCTAGTTTTCAAAACTCTCAAAGTCTTGACTACCAATAGCACTATGCAACAGAGTAACGCTATCAGAAATCTCATCTACGAAATGACCTCTAACCAAATTCCAAGGTAACCTAGACCCTCCTTAGGATTCTTGAGCCAGGTGGTGGCTATCATGTCTTTACATTGTTTTTTACCATCAATATAAAAATTAGAGGCTTTCTCTACAAAAACTTCTGCATAAACCTCATGAGTGGATAACCCCAATCTATTAGTGATAGAATCAATATTTAGATAGGATGGTATAGCCACTAACAATTCTAATTTATCTAGATTCATAATTATAATTTTGTATGTAGCCCATTATTAAGTCGGGGCATTATATAGCTTCTAGGAAGCCTCCAGGATGTGCCAATCCACTATCAAATACTTTTTGTGTAATTCCTAGTCTAGGATTGGTATTCATTCTTTGCCAGAATTCACAAAGATGCACGTGCCCAAAGTCTATGTCTCAGACCCCAGATAAATCAATCCCAATTATGAATGAGATATCCAAACCCTTGTATTTCTATTTCATCTTGACAGGTGTAAAGGGACCAATGTAAAGGAATTGGGGCCTCGATAAGGGGTAGCAATTTCAAATGGTAAGATGAGAGACAATGGGGCTTGATAATTGAAATTAGAGTCTCAAATCATGTGAACAGTAATGCCTAGAAATTCAATTTTTACCCCACCCACAGTATTTGACTACCTACTAATAATCTTCAAATTGAAGGCATGTGGTTGGGCTTACCTAGATGGTGATGACTGGATGAAATGATCAAGACAACTAGCTTCATTAAGCTCTAGGATTTCTTCTTCGCATAAAGTTTACCAAATGATTTTATGATAGGAATATTGGCTTTATAAAGAAAACAAGTAAAGTGAGGTCATTAATACCCCTTACATTTAATGCAGATATTTCAACTTACTCTAACAACATATTCTTCAGTTAAAACTTTTTATTTTGAACAAGAACTCCCTTTATCAGTAAAATATCACTTTAGAGAACTTTCAATCATGTTCTATCTGCAAAAGAAAACTTTTATGACACTTCCCCATTTGACCAATATTGCTCATTTTCTACTTTTCCCCTTATTTTTAGTTCAGTGGTTATATCATCATATTCTAAACTTATTGAAGGATGTGCTTTATAGTTAGAAAAGTTTCATCCTTATGAACCACCCTTTATCATTGATTAGAAGCATTCATGAAGCAATCACACTTGTTGGCAAATCGTGAAAACTTCATTTTATTGAACAAACACAACTTTGTTGTTTCAAACATGTTTGGTATACTGTGTTGGGAAATCAGCAATTTGGCATTCTTATGAACTCTGGAACTAATTGATGACATGATTGGAGAATAGTATATAATCACTTTATGTGGTATAATTGGCTAGTTGATAAACAATGATTCTTTTGAATTTAGGAACCAAAACCAAAGTTCAGATATATAAGGAAAATCCAATAAGCATTCTACAACGTGTGTTTGAAACAACATGTTAAACTTTTTCCAAGGCAAAACCTTATTGGGAAAACTCGCATCGAAAGAACCTAAGGTTTTAGAACTAGTTCATAGGTTTTAAAATCTCATGACTTGCTGATAACAAGGCATAGCTTGCATCTCTACACTTAGCTGATAAATACCTATCAGGGAAGTTCTTAATCCACCACTTTTACCAATAAGTATAGAACATGGAAAAAAGTTCACAAATTGCAACATTTGCCAATAAAGAGCAAAATAGCTATACTGTGCTAGCAAATCAGTGATTTGGCATTCTTATGAACTCAGGATCTAATTGACAACATGATAGGAGAATAAGTATATAATCACTTTCTATGGTATAATCGACTAATTGGTAAACCACGAAACTTATGAACTTAGCAAACAAAAACAAATTTCAAATATATAAGAAAAAGCCAATAAGCATTCTATAACATCTGTTCCAAACAAAATGTTAATTTTTTTCTAAGGGAAAGCCTTATCATGAAAATTCCCATCAAAAGAACTGAAGGTTTTAGAACTACTTTGTAGGTTTTGAAATCTCCCAACTTGCTAATACCAAGGCATAGTTTGGATCTCTGCACTTTCTCCAATAGGCATAGGTTTTGATATTCCTCGTTTTATTGATAACATGTGTTTGAAACAAAATGTTGAAATTTTTCTAAGCCAAAGCTCAAGAAAAACTCCCATAGATAATAGCCATAGTTTGTCATCCTTAAATCTTACTAATAAGCCCAAGGGATAAAAGTTCATAAAACTATTTTTTTCTAATAAGCTTAAGGAAGGGGCAAGTTTTGTAAAATCTAATTTTTGCTAATAGAAAGGCATGGTTCAGGATTGACACATTTTGCTGTTAAGTAAAGGCCAAAATATGAAAGTTAATAAAACATATCTTTTGCTAATAAACTGAAATAAAACATAGTTTGAAATCTGTAATTATTTCCAATAAAGACTAAGATAAGAGTAGGTTCAAAATTTCATAATTGTGCCGATAAAGTGTAAAACAACCTATCAAACTAAAGTACTAAATTTTAGAATTTTGCCGATATGCATATCCTAGATATGGCTAAAGTAATTATTTTGTAAGATTTACTAATGAAACCCTAAAACAAGAGAACATTCCTCAAACTATGGATATGTATATCAACAACAACGAACTTTTATGACACTTCCCCATCTGACCAATTTTGCTCATTTTCTACTTTTCCCCTTATTTTTAGTTCATTGGCCATATCATCATATTATGAACTTGTTGAAGGATGTACTTTATAGTCAGAAAGGTGTCATGCTTATGAACCACCCCTTTATCACTAATCAAAAGCATTCATGAAGCAATCTCACTTGTCGACAAATCGTGAAAACTTCATTTTCTTGAACAAACACAACTTTGTTGCTTTAAACATGTTTGGTATATTGTGTCAGGCAATTAACAATTTGGCATTCTTATGAACTTAGGAACTAATTGATGACATGATTGGAGAAGAGTATATAATTGCTTTTTGTGGTATAATCTGCTAGTCAGTAAACTGTGAAACTTTTGAATTTAGGAACCAAAACCAAAGTTCAAAGCCGATAAGCATTCTATAATATGTGTTTCAAATAACATTTTAAATTTTTTCCAAGGCAAAGCCTTATTGGGAAAACTCCCATTAGAAGAACCTAAGGTTTTAGTACTCCTTCACAGGTTTTGAAATCTCACGACTTGCTAATAACAAGGCATAGTTCACATCTCTGTACTTAGTAGTGATAAATACCTATCAAGGAAGTTATTAATCTGCCACTTTTTCCAATAAGCATAGAACATGGACAAAGTTCAAAAATTGCAACATTTGCCAATAAAGAGAAAAATAGATATACTATGTCGACAAATCACCGATTTGGCATTCTTCCGAACTCAGGATCTACTTGATGACATGACAGGAGAATAAGTACATAACCACTTTCTCTAGTATAATCGACTAAATGGTAAACTGTGAAACTTATAAACTCGGCAACCAAAAACAAATTTCAAATATATAAGCAAAAGCCAATAAGCATTCTATAACATCTATTTCAAAAAAAATGCTAATTTTTTCCTACGGCAAAGACTTATTGGGATAACTCCCATCGGTAGAACTGAAGGTTTTAGAACTACTTCGTAGGTTTTGAAATCTCCTGACGTGCTGATAACAAGGCATAGTTCAGATCTTTTGATGATAGGCTTAGGTTTTGATATTCCTCTTTTTACCGATAACATATGTTTGAAACAAAATTTCAATTTTTTCTAAGGCAAGGCCTTATCGGGAAAACTCCCATAGATAATAGCCACAGTTTGTCATCCTTAACTCTTACCAATAAGCCCAAGGGATAAAAGTTCATAAAACTAATTTTTTTCCAATAAACTTAAGGGGCAAGTTTTGTAAAATCTAATTTTTGCTAATAGCAAGGCATGGTTTAGGATTGGCACATTTTACTATTAAGTAAAGGCCAAAAGATGAAAGTTCCTAAAACATATCTTTTGCTGATAAACCAAAATAAAACTTAGTTTGAATTCCCTAATTATTGTTGATAAAGCCTAAGATAAAAGTAGTTCAAAATTTTAGAATTTTGTTAATAAAGCGTAAAACCACCTATCAGACTAATGTTTTGAATTTCAGAATTTTGCCGATATACATATTGTAGATAAGGCTAAAGTTTTGATTTTGTAAGATTTGCTAATGGAACCCTAAAACAAGAGAATGCTCCTCAAACTATGGATATGTATATCGGCAAAAGCAAACTTTTATGACTCCTCCCCATCTGACCGATATTGCTCATTTTCTACTTTTCCCCTTATTTTAAGTTCATCAGTGATATCATCATATTCTAAACTTGTTGAAGGACATGCTTTATAGTCAGAAAAGCATCATCCTTATAAACTGCCCCTTTATCACCAATCAAAAGCATTCATGAAGCAATCACACTTGTTGGTAAATCATGAAAACTTCATTTTCTTGAACAAATACAACTTTACTACTTCAAACATATTTGGTATACTGTGTCAGGAAATTGACAATTTAGCATCCTTATGAACTCATGAACTAATTGATGGCATGATTGTAGATAGTATATAATCACTTTTTGTGGTATAATCAGCTAGTCGGTAAACTGCAAAACTTTTGAATTTAGGAACCAAAACCAAAGTTCAAATATATAAGGAAAATCCGATAAGCATTCTATAACATGTATTTGAAACAACATGTTAAATTTTTTCCAAGATAAAGCCTTATTGGGAAAACTCCCATCAGAAAAACCTAAGGTTTTAGAACCAGTTCATAGGTTTTGAAATCTCATGACTTGTTGATAACTTTTAGCATAATACATTAATATTACATTATTGTATACATAACCATATAGAGTTATGTTAGTTCTACGGTTATACCAACTACCGTAACAGTTTCATCAACTGTTACAAACTATATATTCTCATATTGTAATGCATTCAATAATCGAATACATCTACTTTTTCTTTTGCTTAACCATTAAAAGGTATCAGACCCATGGCTAGCAATGCAGTCCTGTTGAGTTGCAAGGAGGAATGCCCACAGTGTAGGCCAACAGTGATAAGGAAAGAAGGGCCACGTTGGAGAGCCTGTGTAGGAGTGAGCGGTGAAGATTCAGGTCTGCCGGCTGAAAGGAGACTGGAGAAGTTCTTACAATTACTCCTCCTACATGCAAGAAGACGCTGTTGATCTCTGCCAATGACTTGGAGAAGGAGAAAAAAATGTTGTTGATGGTCTGAAGGTTTCTCTGCCAAAGCAACTTGGAGGAGGAGACTAGTAAATGCTAGCAAAAATTGCAAGGAGTGAACAACATTAGAAGGTTGTAATGTGCTCGGAAGAAACAACGTTGGAAGACTGAAGTGCACATGTTTGGTGTTGCTTGGTGAAGTGTAAACAGTGATAAGGCACTCGACAAACAATCAGAAGTGAATTTCCACCACACCAGATGCCAATAGTGTGGCCAGTAATCATGCGAATGAGCCACCTCGAGGCAGACATACCATTTCAAAAAGCTCAGGCTTCTATTTTGCCCTTCTAGATGCCCTACAAAACACTGGTAATCTCTAATTCGATGAATTGTTTAGGCAAGGATTGCTAGATTACTTTCTATTTGATGTGCAATGTCAAGCAAGGAAGATTAGAGAAAAACTAGACGAGGGTTATGATGCTGATGCCAAAGATGAGGTAGAACACACACCAAAGCATCCCCGTCTCACAGTACAGGCCTATCATGCTCATCTCTGTGCCACAATTTCCTCTTGAAAGTGAATGTATTATCAAATAAAATAATAATAAATTTGTTGTCTGGACTATTTTTTTTAATTTGTGGTGAACAATGTCAGCCCCGAAATTGCTTCTTTCTGATGCTCAACTTTTGAAAGGGCCAAATTATGCCACATGGAAGACAAAGATGCAGACAATTCTCATTTTTGAGGAGCTATGGGGAATTGTCATTGGTGACATTTCTAGACTAGAAGATCCAGATGATAGGCAAAAGTTTGACAAGGCCGATGCCAAAGCATTGATGTTGATAACACTCAGCATCACCAATGAAGTTCAACCTCACATTCGGGATGTGGAAACATCAAAGGCAGCATGGGATTCTCTCTCCACAATCTACCAAGTGAAGAACCAGATGAAGATCCTCCATCTACAGTCCAAGCTACATACACTTAGTATGCAAGCTGGCAAGAAAGTTGAGGAATTCTTACGGTAGGTATCTGAACTGCGAGCTGAGCTTGGTGCACTTGGAGAAAAAGTGGAGGACAAACTACTTGTCCCAATTATGCTAAGAGCAATGCCATCTCAGTTCAAAATCTTTGTCACCACGCTGAACATCACCAAGCAAAATGTGTCATTTGACGAATTGGTGAATTTGTTGTAGTAGGAAGAAGCCATTCAATATGTCCAAGGTGAACTTGAAGACAAGGCCCTAATCTCCAGACAATCAAAAGGCTAGAAGTTTCATGGAAAGCAACCACAGAAACAACAAGAACATCAATAGTCGAAGCCTCCAAAGGTAAATCGATGGTGTCATATATGCAACAAGAACAATCATGACACTATCAACTGTTGGTACAATGCCTTAACACAAGGCAATTCAAGTAAAGAAGTCTTTTCTAGATGCAGTGATACTCAGCCATCCAAATGCCATCATCATCGTAGAAGACACAAAGGCAATGTAGCGGTCCAACAAGATGATGCATCAGAAGAAGATGAACCAGAAACAACCAACTACGGCACTCATCACAATCTAGTCCTTGTCTCCCAAACCTCGCAGCCCACGAGGGATATTTGGTTGATAGACTCAGGTGCCAACAAGCATATGACAGGCAATCACGAGCTGTTTGATGCACTGTCAGAACAACCTACTGGAGATAGAGTTTGAATTGCTGATAATAAGGAGTATGTTGCAGAGGGTATAGGAAAGGTCATCATTCCTCTTGGGACAAGCCATTGTACCCTCACTAAGGTGTTGTATGTTCCTGGTTTGACAACAAACCTACTCTCTGTCAGTTAGCTTCTAAACCACAAACTGAAAGTTGAGTTCCAGGTGAAGGATGGGGTCAAGACCTGTCTAATCTCAAGAGAAGGTATGATACTTGCTAGAGCATTTATGAAGGATAGACTGTTTGCATTAGATGTTGTCTCCTCCCCTACAGTAGCTCTATCAGCCTCAATAATAGAATCTACGGGACTCTGGCACTATCACTATGGGCACCTTTCAGTCAGCTCCTTACATCGGCTCAGCTCCAAACAAATGGTAAGAGGTCTTCCTCTAATTTCAAATTCATTGCCTATATGTCCTAGATGCCTTGTAGGTAAACAACACTAGGATCCATTCGAGGCTAGTAGCTTCCATGCTACACATCGACTTGAGTTGGTACATACCAATCTGTGTGCACCCATGCCTGCTTCATTTTCATGACAAAATTACTTCCAATTGTTCATGGATGACTTCTCACGAAAGACTTGGGTGTATTTTCTCAAGAAGAAAGATGAAGCCTTTGCCAACTTTCAGGACTTTCACAAGCACGTTGTTAAAGAAGTCGGCCAGTCTCTTCTTGTCCTCTACTCAGATCGAGGGGGGGAATTCACCTCCAAGGAGTTTGTGGCATACCTGAAGCATCATGGCATCAAGCAGCACCTCACTGCTCCCTATACACCCCAACAGAATGGAGTCATAGAATGTCGCAATCAGACTATCGTGGAGTTGGCTCGATGCATACTCTCCACAGCCAAGTTGGAGGAAAGATTTTGGCCAGAAGCAGTATGGACAGCTGTATACCTCATCGACAGGGCACCAACAAAGATCCTGCAACACAAGACACCATAAGAGGTATGGACTGGAAAAAAGCCTTCAATTTCTCATCTAAGAGTGTTTGGTTGTACAACATACATGCATGTCCCTGCCAATAGGAGAAAGAAAACTGATCCCAAGACACTCTAGTGTATATTGTTGGGATACAGTATTACATCAAAAGCTTATCATCTCATAGATCCTGAGGCAATGAAGATACATGAGAGTTGAGATGTGGTATGTGATGAATCGTCATTCGATTCATTATCATAGAAAGAAGAGCAACAGCCTCCTACTTCTCATAAATTGCTCTCACAATCAGATGGTGAGCATGTGGAAGACTCTCACAGAGAAAGTGAACTACAAGGAGAGTTGTATGTTGATTTGGGCCCTCTAGAAAACATTACACACTAGTAGCAACACAGTCAACCTCCAAAGTGGGTCTAAAGTACAATCAGGGACTCTAACCTACACACTATTCTAGACACTTCATCAGGAATCAGAACCAAGAGTCAGACAAGAAATGAAGTGAATCTTGTGCTCATGAGTACTGTTGTTGACAGCACTGAACCTAACATAGTTCGAGAGACGTTAAGCCAACCTCAGTGGAAGAAGGCTATGGATGCAGAGTATGATTCTCTGATGCAAATTCATACTTGGGAACTTGTCGATCTGCCTGAAGGGAAGAAACCTATTGGCTGCAAATGGATCTTCAAAACAAAGTACAAGGCAGATGGATCTATCAACAAGTACAAAGCATGACTTGTAGCAAAGGGATATGCTCTACAGGAGGGCATTGATTATGAAGAGACGTTTGCACCCATTGTGAAGATCAAAACTATCAGGATGGTCTGTGCATTGGCAGCACAAAAGGGATGGAAGCTTCAGTAGATAGATGTCAAGAGTGCTTTCTTAAATAGTGATCTCAAAGAAGAAGTGTACATGACCCAGCTAGAAGGGTTTGTTGATGAACATCATCCACACAAGGTATGCCATCTTATCAAATCACTTTATGGCCTTAAGAAAGATCCTAGGGCATGGTACATCAAGATTGATGGTCACCTATTGTAGCATAGATTCATTCGTAGCCCCTTAGATCCTAATTTGTATATTAAGAAGGTAGGCATAGAGATTGTCATTCTGGTTTTGTATGTGGATGATCTTATTCTCACTGGTAGCTCAGATAGTCTCGTTGATGATGTAAAAAATGATCTCAAGAACTCCTTTGACATGACAGATTTGGGGCTACTTCATTATTGTCTTGGCTTGAGATATGGCAAAAGAAGAACCACATATTCATCTCCCAAATGAAATATGCCAAGACACTCCTGGAAAAGTATGGAATGGTCAACTGTAAGCCTATTTCCACTCCAATGGAGAAAGGTTTGTAACTATCTCATTTCCAGGATTCACCTCAAGTAGATGTCACTCTCTACAGGCAGCTAGTTGGGAGCCTTATCTACTTGACCTACACTAGACCAGACTTGTGTTTTGCTGTATGCTATCTTGCTAGATTCATGCAGGAGCCAAAGAAGTGTCATTGGGTTGCAGCAAAGCATGTGTTGAGATATATCCGAGTCACAGTTGATTATGGTCTGGAATATAAGAAGAACAATCAGTTCTTCTTACAGGGATATACAGACTCAGATTATGTAGGATCTATAGATGACAGGAAATCCACCTCAGGTTATGTTTTTCATCTTGGATCTAGGCCAATTTCATGGGTTAGTAAGAAGCAAACTATTGTTTCTCTTTCATCCACTGAGGCTGAATATCGCACCGCACGAGGAGCCGTGTGCGAAGTGATTTGGTTACATCGCATTCTAGCAGATATGGACATTCCTGAAGAGAAGTCACCAATTCTCTATTGTGACAATCAGGGTGTGTTAAAACTTGTGAAGAATCTAGTTTTCCATGAGCGCACTAAGCATAATGAGGTCAGGTATCATTACATTCAGGACCAAGTTTTGAACCACCACATCCAGCTCCAATACTACCCTACAGACTCTCAGATTGCAGATATGTTCACCAAATCTCTTGGTAGGATCAAATTTGAATTGTTTAGGGGGTACGTTTGTAAAAACAATGTATTAAGGGGGGAATGTTAGCATAATACATTAATATTACATTGTTGTATACGTAACCATATACAATTACGTTAGTTCAGCAGTTATACCAACTGCTGTAATAGTTTCATCAACTGTTATGAACTATATATTCTCATATTGTAATGCATTCAATAATCAAATACATCTGCTCTTTCTTTTGCTTAACCATTAATAACAAGGCATAGTTTACATCTCTACACTTAGTTGATATATACCTATTAGGTAAGTTCATAATCATGCCACTTTTGCCAATAAGCATAGAACATGGACAAAGTTCACAAATTGCAACATTTGCCAATAAAGAGAAAAATAGCTATACTATGCTGGTAAATTGGTGATTTAGCATTCTTATGAACTCAGGATCTAATTGATGACACGATAGGAGAATAAGTATATAAATACTTTTTTGGTATAATCGACTAATCGGTAAATCACGGAACTTATGAAATTAGCAACCAAAAATAAAATTCAAATATATAAGCAAAAGTCGATAAGCATTCTATAAAATCTACTTGAAACAAAATGTTAAATTTTTTCTAAGCCAAAGCCTTATCAGGAAAACTCCCATTGGAAGAACCGAAGGCTTTAGAACTACTTTGTAGGTTTTGAAATTTCCCAACTTGCTGATCTAACAAGGCATAGTTCGGATCTTTGCACTTTCGCCGATAGGCTTAGGTTCTGATATTCCTCTTTTTACTGATAACATGTGTTTGAAACAAAAGGTTGAATTTTTTATAAGCCAAAGCCTTATCAGAAAAACTCCCAGAGCTAATAGCCACAATTTATCATCCTTAACTCTTACCGATGTGCCCAAGGGATAAAAGTTCATAAAATTAATTTTTTTTTCTGATAAGCTTAAGGAAGGCACATGTTTCATAAAATCTATTTTTTGCCGATAGCAAGGCATGGTTCAGGATTGGCACATTTTGCCAATAAGTAAAGGTCAAAAGACAAAAATTCATAAAACACATTTTTTGTCGATAAACTGAAATAAAACATAGTTTGAATTTCCTAATTATTGCTGATAAATTGTAAAATAAGAGTAGGTTCAAAATTTCATACGTTTCCCAATAAAGCATAAAACCACCTATCATACTAAAGTTTTGAATTTCAAAAAATTTCTGATATACATATCCTAGATAAGGCTAAAGTTTTGATTTTGTAAGATTTGTGAGAATGAGCTTCAGGCAAAGACTACGTGTTGCTTTTTTTGGATCCAAAAAAAGCAACACATAGTCTTTGCCAGAAGCTCATTCTCACAAATCATGGACTATGGAAATATCATGTTTATAATTTGTAAGATTTGCTGATGGAACCCTAAAACAAGAGAACATTCCTCAAACTGTGTATTTACCAATAAATAGAAGTCAAGCCATAGTTATGAATTTTATGATTTTCTGGAACTTGGAGGAATATCCATCTAACATACACATCAACCCTAGTACAACACATACTAGAGTGGAGAACAATACATTCCACAATGCATTGTCATTGTCATTGTAATTAGTTTTTCCAATACCTTGCATTTGACTAGTTACTTTAGCTAATTACAATGTAATCTCAGTCTTTCCAAGATATTCTATTCAACTACTTAATTTAGATAATTGAAATGCAATTTGTCTTTATAAGAAATATTTCATCTAAGTTAAATATTACAACTAAAACACATACTATAATTACTATACTACAAGGCAAGTAATTAGTTTTTCCAATAGCTTGCATTTGACTAGTTACTTTAGCTAATTACAATGTAATCTCAGTCTTTCCAAGATATTCTAGTCAACTACTCAATTTAGATAATTGGAATGCAATTTGTCTATATAAGAAATATTTCATCTAAGCAAAATATTACAACTAAAACACATACTATAATTACTATACTACAAGGCAGGTAATTAATTTTTCCAATACCTTGCATTTGACTAGTTACTTTAGCTAATTACAATGTAATCTCAGTCTTTCCAAGATATTCTATTCAACTACTTAACTTAGATAATTGGAATGCAATTTGTCTATATAAGAAATGTTTCATCTAAGCAAAATATTACAACTAAAACATGTACTATAATTACTATACTACAAGGCAGGTACTCGCTGCTACGTGGCACTTGTTTTCTTATGCATTCAATTTGTCCAAAATACTGTTAGCATCAGAAAATTTATTTTAAAAAACACACCATCATTATTCTATCTGGATGTTCAAATCTATTCATGTTAAGAAGTATGGAAAGGAATTATTCAGATGTTTTGGACTATGTCTTATGCCACCTGCATTTATAACTGACATATAAATGAATAGCAGTAGTAATTTTGAAACACAAGTTGACATCCAGATTGAACATCTTGCTCTTTATTGATGTTCTTTAAGATTTCCATTCAATATCTTTTTACATTATCATATCTGGCATGTCCTCAGGCAGAAGGAAACCCCAACCAAAAAGCAAACCTTCAATATGCAAGATAGAGAAAACCAATTTGTAACAGTCACATTATAAATGAATCAAGATGCCATTCCATAACCCACAAGAGAGCATTTATTTTATTTATCTATGTATTGTTCAATAAGTCCATTCCATAACCCACAAGAGAGCATTTATTCTATTTATCTATGTATTATTCAATGCAAGGCATTCCCAACTGCAGATTAAATAATCAAGAATTACAGTCAGGAAATTCAACATTGATAACTGGAAACTGGCCATAGGGTCCTAGGTAATCGAAGTTCCATATTTGCAATGGCCATAGAGGACCTCCATTGTTAAAAATACAGTATTTTCCAAGTCCATCTTTCCACGTACAGTCTATTACAACATTGTAAGCTTTGCAGTGTGTACAAAAATTTATTACCTGTACCCAAATAAAATTAGGTCTGATTTGCTTGACGTTAGAGACCACATCCTTAAATCCGCATAAGTCATTCAGGCCATTCAGAACTGAAAAAATAAAGGCCCAGGTTAGTCTCTGAGAACAAACATGTAAAAACAGTCCCAAGATAATGAAAATGGAACAGCAACAGCAAAACAGAGAAGACACAGGGCAAACAGAGTTGAATAAACTTAGAAATATATATTCATCTAACTTGCATTACATCCAAAAATGCCTATCCGGTAGCTCTCTCTAAACACATATATATAGCTACAGAAGCTTTGAGGCCTGGAAGCTTCTGGCATTCTAGATGATTCTAAAATCCTAGAATGTTCTTTTCTAGAATAGCTGGAAGTTTCTCTTAGAAAGTTCTTTTCTAGAACAACTGGAAGCTTCTTCCTAGAATGTTCTTTGGAAGACTTCTAGAAACATTCTAGACAATCTTAATAATTCCTAACATCCCCCCTTAAGATTGGCTAGAATAATACAAACATAATACAAAAGGATAGGGGAAATACAAAGGAGAGGGGAACATTATACTACTATCCCCCTTTAATGTTCACCTCTAACATACTAAGCATGCCTCTTAATTTTAAGAATTTGGCTTCAGTCATACTCTTAGTGAATATATTAACTACTTGTTCTTCACTTGGACAAAACTGAAGATTGATAATAGATGCTTGAACAAGATCCTGAATGTAGTGAACATCTATCTCAATGTGCTTTGTTTTAGCATGAAAGACTGGATTGTTGGCAACCTGTATGGTACTTTGATTGTCACAATATAGAGTGCTGGTTGAACTTTGTAGAAAACTAATCTCAAATAGAAGATTCTGAATCCAAACTGCTTCCTTGCCTGCTTCTTTTGCTGCTCTATATTCTGCTTCACATGAAGATAATGATGTAGTTGTTTGTTTCTTGCTACTCCATGTAATAGGGCCTGATCCAAGATTGAAAACATAACCACTAGTAGATTTTCGATCATCTATATCACCACCCCAATCGGAATCAGTAAATCCAACCAAAGAAATTGAAGACTTATAGCCATAGTAGATTCCAAAGTGTATGGTTCCATGGATGTATCTGAAAATTCTCTTAGCAGCCAGCCAATGACTTTGTTTAGGTGCCTGCATAAATCTAGATACAAGATTGACTGCAAAACAAATATCTGGTCTAGTATGAGTTAGATAAACCAAGCTACCAACAAGCTGTCTATATAAAGTGGCATCTACACTCTTGGAAGTACATTCTTTAGTAAGCTTGACTCCGGATTGAGACGGGGTAGATGCTGGCTTGCATTCAAGCATGTTAAACTTTTCTAAAAGGTCCGAAGCATATTTTGATTGTGAGATGAACAATCCATCATGTAATCGACAAGCTTGTAAGCCAAGAAAATAGTTTAGCTCACCTAAATCACTCATATGAAATGTCCTCTTAAGATCTGATTTTAAATCATTGATTAACCCAATATTCGGTCCAGCAATGAGTAAATCATCTACATAAAGTGCAACAAGAAGAATATCATCTTGAACTTTCTTCACATAAAGATTGGGATCTGACTTACATCTCTTAAATCCATGAAGCTGAAAATACCTGTCAATTTTCTCATTCCATGCTCGTGGCACTTGTTTAAGACCATAAAGTGACTTCTTTAATCTGCAAACAAGATTAGGATGTTGCTGATCCACAAAACCTGGTGATTGATCCATATATATTTCTTCATATAAATCTCCATTTAAGAATGCATTTTTGACATCCATTTGATGAATATGCCACCCAAGACTTGCAGTCAAAGAAAGAATAATTCTAACTGTGTTCATTTTAATGACAGGAGCAAATTTTTCTTCATAATCAACACCCTCTTTTTGATTGAACCCCTTAGCAACCAATCTAGCTTTGAATTTTTCTATAGCACCATCTGATTTAAATTTAGTTTTGTAAACCCATTTGCAACCAATAACATTCTTACCTTTGGGTCGGGGCACAAGTTCCCAAGTTTTATTCTCTAACAATGCATCATATTCCTTTTTCATGGCTTGCTCCCATTCCTTCTTTCCTCTAGCTTGCTCATATGAGATTGGGTCATTTACTTGTAATACTTTGGCCATGAGAGCACTACCATTCCTTCCTTGGATCTTTGAGCCTTGTCTATATATTTCTTCAACACTCCTTGTCTTTTGTCTAGCTGAAATGACATCTTCTTCATCATCACTACCTACAAAAAATGGCTGAGTACAAGCATTAGTAGTTTCATTTTCAATAGTATTATCGTCATCAGTAGTGCTCACCTCATCCTCATCAATATTGGCTTCATTTCTTTCTAAAATATCTAAAAAATCAGAAACATTTGTTGTTGTAGAGTGAGAGGAAGTGGCTGTAAGTTGTGAAAGCTCATCAAACATTACATCTCTACTAACAAAGACCTTTCTTGTTGTCAAATCATATAACCTATAAGCCTTTGATTCTTCACTATAACCCACAAACAAACACTTATGACTCTTTGATTCTAACTTTTTCCTCTTTTCATTAGGAACATGTGTCCAAGCAATGCATCCAAATACTTTAAAATACCCAATGTGGGGCTTTCTACCACTCCAAGCTTCTTCAAGGGTAATATTTGGGAGGGCTTTAGTTGGAATTCTATTTACAATATATGCAGCACAAGAAATAGCCAAACCCCAAAATTGATTATGCAAACTTTTAAAATGCAACATACAATGAGCCATTTCTAAAAGAGTTCTATTCATTCGTTCAGCCACCCCATTTTGTTGAGGAGTATAAGGAACCATTCTTTGCACCTTAATACCACAATTTTTACAAAATGACTCAAATGCATAGTTGCAATATTCACCCCCATTATCCGTCCTTAAACACTTAATTTTTTTTCCACTTTGATTTTCAACTAATGCCTTAAACTTTTGAAAAATTTCAAATACTTCATTTTTCCTTTCAAGAAAATAAACCCATACTCTCCTGCTATAATCATCAATAAAAGTCAGAAGGTACTTGGCACTTGAAAGTGAAGGATATCCTGGTTCACATACATCACTATGAATGAGCTGCAATGGATGATTAGCTCTCCATGCTTTCCCTGAATCAAAAGGATCTTGATGATGTTTTCCTAACACACATCCATCACACACACCTTCAGATGCTGAAATTTTTGTCAATCCACTAACCATATCCATTCTAATCATATCTTGTAATTTTCTATAATTTATATGTCCAAGTCTAGTATGCCAAAGTTTTGACATATAATCAGCCTGAGCAATAAAAGCATGAGAGAGTGTATATTCATCATCAACAAACCTGACAAATTTAAATAAACTCTCTTTATAATCAACTCTACCAATAGCAATTATATTGCTTGGGTCTTTTCTATCTCTAACAATAACTTGATCAGCGGTGACAACAAACTCATATCCAGCTTGAACAATTTTATATACTGAAATAAGATTCGCCCATAATCCTTCAACCAGCAGAATATTTTTCAAAGACCCATTCGTTACATTAACAGTCCCGTTCCTAAAACTGGAAGTCTCATTTTATTGCCAATAGTAATTTCTTGATCTGAATTCTTCCCTTCATAAAAATCAACAAACAAAGATCTATCTCCAGTCATGTGATATGATGCCCCTGAATCTAAAATCATTCTTTATTAGAATCTGAAGCAAAGTACCCCCCTTAACACTACTTTCAGGTCTAGCAATTACCTTCTTATTTAATTTTTCTGGCCTTTTTAGAGAGATGGCTACGAAGCTATGCCTATCCTTCTTGCCATCCTTGAACCTTTCTTGCTTGGACTTGTATTGCTGCCTTTCGTTGTCCCTCTTCTTCAAACAAAATTTCTCCATGTGATTTTCACCTCCACAATACCTGTAAATAATTGATTTCCTTCCAACTTGCTTTTCTGCAGAGTCATTTCTAGAGAAATGGTTAGAACTATCATTTTGAAATTTATAATTTCCTTTCCAATTCTTCTTTCCATCATATCTAGAAAATTTACTCCTGGCTGCATATGCATGATTCTTCTTAAGATGCCCTTCTTTAATAAGTTGAACCTCTTCATCTAAAACAGAGTTACAAAATTGATCAAAAGTTTGCTGGGGGGCATTGGGAGTTAGTTGGAGAACCCTTTTCCTTGATTCCTTAAATACCTTGTATGGCTGGGGAAGCTTACTTTCAACCATTGCAATCAACTGAAAATCTTTTTTTGCATATTCAGCACCTATTTTCTTCAGCTGAGCATTTAAAAATGTAACTTCGTTAAAGTAATCAGATATTTTTTCAAAATCAGAAGGATCTAAATTCACCAATTTTTCTTCTATGCTAAACATGCTAGCAATATCTGCATCTTTATAATCTTTTTCTAAACTCTCCCATAGCTCTATTGGATTATCAGTATCAACAAATCTTCTATTGAGATTGGGGCTTAAAGCTTTACCAATAATACCTCTAGCTTGTTCCAGCTTGCATTTCCATAGCTCATTTTCTTTTTCACTTTGGGGTTCTCCAATTTCTTTATTCACTATCCTCCATAGAACCTTTTCTCTCAAAGCATTCTTGACTGCAATCTTCCAATCTGCAAAACCACTTCTATCAAATATTGGCAACACTTCATTTGTTGATCCCATGTTAGCCAAAAATAAAGAGCCCTGCAGACAAATCACTTCCAACAATATATATGCCCTGCAAACAAATCACTTCAGCATTATACTTCCAACTGAGCCTCTAACTGAATCTCTAGCTGAACCTGGAAAAAAAAAATCTAGCTGAACCAGGCTCTGATACCATGTAAAAACAGTCCCAAAATAATGAAAATGGAACAGCAACAGCAAAATAGAGAAGACACAGGGCAAACAGAGTTGAATAAACTCAGAAATATATATTCATCTAACTTGCATTACATCCAAAAATGCCTATCCGGTAGCTCTCTCTAAACACATATATATAGCTACAGAAGCTTTGAGGCCTAGAAGCTTCTGGCATTCTAGATGATTCTAAAATCCTAGAATGTTCTTTTCTAGAACAGCTGGAAGTTTCTCTTAGAAAGTTCTTTTCTAGAACAACTGGAAGCTTCTTCCTAGAATGTTCTTTGGAAGACTTTTGGAAATATTCTAGACAATCTTAATAATTCCTAACAAAACATATCAAACAGCCATAAAAGAATAAATAAATTTGGGTAACGAAAAGCTATATCAATTAGTACTTTTGCTGAGTTGATGAGCAACTGTGGAGTTGAAGTGAGAACTTTGAATTGCACTGGAATTTGACGAATCCAAAGAGTTTTCTGAGAATGCTCGGCTCAGCATAACAACAAATATCAAGTAAAAGATAATGTGACGGCCTTCCATATTCATAAACCAAGAATTCCTAATTGCTTAGCGATGATAGATGTTATTATAGAGGGTGTATATATCCATGCCGTTTTATCAACAACATGGCGGCCTACAAGTACACAACCATATCTTAAATATACAAATTCCCAGACATGAAACCAGGAAACATTAGTTGTTAGCCTGTATTATTGTATATGACTTCAGAATGCTGGATAGATATGACACTGATTATTGGCGGGGCCTTATCCTCCCCGTATAATAGTTGTCTTATAATTTTTATTTTTATTTTTGAAACAGAGAGCTTGCAACGTGTCCTCTACAGGCACTTCCCATCATAAGAGATGGAGCCGTCATTCTACAAGAGAAACCTTCATTAATGACTGTAGTTAAAGCTTGTCACCTCCACTTAATATGGCATATTAATAGGAAGGATTCGCGATCCCAACCTGCCCACCAACTTGGGAGAAATAGCTTATATTAGACTCGGATCACTGAACTTCATGAGAACTAACCAAACGTCTTCCACGGACTTGTCAGAGGCTGGTGAGAAAGAATTATGGCACAATTAATGAAATTGTGCTAATCATGCTAGGGAGACGTTGCCATTCTGAGCCCAGTTCAAATCAAGCAAATGCCTGTCACATCTCCCACCCTCCTTTGACCTTGAGAACCGGACTTTCGGCTTACAGACAAACCGTAAACCTTCTGAGACCTAGGCTCCAAAAATCATTGCAATTTGAGATCTGTAGTAATCTTATTGGCCTACATTGCAGGCAATGGTGAAAGAAAGAGAGTATTGCATTTCTACGTATCATGGAGCAGGAGGATGTTGTCTGTCCATTATTCCGCTTTCGGCCATGCCGCAGAGAGCTTGGGAATGCTGACTTGCAGCAAGATGAAAAAAAAAGATGAAAAGTTTTTTTTTCCTACAAGGATCAGGTGGACTGCATTCGGATTTGTTTCCTATACAACAGGAATATGTGTTCGGATTTGTTTAGCTCTTGTGTTTTCTAACACTCACATTGAATGGAAATACTACTTCTTGCAAATGAAATACCTTTTTTTTTTTGGCAATACTTTTTTTTTTTTTGAGTTTTAGTTGCAATAGGTTTTCGGCACTATAACTCATGGCAGATTTGACGTCCTTGCTGTGAAGGACACTAGTCGATGCCTGTTCTCGTTATGCTATACCATTATGTTATCTCATACTCCATGCACTCTTTATAGAGTATTTTTAAATATATCATCCACTTCAAGAGTCAAAGGTCAATTTTGGCCAATAAAAATAGGACAATTATTTACCACTTTTTATTGTGAATGAGGTGTAAATTTTATATTTGCTGTTTAACCATTGAAGTGGATGATATTTAAGTAGAGTGCTCTTGATAATGGATATAACAGTTACATTTCTAATCCTAGCTTTGGGAAAGGGTTTTAAATTTTTTTTATTCGAACGTACAAATATATACCATGTATGTACATAACATTTAACAATTAAGTTTATGTTAATTCTTTTGAAAAAGGCTTACAAATATTTTTATTCCAATGGATTTTTAAGGATATATATCTATGTGTATGTATGTATACGTATGTATAAAAAGAATTCATTTATATATTTGATTATTATACATAGAAACATAAATATATATTTTATATTTGATATTTGATATTTGGTTTAGAGAAAGAGACCTTGCAATTGTACTAATTTAGAGAAAGAGAATCATTTCATAAGAGACAATAAAATATGAAATATATATTTATGTTTTGTATAAAAAAATTAAATAAATAAAGATTTTATTTAATGTGTGTACATATGTACATATACATATCTAAGCATACATGTATATGTGTGCACAAATGTATGTGTATGCATGCATGTACGCACACTAGATTCTTTCATTTTTTGAATCCTTCTCTATTTCTTTTAGTAGAGGGTAATTGCTTCTCGAAACTTTTTGATTGCCGCCACTTGAATCCTAGCATAGAGATAGGAGTCGTCGTCTAGAAGAGTGGAGTCTAAATCCCTCACTGTACCCAGAGAGCGACCGATCTTCAACAAACAATTCTCCGACCAAAATTCAAGAGGAAGATTGTAATGTCTAATCCACTTAGGTTCTTCATAGGGGTCATAACTGGTTGGATCAAAGTTAGGAGCCCATCTTCGCATGTAAAGGGGTATACCATCTCTGTACTAGTTCTTGCCGCATATGATTAGGTCCCGGTCTGCTTCTGAGAGGAATATCTCCACAAAGAAGCCTCTGGGAAGGAATTTTAATACACACTTGATCTGCCAGATTTCGTTAACCCATTCTCTAATTTGCTTTCCACTGAGCCTTGGCCCAATGAATCGTCCAATTATTTCCATGTGTTCCAACATGTCAATGTCATCTGCGCATTCTTCCTCAACATTGATAAAGGTGCCAGAATTTAGGTTGGTTGTGGATCTACTATCCTTCGCATGGCCAGCCAATTGCTCGCCATCTATTTTCACAATTATATAATATTATAGGTTTATATATAATGTAAATACATAAATTATGTTAAAAAAATATTGTAAATTGAAATATATGGTATAAAATTATATTAAGTGTATTTACAATATAAAATATATTATATAATAAAAATATACTAATATACAATACTTAAAAAAATATAACTAATTTTATTATTTCATATACAATATTAATACATTTACTATTTTAATATAATACTAATATATTTGTAAATGATGATAACCCACAAAAATTAAAAGATTTTACAACTTTGTTTTTATTAATTTTTTATTTAAAAAAAATCTTATAAATATAAATATATTAAGGAATATTAGTTTTCAAGTTTCTTGATTATATGTTTCAAAAAAAATTATATTCAACAATTTCAATCATACTGTGATCTATTATCAAGAATGTTCAAGAAGAGAATCAACATTTCTGTGATCCGAAACATTGAATATATATTTTTTGACACAGTTAATTTAGAAACATCTACATAAAAATATAAATATATATTTAAAACTCTAATTCTAAAAATAAAAACTTACCTAATATTTTAAATTATTTACTCGTAATTTTTTAAAGATAAAACAAAATTTAACAAGTGCCACGTAATGACAAGTAGATTCCTTGTTGTATTGTAATTATAGTATGTGTTTAATTGTAATATTTTGCTTAGATGAAATATTTGTTGTATAGACAAATTGCATTCCAATTATCTAAATTAAGTAGTTGAATAGAAGATCTTGGAAAGACTGAAATTACATTGTAATTAGGTAAAGTAAGTAGTCGAATGAAAGACATTGGAAAACTAATTACAATGACAATGACATTGCATTGTGGAATGTATTGTTCCCCACTCTAGTATGTGTTGTACTAGGGTTGATGTGTATGTTAGATGGATCTGCCTTCAAGTTTAGGAAAATCATAAAATTTGTAACTATGGCTTGACTTATGTTTATTGGTAAATCCATAGTTTGAGGAAAGTTCTTTTGTTTTAGGTTTCCATCAGCAAATCTTACAGAATCAAAACTTTAGCCTTATCTGGGATATGTATATTGGCAAAATTCTAAAATTTAGAACTTTAGTCTGATAGGTGGTTTTACACTTTATTAGAAAAATTATGACATGTTGAACCTACAATTATCTTAGGCTTTATCGGTAATAATTAGAGAATTCAAATTATGTTTTATTTCGGTTTATCGACAAAAGATATGTTTTATGAACTTTCATCTTTTGGCCTTTACTTATCGACAAATTGTGCCAATCCCAAACCATGCCTTGCTATCGAAAAAATTTAGATTTTACGAAACTCACCCCTTTCATAAGCTTATCGAAAAAAATCAATTTTATGAACTTTTATCCCTTGGGCTTATCGATAAGAGTTAAGGATGATGAACCGTGGCTATTATCTATGGGAGTTTTCTTGATAAGCCTTTGCCTTAGAAATGATTCAATATTTTGTTTCAAACACATCTTATCATTGAAAAGAAGAATATCAGAACCTGAGTCTATCAGAGAAAGTGCAGAGATCCAAACTATACCTTGTTATTGGCAAGTTGGGAGATTCCAAAACCTACGAAGTAGTTCTAAAACCTTTGGTTCTTCTGATGGGAGTTTTCTCGATAAGGATTTGCCTTAGAAAAATTAAACATTTTGTTTGAAACATATGTTATAGAATGCTTATCTGCTTTTTCTTATTTGTTCAAAATTTGTTTTTGGTTGCTAAGTTCATAAGTTCCGCGGTTTACCAATTAGTTGATTATACCACAAAAAGTGATTATATACTTATTCTCCTATCGTGTCATCAATTAGATCCTGAGTTCGTAAGAATGCCAAATCATTGATTTGCTGGCACAATATAGCTATTTTGCTCTTTGTTGGCAAATGTTACAATTTGTGAACTTTGTCCATGCTCTATGCTTATCAGAAAAAGTGGTGGATCAAGAACTTCCCTGATAGGTATTTATCGGCTAAACTGCAAAGATGCGAACCATGCCTTATTATCTGCAAGTCAGAAGATTTCAAAATGTACGAACTAGTTCTAAAACTTTAGGTTCTTTCGATGGGACTTTTCTCGATAAGGCTTTACCTTGGAAAAAATTTAACATGTTTCAAACACATGTTATAGAATGCTTATCATCTTTTCCTTATATATTTGAACTTTGGTTTTGGTTCCTAAATTCAAAAGTTTCACAGTTTATTGACTAGCTGATTATATCATAGAAAGTGATTATATACTTGTTTAGTGTGAAAAAGAGGGAAAATGATAAAAGAGTTAAATCCTCCTTTCACTACAAACATTCAAGGTCATATCAACTGAGTTGAATCACACTTTTGCAAGAGGATTCACCTACAGGTTAGGCTATCACTTGGAATGATGCAGAAATTTAGAGATTGTCAATTAATTTATCAATTTAATGTTCAAATATCCTTAAAACCCTAATTATGAAAAATAGTTAGTAAAATGATGAATTACAACAAATGCTTACAGACTAATGTAGTAGGCAAAGATTAGTTACTAACCATTTTTCAAATTTCAAGATGTGAAATACTCAGGGACACTGGTATTAGTGCCCTGTCCAAGGTGGTGTTTTCTTCATTAAATCCTGATCTCCTTCTAATGCTAATATTTGTTGTTTCATTTCTGTCTTAGGAGATAAAGAGGATACTAGCACTTGTACCTAAGTCCAAGGTAGGGTGATCTTTAGGATGTCAGAGCCTCTTCAGATGCTGATTGTCACTGCCAAATTGATTTCTATGTTTTCATCCTCAGAAGACACTAGCATTGGCACCTGAGTCCGAGCAGTGCTTTTCTTTATATATCTAGAATTTACACATTGTGTTATTGTTCCCTGTAACTCCACTCCGTCAAGATGCTACACCTGTAACCGGCAATCACATGGAGAGTGGTTGGGGGTTGTGGTGTTTAGAGGCTTGCCTCAATCAAGCCTTGGAGAGACATTCAAGTCTTCTGAACACCATTATCAGATAGAGAGTGTGTATCCTTGCAGGATAGAGGCAAAACAAATTGATAAATGATTCAAACACAAATAGATATCACCTCAGAGGTGTAGCTATCATATAGATGAAAATCCTTCAATCACATGAGAGGATGAAGCTAAATTTGCAATCACAAACACAATAACAATGCTTTTCTTTGGAATAATGAATATCTTGAATGCTCTAAAATTAGAAGTTCACCAAAAGTTCACAATCATCTTCTAGTTTTCAAATGAAACCCTAAGCATGCTTATATATGTAACTAACCACATTCCTACTAAGAATTTTGTAATTCAAACTTAAGATATCAGCATGGGGACCTAATTAACAGTCACAAAACTAACCTTCAAATTTGGGACCTACCTGAAATAGGGTAGGACAAGGGTGCTAGCACCCATGTCCATAGGTCATTTTTCAAGGCAGGGCTAAGTGACACCATGTCCTTCACGCCCCATGTGACATGGGTTTCATGCCATTTTCTTCTGGGAGTCAAAATGAACATGTATGATGCAAAACAAGGGACCCAGGAGCTAAACCTAGGAGGCAAAAAGTCCAGGGAGACATTTTCTAACATAACAATACTATTCTCCAATCATGTCATCAATTAGTTCCTGAGTTCATAAGAATGCCAAATTGTTGATTTCCTGACACAGTATACCAAACATGTTTGAAGCAAAGTTGTGTTTGTTCAAGAAAACAAAGTTTTCATGATTTTTTGACAAGTGTGATTGCTTCATGAATGCTTCTGATCAATGATAAAGGGGTGGCTAATAAGCATGACACTTTTCAAACTATAAAGCACATCCTTCAACAAGTTTAGAATATGATGATATTGTCGATGAACTAAAAATAATGGGAAAAGTAGAAAATGACAAATATCGATCAGATGGGGAATTGTCATAAAAGTTTGTTTTTGCCAATAGAATATGATTGAAAGTTCTTTGAAGTGATATTTTTCTGATAAAGGAGTTCTTGTTGAAAATAAAAAGTTTTAACTGAAGAATATGCTGTTAGGGTATGTTGAAATGTTTGCATTAAATGCAAGGGGTATTAAATGACCTCAATTTAATTATTTTCTTTATAAAGCTAATATTCCTATCGTACAATCATTTGGTAAAGTTTATGTGAAGAAGAAATCTCAGAGCTTAACAAAGCTAGCTGTCTTCATCGCCTTGTCGAATCGTTACCATCCAGGTAAGCCCAACCGCCTACCTTTAGTTTGAAGATTATTGGTAGGTAGTCAAATACTATGGGGTGGGGTAAAAATTTAATTTCTAGGCATTAGTAATCACATGATTTGAGGCCCTAATATCAATCATTGAGCCCCATTGTCTCTCATCTTACCATTTGAAATTGTCATCCCTTACCGGGGCCCCAATTCCTTTACATTGGTCCCTTTACACCTGTCAAGATGAAGTATAAATATAAGGGTTTGGATATCTCATTCATAATTGAGAATAATTTATCTAGGATCTGAGCATAAATTTTAGGCACATAAATATCTGTAAATTTTGGCAGAGAATGAATACCAATCCTAGACCAGGAATTACACAAAAAGTATTTGATAGTGGATTGGCACATGATGGAGGCTTCTTGCCAGCTTTAAAATGCCCTAAATTAATAATGGACTGTATAAAAAATTATAATTCTGAAGCCAGAGAAATTAGAACTGTCAGCGGCCATACCATCATGTTATTGAATACTAATTATATATCACTGATAGATTGGGGTTATCCACTCATCAGGTTTATGTAGAAGTATCTATAGAGAAAGCCTCTAATTTTTATATTGATGGTTAAAAGAAATGTAAAGACATAATAGCCACCACCTAGCTCAAGAACCCTAAGAAAGGAGAGTCTAGGTTACCTCAAAATTTGGTTAGAGGCCATTTCTCAGATGAAATTTCTGATGTCATTACATTGTTGTAGAGTTATTGGTAGTCAACACTGTGACAATTTTGAAAACCGGATGTGCCAATATGTTATGATAATTTGTATAGGAAAACAATTAATTGACTAGTCTCAAATAATAAGTGACTGATTACATGACCAATTGACAAATTTTAAGAATAAAAGGAAGTTTCACATGTGTTCATATCTTATTTATTTATTGGCCACTACTCAGTCCAGATGGCCAGGTCTATAGGTGTTAGGTCCTCTGACAGCTGAAACAAAGGTGTATAATTATTTTTCTCAATTAAGGGAAGCAGATGGGAACATGGTGTATGGAAGAGTTAATAATGCATTCTTAATGCTCATGGTTAGAGCAATATGGGAAAACCCTGAGGTCAGGATTTCGACAGAGGCTACCAATTGGGTTATGAGTTTCGACAGTTATTTCATACAATATGATAAATTTACATACATAAAATTTAGGGGATTTGAGTATCCTCCACTAAAATTACCTAGAAATGCTTCATATTATGTGCTATTTTTGGAATTATCCAGACAATCTTATCTGGCAGGACAAAGGTATTATATTGTGAAGAAGAAAGGGTACCCATTTCTCTTAAAGTTGACACATTACACTTGTGCTAAACCTGAAGGTGCCAAGAATGTTGACAAAATACACAATCATTTTCATTTCAAAAAAATTGGATCTAGAAGTTATTTTGATAAAAAAAGTTAAAAACAATTTGTATGCCCCTATGTTAAGGAGACATATACCCCATCTTGAGGATTTCTGGGCTGATTCTATGGATGAATATGAAGTAAAGTAAGAAGGAGAGAATGGTCCAGGTTGACTCTAGATCAAATGAAGATGTACAAACTTGGATGGAAAATACCTGATATTGTTGATGACTGCGTGGATATTGTTGATCCTGCTTTTGTAGCAGAAAATGCAAAACCTTTGCCTAACATCAATTGATAATTGGGTGAAATTGATGATCTTAAAACTAGATCTTGCTCTGTCTTAGATAGGAGTCTAGCATGCTTAAATTCTAAGGATGGTAACAATGATGCAAGTCCTTTTGTACATCAGGATCAAGCTATTGATGCCTCTAGAGATTCTATGGGAAATACTAATGGAGACAACTTTATACAAACTAGAAAAGATGCCAAGTCTCCCCAACAAGATCTACAGAAAGACAGGAGCAATGATACAATCTTAGATACTAGGCCTAGCAAAACTCCTCCCTCTCCTCCAATAGATTCTTTCAGAACCCTAGATCACTCTAAGGTGCAATTAGGAAGTGATAGCCTCAAAATAGATTCAGTGTCTCATCGAACTACTAATAATTTTTTTGTCACTAACTTACACCTTCTTGGTTGAAGACAGTGGTCAGTAACAAAAGGAGGTCGAAAACAAGACTTGACATTACTATAGTTCCCAATACCAAAGGGGTGCTTGCTATTGTGGTGAGGTTTAAAGCTATGGAGGCAAAATGGAATACTAGTTAGAAGGTGGGAGATTTAATATAGAAGGGAACACATGATACACCTGAAAAGTCAGATGACAAAGAAGAGGAGGCTGAGAATGCAATTCTATAATTTATTTTTAATCTATCGAATGCTTGTTGAACTTCTTTATTGTTTCTCTATGTAGACTCTATTTCATAATGATTTGTCAATTATTCTAACTATATATAAGAAAAATAGTTCCATTCTATTTTTCTATATGTTTGAAATGTATGGGGGAAAAGACATCTTTCTTTTTTGGCTGGAAGGAAACTTCATTGTACTGGAATAAATTATGTTGCTCTTAATTCTGAAGTGGGATATTCTGATAATATTTTGTGGTGATATCAAATTCTTTTCTACTTCAGTATTGGGTTTGAGTCAATTACTTTAGTATCGAGTATTCTTTCTTTGTATGTTGAATGTTTAATCTGTGAATCTTGAGGTTCATTCAAAAGTTGCAAACTATTTTGCTTTCATTCTTACGTCTAAGGGAGGACTTATATTTTTCTAGTTTATAGACCTGGGATATTATGGGTATGATAAATTTTAGCTAGTTCAATTTATGTTTCCACCACTATAATGTATTAATATTTATTTTTTATGAACAAATATATATTTTAGAAATTGAGGACTCTTTAATTTGTTTATTCACTGACTAAAGCAAATAATATCCATTTGTGCCTTTATTTTTCTATAGGACCAATCTCATAGGAAAAGCAAAGAAGATATCTCATTAAAAATAAAAAACACAATACTATTTCCAGGTGAGTTATGTTTTATAGCAGGAAAAAATTTAGAATGAAAATAGATGAATAACAAGTAAGACATTTGTTCAAGATTGAAGTGTTTCATGGGATAAGTTTTCAATATTGTTCAAGATTTCAAGTACTGAGTAATGAACAATTTGGTTTATGATAAATAGTGAATTGTAATTAGTCAAGATGTCTACTAGTACAAGAAAACTATTTGATTATGGTTTAAAATGATTGTTTTCTTGCCACCCACATTATTGATAGTGCTAGTTATGTTTTCTCTAGTAGTCTTTCTGTCTGATAATTAATTTGATAAAATATGTGCAAAACTCTAGTTAGAAACATTGGTAAGCTCAACCTTGGCTATATTGCATTCATAACAATTGTCAATTAAATAGGATCATCAACTGAAAAAAATAGTGTAAAAGTTAATCCACGTGCAGCACCCAATATCAATCCTCATGGTCCAAATCTTAGAGTTGTAACTCATTTTTTTAGAGCATTTCAATAACTAGATCTTCAAAAAGCCAATTGGAATGTAAAAACCATGTCAAATCAGCAACTATAAATAAAAACTCATTGTGTGTTCAATTATTGTGCATCTAAATCATTTTCAAAGAAGCCACATATGATGTCCTCTAACAAAAGTTCAGTTCTTAAAAACCTATATGACTTCAAAAAAATCCTATGTTTAGAATAAGGAGCTGTTTCCTTAGAATATTCATTCCATCAGTCAGATCAAATAATTTGGATTACCTTCTTAAGACTTGCAAATGTGGAAACGCACAAGAGTTGCACCACAAACTTGTTACATGTCTACTGGAATTATGGGCCACAATATTTGAACTTGGGTCATGCTCTGATGATGTTAGACTCTTATGAATTACCATATTACACCAGAAACCATTTGAACTTGGGTAACACTTTTACAAAACGTCGTCATTCGTATTAAACCAAAAGCACTTGGGCTGACATTGCCCATATATTTGCTATGGGAAAAAAATTGAAAAATAAAATAGAACAACACTAGAAGAATCCATAAGAAGCAAAAACTAATGTGAATCTATCTGCGTACTAGAAAACATTATAAAAATGGTACACCCACAAATTGCATTGCTGATTATTTGTGTAATGGTGTCATAAATTTCCCCATTTATATGTTGGTGATAAAAATTAATTTACATTAATTAACTAGATGATCACTAGCAAGATCGATAACAAGAAAAAACAAGCCCAAGCCATTAGGTGTTTGAAACTAGTGTAAAAAGTGCACTTGCACAAACTGTAATGTTGATAACTTGTGAAGTAGAGCAATTCATATTTCCTATTTAGTTGCTATCACTTAAAAAAAATACAAATTTGAAATCTATTGTATACATCAAACATGTATTGTAGAATTAGAGGAAAGGAAGCTTTACTAATAACATAGCTTGATTTCTGTTATGCTTGGCAAAATCAAATTATGTTATAGTGGAAAATAAAGGAGTTATCTTTAAACATAATTTGAATAGCACGAGTAAACAAGAAAAATAAAGCATTACAAAAAATTGGAATTATTGACAATAGAGAGCTTCAATATATTTAAATTGTACCACTATGGTATATAAAAGTAGTCAAAACTAGAAAACTATTTAAAGTTATTAGTTAGAATTGATTATAGGAAAAATAGATTTGAAGAGTTTAGTAAGAGTATTTTGTGGACTAAAATATGTTCAAAGAAAACATCAAAATGTGTAAATTCAAAGTATTTCTTGTAGTTATAGATTATAGGAAGTTGTAGTTACACAAGTGGATGGCTATGAAATCAGAGCATAGTAATCTACAAGAAGATTGTAGATGTTGATTAGGTTTTAAGAAATTTTGGTTAAAAGAAAATATAAGTGTAAAAATTGTAATTTGTAAAGAAATTATATAGTTGGGAAGGCCATACCTCTTTATTCTTGATTTTCTTGTATCTCAAGAATGTCATTGTTGTGGTCCAGTGTGAAGTATCCTTGAGCTTGAAAGGCATGGAGAATGAAGATTCCTCTTGACTTATCATGGATGCATTTTTCATAACTGATTTGTTGAAGCTTTGGAAGGAAGCAATTGAACATGTCTTTTTTAAGAGAGCACTGCATAGTTATATTCTTATCTGTTATTACTATGCATTTGAGATTATGTGTATATGTGTAGATAATGTCCTTCTTGCATTTGTTGCAGTGAGAAGTTTTATTTTTAAGTTCACCAAGGTTGAAGAATGTGTAATTGCATAGTGGACAAGTTGACTAGAAGGGAATGGAAAAAACATTTACAGCTTTCAATTTTTTATATACTTGGCTAAAAAGAAATTAAGCATAAAGGCATGATACATTTGTAGTTCCAAAAAATGAGGAGATACTAGATTTATGTGCTATTGACAAAGAGAATCGAGAAGATAGTTGTGAATTTGTCATCTTTTTTAATCACAAATGTAAATTTATCTAAAATTGTGAAAACATAGGTGAATCAATGCTATGAAAATATTCGAGAGGGAAAATAATACATGACATAGTTGAATTGTAAAGAAAGGAAATTTAGTGATGTGTATAATTTATCAAGAATAGAGTGAAATAGTTCAACTTAGTAGTTGCTACATGATGAGTATAATTATAGAGTAAAAGATAGAAGAAGGTAAAAGAAGGAAAATTACCTAGTATGTTGTTTGGAGCAGATTTTGAAGGTGAGTCAATGTTGGCTTATTTGCTAGAGGAGCAATGTAGGTTGACTAATAGGTGAGAAGAATGCGATCTTTTGCATCAAAGCGCTTGACAATATTTTTGAAAATATAAAAGGAAATTCTTTTTTGAGGACACGTTCTTCAATGAAGGACACATTCATTTATGAGAGAATGTTGAGGAGGTAATTTTTTAGAAAATCAAAATTTGAATAGATACAAAAGCAAAATAATAGATTTGTTTATTACCCATGCCTTGTCATATTCTCTCTCTCCATCTTTAATACCCAACAAATATTGAAAAGATGTTCATTTGGAAGATAGCACAATTGTGCCAACAGTGCCAACTGTACAATTTTTAGTACTTTCCAATATCATCTTAATAGTTGTACTTGGTATGAATGAGTATTCTTCACAAATACGACATATGTTTTCTACAAAACTTGATTGGCTCAACAATAGAATAGATTCACAATCACCATGATTGTATTCTATTTTAGGTGCAATTACAAAACTCGTAATACAGATTCTTGCTCCTGGAAAAATCTTATTTTCAAATATTTGGACCATATTTCCAATCAAATTGATAGAAATTGTCATCTTAACTTTTTTATTAGTCAAATTAGCATGAAGGACCTCAAGTATGTTTTTTGATTTGTCTAAATAAGTTTGATACATGACAATAACTTCAGCTTCTAAAACATCTCTAGTTTTATGTGTATTTATGTCTTCTATGGAAAGTATTTTGGAAGCCTCTTTTTTGGACCTATAAAGTAATGAAACATAATAAATTTAAAATAATAATTATAAATGTTTTGTTATAAAATAATACTCACATCTTAACTTGTTCCTACTGGACAATGATTATGTCCTTTTATACTCTCTTGTTATTTGTCATTTGTACTACGAAATAGTAAACAATGTGCGTTAATTAGACAGTAACTTTTATGTAAATATTATAAAAAATTAAATTTGACTAAAGAAAAATATGAAGAAATTGTGTGATCTTAATGAACAAGTCAGAAGTGAATGTAATTGATAATTTGTAGAAGTGGTTGAATGATATCCAAATGTATAATATTTTCTAAATATAATTTAGTGAAGAGATATAATTAAATAAATGGTAATTTGTTTGTAATTCCAAATTGTATACAAATATAAGGTTTCATAGATCATACAATAATGTTGTTATGAGTATGATATATAATGTCTAGTTTCTTTTCTGTAATTTTCTTTTTTGTCAAATAACAAGTAAAAGACAAATGGTGTCATGATCACTCCAATATGTGTCAATTTTGAAGATTTTGTTTTTTTGTTAATAGTTGACCAAACATGGTCAATGAGCAATGTTTGTAAAGGATTTTTTTTTGTCAAGTATGAAATCTATATTTATGTTTTTGAGAAATCTTTCTAATGTGTTTGTGTTAATTTTTATGTAGCTTGGATAGGTGTTCTAGTCTCGAGTGGTGATTTCGAGGCTGGAAACACAGCTGGAATAATTATCTCCATACCTAGATAATTGATTTCTCGAGAGACTTCTAGATATTAGGGTTTAGAGTCTAATTAATCCTAGCCATTGATTAAGATTAAATCATGGCCATTGGGTTTCAATGAGGGGATTATAAAAGAGGATCAATAGGCATTTGGAGAACACAGATCCGAGAAGTATTTGTAGCGATAGCAAATAAATAAATTTGCGGTGATAGCAAATTGATTTGCAGTGAGAGCAAGGGCGCAGCGATAGCGTTCAAGACAACAGTAGTGGAATTTCTATAGGAGAAAATGGGAGAAGAATTTCTGGAGGAGATCATTGCCGGAGCTCTGCCAGTAAGAGGCAAGTAGTCTATGTATTTCCTGATTTGATTTAATAAAGTTCCTCATCTGCAGTACTGGTTTTCCCTTCAGGGTTTTTCCAGGGATAATTTGTCCAAAATGTTGTGTTGATTTTATTTTTCTATTTCCGTGATTTTTTCGTGAAGTTGCAGCTGTGTTATTATTTAATATTTGCTGTAAATTAATTAATTTTTTAGCAGCCAAATAATCTTATAAGATAGGGAATTAATAATCAGTAGCTGCAATAGATTTTTCACATGGTATCAGAGCGGATCTGAGGGCAGAACAGGCACAGGGAGAAAGGAAAAATAATAAATAAAAATCTAGGGTTTATAAAACCCAGTTTGACCTCTTCAAATTATTATTTTCTTTTGAGATGGCCTCAGCAGGTTTAAGAGATCAGGACAGATTGGATGGAGCCTCAAATTTTGGTGTCTGGAAAGCCAGAATTTCTTTATTGCTGGAAGAAAATGGTATCAAGGATTATGTGACCACTGTTGTACCTGTACCTACAGACGCAACACAGCTCGTAGCATATAAGAAGGAAGATGCCAAGGCAAGGAGGCTAATTCTTGATGGTGTTAAGGATCATATTGTTCTGCATATTGCAGAGTTAGATACAGCAAAGACGATGTGGGACGCCATTATGAATCTATACCAGAATGCTACCCTTAACCAAAAGCTGATTCTCAGAGAAAAGTTAAGGAATACCCGGATGAATAAGGGAGAAGACGTCACAAGTTACCTCACCAGACTTAGACTTTTCAAGGATGAATTGGCAGCTGTTGGAGACAAACCAAAGGATGATGAGCTAGTACGAATAGCCCTGAATGGGTTTACTAAGTAGTGGGATGTCTTTGTTCAAGTTATTAATGGATGAGACACCTTACCGAGTTGGGATCAACTATGGAGTGACTTCACTCAAGAGGAGCTTAGACTAAGTCTTGTCAATGGAACCAACAGTAATAGTCAGAAAAGTGAGGTGGAACAGGAAAACGTTGCCCTAGCAGGAAAAGGGAAAGTGAAGAAGGGGTCTGGCAAAGGATCAAATCCAAAAAGTGAGAAGAAGAAGGACTTATCTAAGATCAAATGCTATGGCTGTCACGAGTTCGGCCACTATGTCAGCGATTGCCCACAAAGGAAGAAAAATGAAAAGAAGGGCAAGAAGCAGACGGCAACTTCAGCAAGTGTAGATGAGCTTTCTAGTAGAATGGAGGATGAGTTTGCACTCATAGCTTGCCTGACTAGCTCAACCTCACAGGGTGTTTGGTATATAGACAGTGGGGCATCATTTCATATGACAGGAGTTAGGGAGTACTTCTCCAGATATAAGGAGGAGGACATCAGATTCCAGATTCAGATGGGGAACAAGTCCAAGTGCAATCCAGTTGGGAGAGGGACTGTTCTATTTCAGAGGGAGAATGGCAAGCCTATTTCCATTCATGATGTGTTGTATGTGCCAGGCTTGGGCATGAATCTAATTTCCATATCTATCCTTCAGGATAAAGGCTACAATGTACTCTTTAGAGGGGCGCATGTTTTAATCAAGCATAAGGATTGGAAATCACCCATAGCTATTGGAGTTAGGAGCGGCCGACTTTATAGGTTGCAGTTTGATACTCCTAAGGCACTAGTGAGCAGCAATAATCCTAGAGATCAAGGAGAGCTATGGCATAGAAGGATGGGCCATATACATCATGGAGCACTTAAATTGCTTCGTGAGACAGTGACAGGTGTTCCAGACGTGAGCACAGAGCATGATGATGTATGTAAGGGATGTGTATTGGGGAAGTTTGTGAAAGCAGCTTTTCCAAGGAGTGACACCAAATCCAAGGGGGTTCTTGATCTAGTACATTCAGATATATGTGGACCAATGTCAATGAAGTCTCTCAGAGGATATGAGTACTTTGTTACTTTTATTGATGATTTCTCCAGGAAGACCTGGATATACTTCTTGAAGACCAAGGATGAGGTCTTCAGTCACTTCCAGGAGTTCAAAGCTCTTGTGGAGAATTCGACAGGTAGGAAGGTAAAGGTTCTTCGGTCAGAAAATGGAGGCGAGTACAAAGGGAAAGAGTTCCAGGAGTTCTGTACTAGGGAAGGAATCAAGAGAGAGTGGACCGTTCCTTACAACCCGCAACAGAATGGGGTTGCTGAGAGGAAGAATCGTTCTATATCAGAGGCAACAAGGGCTATGTTGTATGACCAAGATATGCCATGATACTTATGGGCAGAGGCATGCAGTACAGCAGTATACATACAGAACAGGGTTCCACATAAGGTATTGGGCAAGATGACACCAGAGGAGGCATTCTCAGGGAAGAAGCCAAATGTTAGTCACTTCAGGATATTTGGGAGTTTGGCATTTTGTCACATTCCAGGGGCTACACGTTCCAAATTAGATCAGACTGCAGAGAGAGGGTACTTTGTGGGGTACAACGAGACCTCAAAGGCATATCAGATATTTATTCCAAGGACCAAGAGGATTATAGTCAGGCGTGATGTCAAATTTATGGAGGACAAGGCATATAGGAGGTCCAGAGATTTGCCAGCAGATGATCAGAATGAGCAGCCAATAGAAGCTCCAAGGATTGTTCAACCAGAACAGGGGCAGCGAAGCACGAGTACAGTTACTAGTACAAGCACAGGCTCAGGTGCTGAGAGTTCGCAGAGTATGGAGCAACAGATACAGCAAATCCAAGAGATGCATCAAGAAGATATGGAGTTTGATACTTCATCCTCTATAGTTGACAGGAGGAACCATGAGGTTCAATAGACACATAAGGATACTCAGGAGTTTGTGGGAGCTCCTAGGACGAGTAATAGATAGCGAAAACAACCAGCTAGGTATAATGACTATGTGGCATTGGTTAGTCAGTTGGTAGATAGTGAGCCTTCTAGCTATCAGGAGGCTGCACAGCAACAGGTGTGGCAAGATGTGATGGTTGAGGAATATACCTCAATAATGTAGAATGATGTGTGGGAGGTTGTGCCTAGACCAACAGATAGGGCAGTGGTTGGATCATGCTGGATCTATAAGATTAAGCATGGTGCAGATGGTAGCATCAAAAAATATAAGGCAAGGTTCGTGGCCAAGGGGTTCTCTCAAAAGGAGGGAATAGACTATGAGGAGACATTCGCTCCAGTGGCCAGGTATACTTCTATACGAGCCGTAATCTCACTTGCAGCGCATATGGGATGGCAGATCCATCAAATGGATGTCAAGACGACATTTCTTAATGGTGAATTGTTAGAAGAGGTATACATAGAACAACCAGAGGGCTTTGTAGCACACAGCTATGAAACCCACATGTGCAGATTGAAGAAAGCTTTGTATGGACTCAAGCAGGCTCCCAGGGTGTGGTATGAGCGCATTGATAGATACTTGTAGGGAATAGGCTTTGTGAAGAGTGAGGCGGATGCTAACCTCTACTACTTGGTGGTTGGGGGTGAAATTCTCATTCTTGTTCTATATGTGGACGACTTGTTTTTAACAGGTTCACTGGGGCTTATAGAGGAGTGCAAGAGGGACCTTGCAGCAGAGTTTGAGATGAAGGATTTGGGGCTTATGCACTACTTTCTAGGCATGGAAGTGTGGTAGACAGATGGAGAGATTTTCCTTGGACAAGGGAAATACTGCATTGAAATCTTGAAGAGGTTTGAGATGCAAGATTGCAGAGCCATGTCTACACCTATGATCACGAATTGGAAGAAGGTAGACGCATCCAAGGAAAAGGATGTAGACCCCACCTTATACAGGATGTTGATTGGATCTCTCATGTATTTGGTCAACACTAGGCCAGATATATCCTTTGCAGTAAACTCTCTTAGTCAGTTCATGGTTGAGCCGAAGAGAGTGCATTGGATAGCGGCAAAGCATGTATTTCGGTATTTGTGTGGTACAATCGAGTATGGGATCAGATATGCTCGAGGTGATGGTATCAAGTTGATAGGCTATACTGATGCAGATTGGGTAGTGCGGTGGACAGGAAAAGCACTTCAAGGTGCTGCTTTAGTTTGGGATCAGGAGTTGTCTCTTGGTACAGCAGGAAGCAAAAGTCTGTGGCTCTGAGTTCTGCAGAAGCAGAATACATAGCAGCTAGCATGGCAACGTGTGAGGCTATATGGCTTCAGAAGTTGCTGGTAGCCTTGTTTGGTCAGAGGGTTGAGACTACAGTGATACACTGTGATAATCAGAGTTGCATCAGATTATCTGAGAATCTAGTGTTTCATGATAGGTCTAAGCATATAGACATCAGATATCATTTCATCAGGGATTGTGTATAGCGGAGGGTTGTTCAGCTACAGTATATACCTATAGATCAGCAGGTAGCAGACATTTTGACAAAGACATTGGGGAAGATGAAATTCATCTTCTTCAGAGGTAAGTTGGGTGTTATGCAGAACACCTTCCTCGCTAAGACGGAGTGTTAATTTTTATGTAGCTTGGACAGGTGTTCTAGTCTCGGGTGGTGATTTCAAGGCTGGAAACACAGCTGGAATAATTATCTCCATACCTAGATAATTGATTTCTCGAGAGACTTCTAGATATTAGGGTTTAGAGTCTAATTAATCCTAGCCATTGATTAAGATTAAATCATGGCCATTGGTTTTCAATGAGGGGATTATAAAAGAGGATCAATAGGCATTTGGAGAACACAGATCCGAGAAGTATTTGCAGCGATAGCAAATAAATAAATTTGTGGTGATAGCAAATTGATTTGCAGTGAGAGCAAGGGCGCAGCGATAGCGTTCGAGACAGCAGTAGTGGAATTTCTATAGGAGAAATTGGGAGAAGAATTTTCGGAGGAGATCATTGCCGGAGCTATGCCAGTAAGAGGCAAGCAGTCTATGTATTTCCTAATTTGATTTAATAAAGTTCCTCATTTGCAGTACTTATTTTCCCTTCGGGGTTTTTCCAGGGACAATTTGTCCAAAATGTTGTGTTGATTTTATTTTTCTATTTCCGTGATTTTTCCGTGAAGTTGCAGCTGTGTTATTATTTAATATTTGCTGTAAATTAATTAATTTTTCGGCAGCCAAATAATCTTATAAGATAGGGAATAAATAATCAGTAGCTGCAATAGATTTTTCACAGTTTGTTCTTGCAATTTTTTGTTGCATATCGATATTGAAGTCACCAAGAATAAGTATATTGTCAGTAAGGTGCATTTCAAGTATTGCTTGGTCAATTATATTGATAATTGTAGACACTTTTATAGTTGGTCATGCATATAAATTTATTATTGTAATATGGAAGTTGGTAACAAGTATGGTTGCTAAAATAGCTATGTTATTAGTTTTGAAAAGATTGGACTGTAAAATTTATATTTTGTTTTTAATGCATATCATAACTCCATAGTTAAATTGTAGATGGAAATAGATTGGAAATTTTGTAGTTCAATGTATTGAGGTAAATATGATATGTGTGTTTCTTGTAAACATATTATGTTTGATTGCATGAAGTCATAGTCATTCACAATATCATCAATATGAATTTTTAGACTTCGTGTGTACAAGGATAAGATAGATATCCTTGAACTTGTTGTAGTTGTTTATTCATTATATTGTAGCTCCCATTTTGCTTATGTTTCTAATCCTTTTATTTCATTTCTAATTTTTTCCTTCACCTTGAAGTTTTGTGGTGTTAGTGGATTCAACAAGTATAGTGATTCTATATCTCCTGCACGTGATAGTGTTTTATACATCAATCCATGTGACTTGATTCCTAATAGATCAAATGCAAGGCCTTCCAATGTAAGACCTTGTGATCTATCTATCATTTGTGCACATACAAGTTGTATTGGAAATTGTTTACGGATTTGTAGTTGTGATGGATGTTTCCCTCTTGATAGAGACTTTGTTATTCGTAGTATAGTTACCCATTCTTTTGGAGTTGTATCTGTATATTGTTGTGCTAGTTTTGTAGATTGTTGTTTCCCAATTCTTGAGTCACTGAATTGAATCCATATCATATCTAGTTTGTTATTACTTATATATGCTTTGAATATTGCATCGGCACCATTTACCAATCCATCTTCTATGCTATAGTTGCTAGCATATAACTCAACCAACATGTTTGTTTTTAGCATAATTTGTTTTGGTAGTATTGTATTTGAATATGTTGTTATATTGCCATAGTTTTCTTCTAGGTTTTTGATTGCATCAATGATAATTGGTTGTCCTGGAATAGATGATAGCATTTCAATGTTGTGTGAAGCCACTACCTTGTTTGTATGGAAAAGATATGGAAATGTAGGGTCAATCAGGGTAGGTCGAATGTAATTGGTGTTGATATATTCTATCTCACTATTAGATTGTGAATTAGTTTGGATTTTGTTGACTATGAAGATAAATGTTTCATTTATTTGACACATTGTAGTTTGCAATTCATATTATCATTTATAATGACTCCAAAAAGTGTATGGAACTTGTACCTTTTTAATAATAGGATGTTCAAAGATGAGGTTATCTTGTGTCGGTTGTGCTTGGTAAAAGTCACCGTAAAAGACCATGTTGATATTGCCAAAGAATTTTGTTGGGTTACATTTTATGTGTCTCATTCTTTTGTCAAAAGAATATAAGAATCAACTTCCTATCAAAGAAAGTCAATCTATTAGCAAGACCTATAATTGTTCAAAATGTTTTTGCAAGGAATCTAGTGTTTCATTACCGAGTGGAATTAATGTAGATTTGTTAAAGGGCATTAGCAATGCAAAATTAATTGTCGTTTCACCTGCATTATATGTTGCTTTTCGTATGTATGCTATTATTAACCCTTTTTGTTTAAGTGTGTTTGAACATTCATTTGAATTGTAAATATGTAACAACATTTGGAATATTACTTTTGCTGTAAATATTTTTCCTATTCTTGCACCACCAGTTAAAAAAATGTACAATGGTTTTCTTATGTTTAATTTCTTATGTCTAATTCATATATATAGTGACAGGGAATCTCAATGTAGTAGGGTGCTTGTAATGAGTAATACTACATTTTCCCTTCACCAAATGCATCACAAATGTCCATATGAAACAATTTCATCACTATCTAAATAATCTGATACTACATCATCATATAATTTATACAAACATAATAAAACTAATCTACATAATCAATTAACCATTAACTGATCATATCGAAAGCATCACATACTAATCATAACATCAACAATCTCATCAACATAAATGAATGTCATCATCAATCATCAAATAGTAAATCCATAATCCATAGTATAAATGAGCATAAATAAGTAATCCATCATCCACATATGTCATAATGTCTAAATGTAAAGGAAAAACTAAGAAACTTTTAGAAAGCCAAAATGAGGGGAACTACATCTACAAGTGATTAACATGCTCTTTGAATCCTACTATTTCACTCTTCTTTAAACTATTATCCATTTTCAATTCTTTCAAACCTTCTTCTAGATCTCTGTTCCTTTGTTCCACTTTCCAACTCTTCAAATCTCTCTTCAATATCTTCAAACAATATCAACTCTACTTCTAGTTCTTCATTTCTCCTTATATTTCAATTCTTCTTCAAGGGTATCATATTTGTCTTCTCCTAGTTCCTTTATCTTTTCCAACAACTCTGAATTATACCTTTTGATTTCACACAATTCTCCTTCAAAAATAATGGCCAAACAAGCCTAAATTGGTCAAATGGACCAAAATTCTATCCACTAGAGGACAGGTAAACACAACATCCATACAAGCTAACAAGGACAAGAATAAATTGCTTTGATAGAGACTTAGACTCATCAGGATCAATCTGGATCCTAAGTCACTTACTTATAGGAAATTACACAATAGGACCATATATTGCACTGAGGAATTTACATAAGTTCATTTGATAATAATGTTCCAAGGACCTTGTACCCTCCCTCGGGTTTGTGGGTAACTGACCAGGTGCAAGGTCAATCCTCCAGAGGATTCTTCTAGTATCAGTGACTTCCATTATTCTGATATCATATAAACATTACACTAAAATGAATACGTTCTCAAGCACACACATGAACACTCAAGTGAAAGGTAACAATTCTAACTGTCATGGATGCCTATTTGCAGAGATTACCACATCAATAAATCTTCCAAACTTTCCATCCATCTCTCTCTTAGCAATTGTCACATCGATTGGCACCACCTTAGGGCTTGTTATCCAAAAGTAATGCTAGCATCCCAAAATTGATAGTATCTTCCCAAACTAGGAGTCCATGAATGACATTAATTTTCCAAAAGTCAAGAGTTGTCTCTAGTACTCATCTAGTTATCCATAAAACCATATAGTCTCACCTCCAAAGGAAATCAATATCATTAATACCTTAGTGCTAAGTAACCAAAAAAGAAAGATGGTCTTAGGGCCCTCTCAAGGACCCCCTCCTTATGTTTCCTAATACCTTGCTCGCATTCGTTTAAGGTGTTATCCTCCAAGAGGAAGATGTGCAAGAAACACAGACATATATCTAGGGGGATGGATGGGTTATGACTATCCCATACCAGTCTCATTTGCAACCCCCATCCTCACAATAAAATCCCCCAGGCCACCTACTCCCCCATACAACCAGCCAGGGGCCCCACGTGAACATGGTAGTTTACAGAAGTCACATTACTCCACACATGCTAGTAGTTGCAACAATAAAATGCCTCAAATCAAGAAGGATCAAGTCTATAAGTTAAATCCTCAATTAGAATACATTAAAATAAAACAAGCCAAGAAGAAGTGAAGATCAAAGATAGTAACCATTGCAACATATCAAATTTAACAAAGAACAAGTCCTTGAGGCAAAAGGACCATCTCAAAATTAAAATAACTAATTAGCCCAAAGAAACAAAACAATGCTGACTTAACATTTAAGTAAACCCAAGAATAAATAATCCAACAATCTCATGAAATTTGTACATTACAATCACCATGTAGCCTTACAACAAGACCACCTAAGGGGAGTAGGGGAATTGGGTGGAGTTCTATCACTAAAAGAGATAAATCATATAGTGGTCTCAAACCACCTGATAAATCACCATGTCACACTAAGCATTCCCCACACAACCTAGAACAACCTTATCATCTTTCTGTATCAAAAATCCACATGAATAGTCACATGCCCCAACACAACCCAGGGCATGCCATTATGAAAAGATCTATTAAGAGAATCCACAAGTATCACAGAACTTGTCATGTACCAGACTACTATCATCTCATTATCAATCTATTCATCGTACCCTTTAGGGAGGGTTTATCTACAACCTTACAATTTCCTTTTCTTTGCATGTTTCTCTCCATGTTTATCAATGACTAGATGATCATTAGATCACAAGAGGGGGAATATCATTGACCTTATATCTTAATTCTTACCATGCTTTAGGTTAGCAGACCTCCAGGCCTAGTGTTTGAGCCTCGGCTCTGATACTACATGTAAGGACCTGACTCCTTATTAATAAATAATTCTAACTCTGAATTGGAAAATACCGAAGAAATAATTTTTTTGATCTAACAAATGTAGGAAATGCAAATTCTAAAATTTTTACTATTAATTCTAAGAATCGCTCAATAAATTTTATTGTGGTTAGATAACGAGAGCTTAGTTTTATAAGGTCATTAAGTCCTAAAAGGATCATCAATCTTGATCTAGTGAAGAGAGAAAGTACATTTCCCAAGATAACATGTAGGGACAATAGATCAACACGTACCTTAAGTCATGCATTACATCCTACATTCATTTCTGATAACTTATTTTTCCTCCAGCAACTGTATCCTTATCATCTACATAGAACTAACTAGACAATCTCATGTTAACATGACTCAGAAATCACTACATAGAAACTATAAAAGAACACCCTATATCTGGAGGCATCCTTTGCCATCTAGATTGCCTACATACCCTGTATCCACGGGATCAAGGTCCCCCTCCTTCAGATGCGACTGATACTGGGGTATGAGAATATGTAGTTTTATCTTGCTCTATATTTGATAGAACTGTGAGCAGGTATGCAACCCTTTCTAGCGTGATTCCCTACCCCAGATAGTTCTTCGTCAACTTCCACCCACTCAGTGAAATGGGGATGGAATCAAAACCACTATCATGACCACCTAAAAGGGGTGGATGTCATGCAACCCTAATGTTGAGGAATCCCTACTAGGTGTCGGCTCAAGGAATCTAGTTCACTAGCATAAAATAATTTGGGTATTTGGTGACTGAGTCCATTTGAGGTTCCCTAGTGCTTTCTGATCACCAAAAGCTGTAAAGGTGAGGTGAGAGAATGTAGTAGTTAGGGTTTCTTGTTTGGACTGGTTGCCTTATCTGACATTTCTCAAGCCATCTCTGAATTTCACTTGTGTTGTCAACAAGTCCTATTTTTTGTTGATAGTTTGAAAGGTTTTCTAAATGAGCATTTTAGCCTCAGTACTAAAAAATTCACATGGTAATCATCATACAATTATTTCAATAAACTTGTCCTTTCTTTTTAGTTAATCTTCTTAATGAGACATCTAAGGAGATTTTCCCTTCCTATAGATTTAACTTTCACATGTCCCTTGTTACTCCCCAACGGTTTAGAGGGATAGTGCCCAGACTTCATTGTTGCAGCTATGTTGGGCATGAGGTACTTGGTTCAATGTGGCAGTATTACCTGTAAATGTGACATAGAGGTACCATAAAAACTGAACACTATGATTTGTTTGAGTTTTTAGATGTTTGTTAAAGTTTACATAGCTAATAGAAAAGATATACATGCATCAAAACTATAAATAAATTGATAAAGGGAAGATACTTCACTGAATCCTGATGCAAGTTAAGTATAGAAAATATGCTTGATCAATTTGTTTATGTGAAATGAATAGGACTGGAAATGATACAATCAATGTCATCAATTCATAATTGTACATAACATAAATAAGAAAAGATATTCTATCAATAATGAATATAAAGATTTAATCTTAAGAGAAACAAGGGAATCTTATTTTATCATACAAGTAAAGAATTGATACAATTTCTTGCATGATCATTACTAACTAACTTTTAATTGGAACCAATGAGGACTTTACAAAAGTTGTAAATTAAGACAGTTATCCCAACAAGAGGTTTACTTGAAACTCCCTAAATGTGTTTATACTTTAATAAAACTGGTTAATTCCATTGTTAACAACTTGCATCGATAAAAAAGTGCATAATAATAATAATATTCTAACATCATTATTGGAAATATCATTTTACAATTGAACTACTTATGGATCACAAAACACCTATACTACTTGATTGGTTGACCATGACCATATTCATAATCTGTGAACTCACAATATTACTTTTCTTTAACTTAATCGATTCAAAAAGCATAAGACTTGAAAAATACTTAATCAATAAAGTACATAACAACCTAGTCTATTAGAATACCAGGAATTATTGATAATTAAATTGTTGAACATAAACATTGTTCAATAGTATAGTATGAGGATCAATTCCTTGCAAAAGCTTTAGACTTACTTATATTTGAAAATGGATAGCAATTTATGATATTTTAATATTAATAAGTGTCTCAATTGAAACTTTCTAAATGTTAACACTATTAGTCAAATAAGCTTTACTTCTTTTCATAAGTCATATTGGATGAGTATTTGAAGTTGTTATAAATCACTAAGTTTTCAATCTTGTACCCATAAGGTTTGACAATTTCTTATACATTCATGATTTATTTCCAATTATAATTCTTACTTCAATCTTATAACAAGGTTATTTGTGATATAATATCTTTTACTATGTTAATTGAAAATTGTAAGGAAACTATAGCTTTAACAAAACATCTTAAGTTTAATCTTACATGAAAATTGGTGTGATATCCTAGGGTTGCCAAAAAAAAATAGATATGATATAGGAATCTTACTTACCAAAGTTTTCTAATAATCTAACTTCTTCTCAACACTTGATTAACTTGATTCAACCAACATAATCTAAACATATCCATTGGTTAAGGGTTCTTTTCTTAATATGGTTGAGAACTAGATAATGGATTAACTATCCAAGATGACACTACTATGTGATTGTGTAATACTCAACAAAATTAAATGACTTATCCTCTATTCACGTCATTCCTTTTAAAGATTTCTCCCATAAATTGTATTAATTGTTTTAGAAATTTTACAATTTTTTAGTATCAACATTGAGCATACATATGTAATGCCAAATGTGGAACTATAGACAATGCACGCAAACTATTTGATAGAATACCTTAAACAGATGTCTTCTAATGGAATATAGTGATTGCAGGATTTGCACAAAATGGATTAGTCGAAAAGGTTTTAGAATCCTTCAAGCAATTAAAATTGGTTGGTGCAAATCCAGATTTTCACAACCTTTCTTGGAAGATATTATAGTTGCCAATGCAGAGGTTTGATAGAATATTTAAAACAAAGGTAGTCTCGAGGATTGAAGAAAGAGGAAATCAGACTATTTGTTGAGGCTGCAAGTCATTCTAAAGATTCTTTATAAGGATATCATTTCACAACATATAATGATTATAGGTTCTACAACCTATATCTATGTGCATTCAGACTTATGCAACTTTCATTAGAGCTTTGGACTCCGGTATGGAAATCCATTAAAGCATAATGCAAAGAAGTTTTGTCAGATATTATGATTGGAAATACTCTGGTAGACAAATATGCAAAATGTGGAAACTGTTAGAAATAATGAATAAACTAGAACACATGTCTCAGTTGACTAGGCCACCTATCTTAGTTGTGTTGTAAGATCCACTATTCTAGGAATTAGTTTAGGGATCTGTTGAGTTATTTGTGGATCTGTTAATCTCAACATCCCATTATAAATTGTAATACTTCAAGTTTAATCGATACAATATATTTTCCACATCTATATTTTATCATGGTATCAGAGCAGGCTTAAGCCTCTTCATAGAGTGGAGAGCAGATCAATCTAAAAGCTGACGTCAAGACTCTTTAGAGATTTGAGTGATAGGAGAATAAAAGGAGAATACTCTGCCTAGACCAGCGTTGAATGTTCATTTGGAAAGGGGTGACCAACAAGGCTTGGAGTTTAAATGGCATCCACCAACAATTTACGGCAAATGCAAGGACCCATGTTAACCAGCAAAAACTATGAATTCTAGACTATCCGAATGAAGACATTTCTGCAAGTTCAGGAATGTTGGGAAACGGTAGAGAGTGGCTTCAAAGAACCTGATCAAGCTACTCTAACAGCGATGAATAATACTCAGAAGAATGCTCTCGAAGCACGAAGGAAAAAGGAGACACATGCAAAATTTTTGATCCAGAGTTCAGTGGAAGATGCAATATTTCCAAAAATCACAGGCGCATCTAGTGCAAAAGAGGCTTGGGATACTCTGGCTTTGGCATACCAGGGTAATGAAAAAGTCAAAACAGTTCGACTTCAGACTCTTAGGAGAGAGTTTGAAAACTTGAAGATGAAAGAAACTGAGAATATTGATCAGTTTATGACTAAGGTGCTTGGAATTGTGAATCAACTCAAGATTCATGCTGAGGATATAATAGATCAAAAGATTGTTGAGAAAGTGTTGCGATGCTTAACGAAGAAATTTACCATGATTGTTATAGCCATAGAAGAGTCAAAAGATCTGTCCAAAATGACTGTTGATGAATTAATGGCTTCTCTTCTCTCTCATGAATCAAGGCTCATCATGGAGGAAGAGTCCTTGGAAAATGCCTTCCAGACTCAGGCTTCCTTCAGTAGAGGCCGAGGCAGAAGAGGTAGAGGCAGAGGCCGAAGAGGACGAGGTTTTTATCACACTGAAGAGAGTTCAGCTCCTGAACAGTCAGGACAATCAGACCAACAAGGACATTCTCATAGTCAGAGAGGGAGAGGAAGAAAATGGACAGACAAGTCCAACGTTCAATGCTTCTATTGCAAGAAGTATGGACATTATGAAAGTGAATGTAGGAAGAAGCAATCAGATCAGAACAAAGGTAGAGCCAATGTCTCCAACACTGAAGAAGGGACATCTGAGGTAATGTTCCTCTCATGCCAGATTACTGAAGAAGATCACAACAAGGATCTTTGGTTGCTGGACAGTGGCTGCAGCAATCATATGACAGGTAACAAATATTTGTTTTCCAGCATAGACAGTTCTTCCACATCAAAAATTAAGCTTGGAAATGACTCTCAAGTTCAAGCCCAGGGTAAAGGTATTGTGCCTATCCTAACTAAACAAAATGAACTGAAATCAATTCATGATGTTTTTTATGTTCCACATCTTAAGCATAATCTGATCAGTGTAGGACAGTTAAGTGAAAATGGATATGATGTCAGATTCAAGGGCTCTACTTGCATCATTTTAGATAAGCCACCTAGTAGGAGACTTGTAGCTAAGGTAGAAATGACCAAAAATAGAATGTTCCCTCTGAATATGAGAAGTTTCAATCAGTCACAATCATATGTACACCACATCTCAAGCACAGATGAAACTTGGTTGTGGCATTGTAGGTATGGCCATTTACCCTTTAAGAGTCTTAGTCTTTTACAAAAGCACTCAATGGTCAAGGGATTGCCAATGATGAATGAACAGTCCAATCCATGTGAAAATTGTATTCTAGGAAAGCATCACAGGGACAACTTTCCAATTGCATCCTATAGAGCAAAAGAGAATCTAGAACTAGTCCATACAGACCTCTGTGGTCCCATGCAAACCCAATCCATTGGTGGAAGTTTTTACTTTCTAACTTTTATTGATGATTTTAGCAGGAAAGTCTGGGTCTATTTTCTCAAGAACAAATCTGAAACTTTCTCAAAGTTCAGAGAATTCAAAGCTCTAGCTGAAACGCAGAGTGGAAAATACATCAAGGTGCTCAGGTCAGATGGAGGAGGTGAATATGATTCACATGAATTTACTAGTTTTTGTAAGGATCAAGGGATCAAGAGGCAGTTCACAACTAGGTACACTCCATAGCAGAATGGAGTAGCCGAAAGGAAAAATAGGACGATCATGAATATGGCTAGAAGCATGCTCAAAGCTAAGAATCTACCTAATGATTATTGGGCTGAAGTAGTTGCATGTTCAATATACATACTGAACAGATCTCCTACAATGCGTGTGAAGGACAAGGTTCCTCAAGAAGCATGGAGTGGCACTAAATCTAGTGTTTCCCATTTTAAAGTTTTTGGCTGCATTGCATATGCCCATGTACCAGAGGAATTGAGAAGAAAGCTTGATAATAGGAGTGAGAAGTGTATTTTTACTGGATATAGTGATCAGTCCAAAGCCTATAGACTATACAATCCAATCTCCAAGAAATTTGTGGTGAGCAGGGATGTCAAGTTCCTAGAAGATAGATCTTGGAGTGACAAAGAAAATGATCCATCAAACAGTGAACAGGAGGAAAGCTTAGGACAGCCAGCTTCTTCAATTTCACTACCAAGATTACATGTGCAGGGACAAGAAGAACTACTAGCAAATAGTTCTTCTAGCAATCAGACAAATTCTTCTCCAAGAAATCAGAGAACAAAGAGTTTAAGAGATATCTATGAAGTAAATAGTGACATGGATCAGCAAGTTCACTTTGCCTTCTTGTCTTGTCAACCTACATATTTTGAAGAAGTAGTGAAAGAAGAGCATTGGGTGCAGGCCATGAATGAAGAAATTGATGCAATTCAGAGAAATGAGACATGGGATCTTGTTGAACTTCCAATAGATAAAACCAGCATTGGTGTCAAGTGGGTTTACAAGACAAAGTTGAATGAGAAAGGACAAGTAGAGAAGCATAAGGCAAGGCTTGTTGCCAAAGGTTTTTCTCAGTAGCCTGGTGTTGACTATGGTGAAACCTTTGCTCCAGTAGCAAGATTAGATACCATTCGAGCCGTTTTAGCCATTGCAGCCCAGAACAAATGGCCAATGTTTCAAATGGATGTAAAGTCAGCCTTTCTCAATGGCATATTAGAGGAAGAGGTTTATGTCAATCAGCCACCAGGGTTTGAAATTAAAGGCCAAGAGTCTAAAGTCTACAGATTGAAGAAGGCCTTGTATTGTCTGAAGCAAGCTCCCAGAGCTTGGTATAGTAGAATTGACTCTTACCTGATCAACAATGGGTTCAACAAGAGTAGCAATGAGCCCACTCTCTACACAAAAATAGATCAACAAGGTAACATACTTATTGTTTGTCTTTATGCTGATGAGATGATCTATACTGGCAATCTCCTATTAGATGAATTTCAAACAGTCATGAAAAAAGAATTTGAGATGACTGATCTTGGTCTCATGAAGTATTTTTTGGGAATAGAAGTTGAGAAATCAGCTCAAGGAATTTTTATATGTCAGTATAAGTATGCTACAGACATCTTGAAGAGGTTCAGGATGGACAAATCTAAACCAGTAGAAACACCTATTGCTATAGGAACAAAATTGAGCAGACAGGATGATGGACCAGAAGTCGATTCAAAACTGTATAAGAGACTTGTAGGTAGTCTCATGTACCTTACTGCAACAAGACCTGATTTAATGTATGCAGTCAGTTTTATTTCCAGATTTATGGAGTCTCCCAAGGACTCTCACTGGATAGTTGGAAAACAAATTTTGAGATATGTTGCAGGTACAATTGATTATGGATTGTGGTACACACATTCTAAAGACAACACACTCACAGGATACATAGATAGTGATTTTGCAGGCAGCCTTGATGACAGGAAAAGCACTTCTGGATATGTTTTTCACTTAGGGACAAATCTGATTTCATGGGCTTCCAAGAAGCAGCGCATTGTGAGCATTTCATCTGCAGAAGCCGAGTATGTAGCAGCAACTACAGCAGCATGCCATGTAGTTTGGCTATGAAGACTTCTGATGGATCTTGCACATGTGGAAAAGGAGCCAACTACTATCTACTGTGACAATAGCTCAACAATAGCATTGTCTAAAAACCATGTATTTCACAAGAAGAGCAAACATATTGACACTCGCTATCATTTCATTCACGAGCTTGTCAACAATGGTGAAATCACACTTCAGTTTTGTGGATCTAAGGATCAACTAGCAGATATCTTCACCAAACCATTGGGAAGAGTTGTGTTTGAATTTCAGAGACAACACTTAGGCAGCATTAGTGCTGAAGAATGTAACAGTTGAGATTAAGAGGGAGTGTTAAAGGGTAAATCTCTCCTGTCTCTAACCGTTAGTGATCTGTCAATTAAGTAGGATTGCATATTGATGACACCAGTTAGCTGTTAGGAGTCTCTAGTTTAGTGGGGTACGTGTCCTCCTGATTTTTAGTAATTTCAGTTTTATAGTTAATATTGAACTGTATATGGTATCAGAGCTGGTTTGGGTATGACTCCACCATTGGAGTGCCCAAGAATATGAGAGCATGAGGTGTTTGCAATTTGTCAAGTGCTAGTTACAAAATGTGGAAGTAGACAAAATTCTAACGCTGCTGCTGTGTTAAGAGACTGTCCAAAGAGGACTGCAGCGATTGTATTAAAATTTTGTTGGTTGCATTAATCTGTTTTCTATGTTGTTCTGGTTCACGTCTGAAGCTTGACATGCACAATGTGCAGAGGTCAATCTATATCCAGCCTACGGCGACCCTCATTTTGGCTGCGTCAGGCATTGTGTGCATCAAGGAGGAAGACCAAGGGCGTGGTCGACGTCAAAGGCCCATGGTCTGTGTTGAGGGCCTACAACCTATCTCGAAGATTGCGGCCTGCTCACAACAATTTTTTCTTTGCCTATAGTTTTATAAGTCAGAGAGGATTTGTAGAAGGACTCACTCAAAGATGCTGGTTGAGCCACAGATTGGTGACTGACTCCAAGTCTACGATAGCTGATTGTTGGCCATGCTTACAAACAAAAGAGAAAGCTGCCATCAGAATAAAGGTGAATGTAGCCAAATATTTGCTGCAGAAATAGACAAAGCAGTTCATTGAGGGACTGTTGCAACACTGTTCGAAGGAACTACCTGCCGTTTGCATAGGGAGATACTACTCAATCCAGCAAAGCTTGAGTGATGGAAGTTTGCACAGGAAGAGGCTAAATCAAGCCATACAGTCTTTTTCTGTTGTTGCTGTAGCAGAGCACCTAGTGATTTGCTTGGTGATCGAGCTGCTGAGAAGAAGATGCTGCAGAGGAGGAGCAGGTCTCAGAAGAATTTGGGGTTGGAATGAGAGGTTCATGTAAAGAACCTGTGTAAGCAGTTTAATATCTGCACTGTAAAGTCACGGAAATATAAGTGACTGATCGGAAGTGCCAAGGATGAGAATAGGAAAGTGTGAAGAGTGCCGAGGAAAGGAATGCATAAGCCATGGTTAGGAGCCATGCCACCTATCTGTGCGAGAGGTGATTGAAGCCAAGGTGTTATGGGATGACCTCGCCCATATTTGAAAATATGGTCTGCATATGGCAGAAGTCTGCATATGAGGTAGACAGTCAGCAAGAATAATTGTTTGCAGATGAAAGTTATATTGTAATTGTAATCTAAATGAAAATTAGTGTAGTTTATTCATTAAGGGGGAGTGTTAGAAATAATGAATAAACTAGAACACATGTCTCAGTTGACTAGGCCACCTATCTTAGTTGTGTTGTAAGATCCACTATTCTAGGAATTAGTTTAGGGATCTGTTGAGTTATTTGTGGATCTGTTAATCTCAGCATCCCATTATAAATTGTAATACTTCAAGTTTAATCGATACAATATATTTTCCACATCTATATTTTATCAGAAACATAGGTAGGGCAAGTGACCAGTTTGATAGAATGTCTCAAGAAATGTGGTCTCATGAAATGCTGTGATTGCAGGATATGCACAAAATGGATTAGTTAAAAAAGGCTTAAAATACAACAACCAAAGAACACTACACATATCTTCTCACCATAAGGAACATTCTTCCACCGAATAAATATCTGCATGCTAGTAGATCCGATTCCTCATTTTTTAGACTGCTAATATTTTAGCCAACGCGTTAAAAAATTCTACACTGACGGCCACAACTGGTTCTACAAAAATTTATTTCTAGACCTACCCCTAGTCAGGAATAGGAAACTATTCAAGCGAATGTGACTGACAGGTGTAGGGCCAATTCTACAACCTTTACCAATGTCCTCCCTGTCTGTGCCCAAAATGGGGAGCTTTCGAATAGGGTATGGTCATCCATCAAAGCAGAAAAGAAGGGGGATTTTATCAAATGATGTAATTGCAAGTAACCTGGTAGACAGACATATAGGCAAAATGTGAAAGCACAGTCAAGGCACGCAAACTGTTTGACAAAATGCCTAAAAGAAGTATGGTCTCAGAGTCTGTAATGCTCGTAGAATATACACAAAATGGATTTGTTCAAAGGGATTTAAAAACTTTCAGCAAATGTAATTGGCAGATGTAAATCCGAAATCCATAACCCTTGCCAACGTCCTCCCTGCCTGTGCCAAATGGGTGCTTAGGAATAGGGTATGATTGACCATCAAAGCATAATGGTAAGAGGATTTTTATCAGATATTAAAGTTGGATAGACATGTATGCAAAAAGAGGGAGCACAAAAAAGGCACGTCAACTCTTTGACAAAATCCTTCAGAGAAATGTGGTCTCGTGACTGCAACATTTCAGGGTATGCACAAAAGGCATTAAAACTTTCAAGCAATTGCAATTGTCAGCTGTAAATTCAAATATGCAAAATGTAGAAGCATGCACAAAAGCACATGACTGTGGAAGCATAGATAGAGCGCACGAGTCATTTTCTAAATGCCCCAAATAAATGCCATGATTGTAGGCATACACACAATATGAATTTGTTGAAAATATTTTAGTAACTTTCTAGCATGCAAAGCCAACTTCTACGCTATTTTCCAGCCACCCTTCTAATGCCTCCACAGTGCTCCACTAGAATGGGCGGTTAGGAATAGGGTATAGGCATCCCTTGTAGTGTAAAGAATAGAGGAACTTTATTAGACATTATTGTTGTAAACACCTAAAAGAAATGAGATCTCATATGTGCTATGAATGTAGAATATGTTTAAAACATATTGTTGAAAATACTTTGGAAACTTTCAAGCCAACACAATTGCTAAGGGTAAAGCTAGTCTTACAAAGTAAAACTCTATCAAATGGTATATTTACAATGCCTGTAGAATTATATGCATAGCGTGCAGCATAGATAGGGATCAAACTATTTGACACCAAGCCTTAAAGGAATATGGCACATTGTAGGGTAAAAATTAAAATGGATTTGTTGAAAGGATGTAGAAGCTTTCAAACAATTGAATTTGCAATTTTTACACAAGACTACACATTTTTTTGCCAGCATCCTCTTTGCTTGCACCGGAATGGGGGTTTTTGAAACAGGGTATGGACATCTAACGGAAAAGATCTTTTGTTAAATGTAATATTTACAATTGCCACTTCCAATCACCGAAGCCTTCACAAAAAACTATACACAAATTCTCTCCGGATTGATTTTAAATCGAAATCAATTTCCCGTGTAGATTTATTTCAGAGAGCTTCAATATGCTTGGTAGGAAATTAGAGAAACTTTAGGCATTTCTTATATAATTATAAGGAAATATAATCTCTTTTACATAAATCTAGGCTAGTTAAATTATGCAAACAATCCAAATTTTCATACTAATTTCATACAAAATTTCAAACTAAAAAAATTCATGAAATCATAAGAACAATGAGCTTTTTGACAAAATTTCAAAAAGAAAAAAGAATGATGGATCTTACAAAATGCTCTAGCCATCCAACTCAAAACTGTCTCCATGTGTGTCTCTCCCTTCATACTTGTATGATATTTATAGAAAAAATCAACCTTTGTCTAGAACAATTTTTTTCCAAGCACATGGTGGAAAAATCTTGGCTTTGAAAGTCAAATCTACTCAATAAATCTTTCTTCTTCAATTTTCCAATTTGAAATTAATTCTTGTAGATAAATATCACATATTTAATAAATGTTAGCTTTGAAACTTGAATTAAAAAATTAGGGGGTTGAATTCATTTATTTCCTTTTCTAGAAGTGTACCCTTCTTGACTGACTATTTATTTATTTAGAATTTTAAATTGGGATAAAAATAAATCATTTATTTATTATCATCACTATTTTTATTATTTTATTTTTAATGAAACTACATATTTATATTATTTAATTTTAATAGTTTTTATGTGTGTTAGTAAATTTGGAACATTTGAAAAATTAAGTAAAAAAAAATTAATTATGCATAGTATGATATGATAACTCTAATCAAACTTGAAGCTCTATGTATCATAAAATATGTTAGAAGCTGGTGGTGTTAACATACTAGAGTGAGAAACAATACATTCTGCATTGTCATTGTCATTGTAATTAGTTTTTCCAATACCTTATATTCGACTACTTAAGCTAATTACAATGTAATTTCAGTCTTTCCAAGATGTTCTAGTCAACTACTTAATTTAGATAAGTGGAATGCAATTTATCTATACAACAAATATTGCATTTAAGCAAAATATTACAACTAAAACACATACTATAATTGCAATACTATAAAGCAGGTATTCCCCACTACGTGACACTTGTTTTCTTATGCACTTGTTTTCTTATGCATTCAGTTTGTCCAAAATATTGTTAGCATCAGAAATTTTATTTAAAAAAACACACCATCATTCTTTCTGGACGTTCAAATCTATTTCTGTTAAGAAGTATGGAAAGTAATTATTCAGATGTTTTGGACTGTCTTATGCCACCTGCATTTATAACTGACATATAAATGAATAGCAGTAGTAATTAGTGAAACAAAGTTGACATCAAGATTGAACATCTTGCTCTTTATTGATGTTCTTAAGATTTCCGTTCAATATCTTTTTACATGATCATATCTGGCATGTCCTCAGGCAAAAGGAAACCCCAACCAAAAAGCAAACCTTCAATATGCAAGATAGAGAAAACTAGTTTGTAACAGTCACATTATAAATGGACCAAGAGGCCATTCCATAACCCACAAATGAGCATTTATTTTATTTATCTATGTATTATTCAACGAGTCCATTCCATAACCCACAAGAGAGCATTTATTTTATTTATCTATGTATTATTTAATGCAAGGCATTCTCAACTGCAGATTAAGTAATCAAGATTGGTTACATTCAGGGTAAGGGAAAAAAGCATTGACCACTGGAAACTGGCCAAAGGGTCCTGGGTAATCGAAGCTCCATATTTGCAATGGCGAGAGAGGACCTCCATAGTTAAAAAGACAGATACTCCCAGGTCCATCTTTCCACGTACAGTCTATTTTAACATTGTAAGCTTTGCAGTTTGTACAATGATTTATTACCTGTACCGAAATAAAATCAGGCCTGATTTGCTTGACGTTAGAGACCACATCCTTAATTCCGCATTGGTCATTTGGGCCATTAGGAACTGAAAAAATAAAGGCCCAGGTTAGTCTCTAAGAACAAACATATCAAACAGCCATAAAAGAATAAATAAATTTTGGTAATGGAAAGCTATATCAATTAGTACATTTGCTGAGTTGATGAGCAACTGTGGAGTTGAAGTGAGAGCCTTGAATTGCACTCGAATTTGACGAATCCAAAGAGCTTTCTGAGAATGCTGGGCTCAGCATAAAAACAAATATCAAGTAAAAGATAATGCGACGGCCTTCCATATTCATAAACCTAGAATTCCTAATTGCTAGCGATGATAGATGTTATTGTACACGGTGTCTATATCCATCCCATTTTATTAACAACATGGTGGCCCACAAGTACACAACCATATCTTAAATATAGAAATTCCCAGACATGAAACCAGGAAACATTAGTTGTTAACCTGTACGGTTGGGTAACTCCCCGCCACTAAATACGGTGAAATGTGTATCTAGAAATCTGGATAGACAACATGGCACTAATTATTGGCCGGGCCTTAACCTCCCCGCATAATAGTTGTCTTACAACTACTTTGCACCAAAAATTATTGCAAGTTTGAGATTTGTAACAATCTTATTGGCCTACATTGCAGGCAATGGTGAAAGAAAGAGAGTATTGCATTTCTACCTATCATGGAGCACAGGAGGATGTTGTCTATCCATTAATCCGCCTTCGGCCATGTCTTAGAGAGCTTGGGAATGCTGACTTGCAGCAAGATGAAGGTTTTTTTTTTCTTTCCTACGAGCATCAGGTGGACTGCGTTCGGATTTGTTTCCTATACAACAGGAATGTGTTCGGATTTGTTTAGCTCTCGTGTTTTCTAGCACTCACAATGAATTGAAATATGTACTTCTTGCAAATGTAATACTGCTTTTTGCAATTCTTCTATTTAGATTTAGTTGCAATAGGTTTTCGGCACTATAACTCATGGCAGATTTGACCTCCTCGATGCCTGTTCTCCGTATGCTTGTTTGATGGACTCACGTTTTCGCTGCTCAGAGAAGGTGAGGTTGTCTTACTTTTGTTTTTGTTGCTGATTTAATTGTTCTTTGTTGTTCACTATAACATTATGTTCTCTCTCACTCCCTGCACTCTTCATAACAGATATAACGGTTAGGTTTCTGATACTCGCTTTTGAAAAGAGTTGTAATTTTTTTTTCTTCGAATGGGTTATTAAGAGTTCTATTTTTTTTAATTCGAATGGGTTTTTAAGTGTCTACGTACACATATATATACCATGTATGTATTTATATACACAACATTTAACAATTAAGTTTATATTAATTCTTTTGAAAAGGGTTTCAAATAATTTTGTTCTAATGCATTTTTAAGGTTATATATCTGTGTGCATGCATGCATATATGTGTAAAAGGAATTCATTTAGATATATTTGATTATTTATATAAAAACATAAATATATATTTGATATTTGATTTAGAGAAAGAGAATCTGCAATTATACGAATTTAGAGAAAGAGAATCATTCCTTACAATCAAATATCAAATATATATTTATATTTCTATATAAAAAAATGAAATATATAAATATTTTTTTATATAAACTCATCCATTATAGATGTGTGTACACATATACATATATATATATATATATATATATATATATATATATATATATATATATATATATATATATATATATATATATATATATATATTTATACATATATTTAAGCATATATGTATATGTATGTATGTACATCAGATTTCTTCATGTATGCCACTTCAATCTATTAAATCTTTCGTGAAGGGCAAGCTTCTCCAATTTGGAAGTAAGACTGGGAAAGCTTATTGCTTCTGTTGGACGGAAAAAGTGCCTCATGATTCTTCATCTCTTTTGTAGTTCCAAATATGGTTTCAAGAACTATGAACCTATATCTATAAATGTGAAATAGTTTTGAGTTATTTGTCTTGGGCTTAACTGTTAGACTTAGTTTTTTTTAATGATTGTAGAATCATTTAAATGTACTTTATGTGTGTGTAATTTTGACGTCAATTGTTTGACTTATTTGAAATGAATTTGGGGAAATCTTACATATATGTATATCTACATGTGTACACACACATCTTTAATGGATGAGCTTATGTAAAAAAAAATATATATATTTTTTTATACATTAACATAAATATATATTTGATATTTCATTGTCCCATATGGAATGATTCTCTTTCTCTAAATTAGTACAATTGTAAGTGTTATTTATGTTAATTAAACTTGAAATTTAGAATTGCCATATTTATGTTTATGTATTGAAAAATTAAATATATAAATGATTTTTTTTACATAAGCTCATCCATTACTATGTGTGTACACATGTACATATACATATATATACATATATCTAAGCATATACATATATGTATATGTATGTATGTGCATACATACATATACATATATGCTTAGATATATGTATACATATATGTATATGTACATGTGTACACACACATTGTAATGGGTGAGCTTATGTAAAAAAAATCATGTATATATTTGATTTTTTTATAAATAAATATAAATATATATTTGATATTTCATTGTCAAGTATGGTATGATTCTCTTTCTCTAAATTAGTATGATTTTAGGTGTTATTTATGTTAATTAAACTTGAAATTTAGAATTGGCCCTAATGGGCTAGTTTGACAATGTGGTTTGTCAATTTGATGATGCTTTAGGCATTTGCATATTGATTGTTGATTGATTGTTTTTACACCCTCATATTTTTACCTTCATTGCTCTTTGTGGTGGTAGTTGGGTGGGTGATGGGAAACAAGTGTATTTCTTTTTATTAGTATCTTGAGTTTCGTACACATGGCTTCCATAGGTGGCTTTTGAGGAGAGTTAGGTAGGAATAAGCAGAAAAATAAAGGAAAGGAGAAGGTGGAAGCATGTCTTATGAGATAGTATAAATGCAAGGTCTCTCGAGGAGAAATGGTTATGGATTTTATAAATTTCATCAACATGAAGATAAAAGATCTTGATCTCAAGCAATAGATTGTGAGGATTTGGGAATTGGTGAAGAAGATGGATGGGTCTTTGCATGTGGGGATTCACTTATCCATTGATAATCTCCTCCTCAACCTAGGGCATATGAGAGGAAGGTGGAGTTTCTTTGATGCAACATAGTCTTTGTCATGCACTTCTTTGTTATCAAATGTGGCTAGATCCTATTTGATTCATGATGATATCAAGGATATTGTACATTAGGTGGAGGTCTATTTTGGGTTTATCTTGGAGAATTTACATGCCTTTAAGAGGTGTCAACAATGTCTACAATGGGTGGTGGAGAAGTTGGTAAAAGATATGAAAGAAATGCTCCCTGTGGAGAATCTTGACATGTTCTTAGACTATTGTGATGAGGAAGATATAGAGGACCTATTAATGTGGTGAGTCCATTAGGTAAGAATTTATAATGTGATAAATGTAATTATGCTTCTTGGGGTGGCATGGGGCCTATGTAATTTTCCTTGAACCCCCTTTTTAGACTTTGGTTCTTTCCTACACACTCTTCATATTTTATGAAGTAGGGTTTGGGCCTGGTTGTTTTCATTGGCTATGGTAGGTTTCAGGTTCTTAGAAAGTTTTTTGGGGACTTATGTTATAGACCATGTGTATGATACTATTATTGTCATGCTATAGATAATATTATAAATATGATAGTTTCTTTTTGGTTTGTTTCAATTTGACAACTCATTGAATCCTTTCTCTATTGGACTTGGAGATTTATGCCTAAAGCATCTAGGATTGCATCCCTTTTTTTCTTTGATTCTTGGATCCTAAACCAAGTCTACTTTTAAAAAAAACTTGAATTTCATAGAAAAAAAAATTTAATGTGTTCAAAATTTAAGGTCACAATGAGTTCAATCTAGTTCATCAAACTATAACAATAATTGATATAAACCTAAGATTCTTGAAATTGGTGGACTTTGATTACAAACTTATGCAATTGCTTTCTAATATGAAACAAAAAAGCATATTCATTGTCAACATGCATTGTGAAAAAGCTTAGTTGGTAGTGGTGTGGTGTCAAACATGAGTGGGATGTACATATGTCCACCATCAAACATTGCTCCGAAACTAGTGGTAAGAAGTGTTGATAGATAAACTAACAAGGTTGCATTACTCTATAGGTTATCTAAATTTTGACCCTTAATGAACATGCATAACTATTTGTAGAGGTTTGATATTAGATGGATAATAGATGGTTTTATCCATGGTTGAGTGATACTACAACATTAATTGAAACCATTAAATAAACAATGATAAAAATGGTGTAGATACATTTAATAACCATACATCTAAGATTTCTCTAGACCCTAGGTAAATTAACACAAAATAATTACAATTATAAATCTCCCTCTTGAATACCATTCCATTTTTATGCATAGAAACATCATATGTATAAGGATGAGGTTATATAAAAAGTATTATGTTGATGTAAAAAAATGTCATAGACAACAACAAAAAAACAAGACACATTAGTTCATTCTCTTTGTCTCTCTATACACACACATATATATGGCTGACCTTCTATATGAAAACATAACTTCAACAAATATGTTTTTTTCTAAGTCATATACTATTGATTTATTGAACAAAATGGCATGCAATCTATCTTGCTATTTACTATAGATAATGGCATACATGCATCCCAAAAAGTAACCAGTGCATGCCTTTCCACATTCATATCAATCCAATCCATAATTCAAATTGTAACTATAAGTTCATATCTTATATGAAGGTATGATAATTCAATGAAACCATGGTGGAAAGGAGAATCATGATTATGGTGTTGGATGGAGTTTGTTGTTGTGTTGTTGCTTGGTGTAGCTTTCCCACCCACATGCTCCTCCATGGTTGTTGATTGAGAAGTCATTGGATTTCTATTTGAATGCCCTTGGGTAACATAGACAATAGTCATTGTTGTAGAATATTGAGGGTAGTTAAAACTTACCATCTCTTTGAATAGATCATGTTGTTCAAGGAAGGGATTTAATGGATTGCTTAAACACATCCACCTCTCCAATTATTTCTTTTCCCTTTCAATATCTTTCTCTTTTTTTATCTTGTTCTTGTTGAATCCTTTATTTCTCTTTTTCTTTTCCTTCTCACTCCTTTGCTAAATTTTGTGTAGCTCATTTTTTCATTGAATTTCTCTTTCCATTTTTATTGCTCCTTCAAGTTTGTAGTAGTGATTCTTGCAACCTTTCTCTCTTTTTTTTTGTTTCAACTCCTATATTTATTTTTTTCTATCCTCTTACTCCATTAATATCTTCAATTAATCATCTATAGTAATAAGTTGAGATTAATGACTAAGTTGAAATCCATTGTTAACTTGATGGTTTGAGGTGTCCTTCACTAGAGGAATAGGCAGTTTAAAGAATTGACTAATGTCAAAATTTCTTTGGCCTCCCAATGGTTGGATGGATTCTAATTCAAATTGAAGTTGGCCCTCACTAAAATTTGCCTCCAAAACCTCATCTTGTCCCAATTCTACAATTAGTTAAATGTGTACCAATGGAGATGCATTCATTTTTTAGTGGAGATGGCTTAGAAATACTTTGTTCTTCATTTAAATTCAAAGAAATACCAAGGTTTAAAGCCCCCTCCAATAGCCATGATGGTTGTGTTGGCTCAGTGGAAAGACTAAGTCCCTCTTCCTCTTGATCAAGGCAATCACTTATGTGACTGTCATCAATATTACCTTGTCTTGCACCACATAACTTTCCTTATTGACTTGGTCAACTATTTTTGGTACACTATTCCCCATTGGAGGCTTTGACAATGATTTGTTCACCTCTATATGTGGCACATTAGAACCTGAAAGACTAAGAATGTTCTCTACAATAGAAGTCTCCTTAGGTACAATAAATGGAAATGTCTCAGTGGGACACATATCCTTCATCAATGTATGTAGATTAAGGGGTCACATTCCTATCCTCTTAAAATCTAGTTTTTATGTTATCAAGAATCAATGCTTTTTGAAATGATAGGCTACCAAGTTTTACCAATTCTACCCTTTCAATGTCTAAATTAGGATATTTAGCCATCCATGCCACTCTTTCACTCTTAAAATATGACTTGAATGATGAAAACACACTTACATCAAGTAGCTATAGTTTGTGAGATATGTGGACCTTGGCAATGTTAGCAAGTCAGTACCAAGTGACTTTGTCTCCTCAATTGTCTTATAAAGCAACATGGCTTCCATGGCCATCAAAAATCAATGTCTATTAGTTGGTCAAACACCACCTAGAATAGATCTTGTAAAATGATGCAATCAGTTTACAAATAGATGTTTTGTCATCCATGTATGCACTTGGTTCATAACCAACAATGTAATTGTTTAGTTGTTTCTTACCCTTGAACAAGTAAAAACCTAGAATTCTTTGTCCAACAATTGGTGGTTGTATACTTGACTTTCTTAGGGTTTTCAATAGATTCAAATTTAAAGTACTCTAGATTGTTGATCCAATACAGTAGATCCTCAACATCCAAGCCTCATGAATAACAAGGAAGATCAAATCTTGGCTTTCTCCTTGCCCTCATCAATGCCCTATAAAACATATCTTTTGCACGCATTTCCTCTCCTAAATTGGTTTTTCATCATCACTCACATCTTTAACTATGAGTGTTTCTTTCTTTCGTGTGGTCTCAAGGGCTCCCAATCTTGATTAATAGCTCTAATATGCTAACAAGTTCACCATCATGCCACTCCCTTTGATCATCCTCATCCTCATACATTATCATCTTTGATTTCGACCACCTCTTCTTTTACTAACCATCTTCTCCTATGGCTAACCTATAGTGCAACACATGTACAAGCTTATATTATGGGGTTACCTATCACTCTTCCTCTAACCTAGTAACAAAATAGGCTTCGATAACAATTGATACAATCATGGATAAAAGGGTCGATTTAAAAATAGTATATTCATATAGCTTGACCATAGAAATAGGAAACTCAATATATATAAGAGAATGACACAAAATATATATTTCACATATAATGCTCTAACATAACATAAAATTACCAAAAATTAGGAACAAGAGTGCTTGTAGCAATGTTACATGCTATCAAAATATGGGCCAAGATTGTAATATTCAAAATTGCAAATCTTCTATCTATTCCATCTCCTTGTTGTCTACTCCGTCCTTCCCCAAGGAATGAATTTCTACCTTTATAGCGACTTCTTCAAGCTAGGAGGTATTCCCGACCTAAGGGTCCTGATCCCTCTTTCATAACCATTCTTGAAACCGACTTGAAATATTACGATATGCGCAACATTTAAATTTTGGCATTAAGAGCTTAAAGGGTCCCTTTTAGGCATAAGAATGTGTCGCAACTCCCATAGGAAAACATATTGCAAAATGGTCACTTACACGTGTGTTGGTCATATACAATCTCATGATTCAAATATGAGAGCCAGATATCATATCATAATGCAACAATATGCGGGAAGAATTACTAATTGTTAGGACTGTGATGAAACCATATTAACCCTAAATAATTACATTAAAACATTGCCCATAATAAACAAAAAATTAATTAACTAACATACCTATACTAATTTCACCATTACATTTTGTTTCTATTTTTTTATTTTTTTAAAATTCTATAGCTTTATTTACAAAGCTGTTCACTAAAAAAACTCAAATTTGTATAAGAGAATAATGAATAATAAAATTTATATGAGTGCTGGCAATTATTATAGATGTGTCAACTTGAGTATCATATTAGATTTCTAGTTTTTAGGGAGTTTTTGAGCTCCTCTCCTATTATAAATGTAATCTCTTTTGTTAAATAAATATAGAATAGTTTGTGCAGCTGTAGTATTTGTTCTGTTTTTCATATTTTTTCAATATTTTCTGTTATGGTATCAAAGCTGGTTTGGGTGTGACTCCACCATTAGAATGCCCAAGAATATGAAAGCATCTTACAGGAATTTAAGTTTGTTGTAGAGAGCGTTGTCTTTTCTTTTTCTCTGCTGTTAATATTCTGCCCTCCTAGGTGGACATAGTCTGTGTAGATTGCTAAGGAAGAGGCTTATTTGGGGTAGATGAGAAATCTAGTCTTTCTATTTCCTCAATATTGCAGGCAGCAGTGCAAATTACTTTCTTGGAGTCCCAATATTTCTTTATGCTATTAATAATTATTATGGCCTCAATAAAAAGGTATTTTCTTTGGAGAGAAGAATATTTTGATCTTTAATCTTGGTGGAGGGACTTTTGGTGTATCACTGCTGGCAATTGAGGAAGGGATTTTTGAGGTGAAGGCCAAGACTAAGAACAGCATGCCAGTGGGCAAAGTGGATGCTTTCTTCGACTGCACAGATGACCATTGAAATAGACATGCAGTTGTTATGAGTTGCATAGCAAACGGTGGAAAAGGTGATGGCTGTGAGAGCATGAGTGTTTCCTTCTACTTGTCAATGTGTCAAATATTTCTATGTGAAAGTGGTGTTGTTAAAGTGGTGTTGTTGTGATTAACTGGCCTGGTTGTATGAAGAAGAAGATGAATTTATTCAACTACTTGCTGATATGAACTGTTACATGTTGTGGGGATGGTCAAAGCTCAATTTAAAAAAAGGTTGTCAGAGGAAATATGGGTTCCTCACAGGAGGAGGAGAGGTGCATGAGGTCTCAAAGGAGTATGGTGTGTTCATGTGAGAGTTGGAAATATTTTCAGTTCTTCATTAAAGGGGAGTGTAAAAGAATAATGAATAACAGAATGTGTGTGAGTGCTGGCAATTGTTGTACATGTGTCTAGATGTCATATTAGATTCCTAGTTTGTAAGGAGTTTTTGAGCTCCTCTCCTATTATAAATGTAATCTCTTTTGTTAAATAAATATAGGATAATTTGTGCAGCTGTAGTATTTGTTCTGCTGTTCATATTTTCTCAATATTTATTCTATTCGTCAGTGCCTGCAAATAATAAACATTAAACAACAATCAGCGGCTAAATGATTTCTAGTGCTGAAAACTAAATATAATATTTCTGCCAAGTGGATGATCAAATGTGAAGTTAGATTTTAAGCCTGCAAAGCTTACTGAGAATGCTGTAGATGCAATAACAAATATCAAACAAAAAATAATCTGATGGCCTGCCATATTCATAAGTTTTGATTTTGAGCTGCAGTTGTAGAGCATGTTTATCCTTCTCATTCTATCAACAGCCGACTGTTCACACAAACGGCACAACAATTTCTGTTTGAGCTACTCTGATGATGTGAAACTATAAAACGAATTATCACTCACAATTTCTATTTGAGCTACACAGATAGTGTGAAACCGTAATTACATGACTTCTACTGTCCTCTTCAAAATCCCTTTTAGGTCCATAGTAAAATGGTGGTCAAACTAGATATGTCAAAGGCTTACGACAAAGTGGAGTGGAGTTTCCTCTTTGATATTCTACATCAGCTAGGCTTTTCCAGAGAGGTGGTTAAGTGGATCGCTACCTGTAAATCTGGTTTTCGGGTGTTAGTGTTAATCAATGGTAAGGAATCTGGGCATATAGAACCCTCACGAAGGACTGAGGCAAGGGGATCCTCTATCCCCTTACCTCTTTATTCTTATGACAGAGGCTCTTACTTGGTCAATTAAGCAAGCTAAAAAAAGGTTGGCATGGCAAGGCATGAAGATCAGGGGCATACCCGACTCTTTTACCCATGCTTTATTTGTAGATGACACAATGTTATTTGGCATTGCCTCAATAAAAGAAGCATGAGCTATGATAACCACAAACAATAACTATTGCCAAGCTTCAAGACAACTGGTGAATTGTCACAAGTCTAAAGTCTTTTTTCATAATGTGTCTCTCCAACTCCAGGAGGAGATTTGCACCATTCTCAAGCTCGACAGTCAAGTCCTACCAGGTAACTATCTTGGACTGCCTTTGTTTAATGGTAGATACAGGAATAACATATGGAATAAAGTCTTAAGCAATTTGAATGCAAAACTGGCTAATTGGAAAGGCAGGCGTTTATCTTTGGCTGAGCGCATTGTATTGGTAAAATCTGTTCTAGCAGCTATTCCAGTATATATGATGTCAGTTTTCCAGATTTCCAAAGGAATCATTCGTAAACTAGAGGGAATAAGTAGGAAATCCTATGGGAAGGAGCCTTAGACGTAAAGAGAATCCACCTACTGGCCTGGGATAAAGTCTACAAACCCAAAGTGTCAGGAGGGGCTGGTATCCTTAATATTAAAATTCAGAATCAAGCTCTTGCGGCTAAACTGGCATGGAATATGTATGTGAAACCTAATTCCTTATGGGTAAGGTTAATGAAGGTCAAGTACCTTGACTCGCTAGACAATGAGAGAATTTTCATAGTTGAGAACCCTCCTAAAGGATCGGCCATATGGAATTTCTTGGTAAGAAGTAGAGAACTTCTACAGCCCAATCCGTCCTGGATAATACATAATGGTGAAAAGGCTAACTTCTGGGACGATTCCTGGGGAGGGGGGCCGCCCCTAGCTTCAAAAAGAGAGCTCACGGAAGCTAGAATTTTTCTTCAAGAGAATTGGGGCCTCAAAGTTAAAGATTACTGGCAATTTGAAGGGCATGGCAATTCAGTTCGAGTTTTTTGGAAAAGCTTTCGATGTTGTAATTTTCCCCTTCTTCAAAAGGTGATGCTAAGTCGTATCCTGCGGAGGAAGTTGGTTCTTCTATCTAGCAAGCAGGACGAGTTGGTATGGATTGCTGTAAAATCTGGCTCTTATTCAGTCAAAGAAGGTTATAGATTATGCACACATAAAGCTACTTCTGAATGGCCTTGTAAACTATGTTGGGGAAAGGCTTTACTCCCCAAAGCAGGCACGTTTGTCTGGTGTGCAATTCATAGTAAAATCCTCTCTGGTGACTAAATTAAAAGACTTGGCCTAGGGCCCAACTTCCTGTGTGTTTTCTATGGAAATGAAGAAGAATCTTTGGATCACCTTCTGCTCTCATGCCCTTTTAGTAGAGAATGTTGTCTTTGGTTTTTTAGGAAACTCAAATGGGTCAGTCCTTTATTGAAATCTCTAGTCCTAGTGTTTAAGAACTGGCCTATCCATTTTGGTAATTCGACGTTAGCTGATCTATGGTCCATAGGCCCATCAATGGTCATCTGGCACTTATGGTGGGAGAGAAACATTAGGATTTTTAGGAAGGAAGCAAAATCAGTTTCTCAATTTTGTGAGAAACTCAAAGCAGCGATCTCAGACCAATTGACATCCCATCTTAGCTGATCAGTATTGCTGAAATCAGTTTGGTTGAAATGGGATGTGGATGTTCTTCCCCTTTGGCCATTAATAATACTGCCTTCACCAGGAAGTGTGTCAGGGGGTCCTAAATCTTCGTCGAGTAGAGGTCAGGTTAAGTGGTCTCCTCCCTCATTACCCTTCCTTAAACTAAATTTTGATGGAGCATGTAGAGGTAATCTAGGTCCTTCGGGCTCAGGATGTGTAATTAGGAATCAGCATGGTGCTCTGATTGCAGCCAGGTCCACCAAATTACCCTTCGGAACAAATAATGAGGCAGAAGCTCGGGCTTTAGTGCATGGTTTAGGTCTGGCAGTTGACTTAGGTGTAAAATAGCTGTGGATCGAAGGAGACTCTCTAATTGTGATTAATGCCATTAAAGGGAGAGGCTTACATAATTGGAAACTCAACTATATTCTGCAGCAAGCCATATCTTTACTGAATAGTTTAGACAATTATGTCATCTCTCACACATTAAGAGAGGGCAATAAAGTGGCAGATATTTTAGCTAACATCATAGTGGACAGTGAAACTGATGTGTTATCCTTCTCCTCTGTTGACCGCTCGATTCCAAAACCCCTAGCGGATATGTTAGCATTCGAGATGGAAGTGGGTAGTGGTCTCTATTAACAGGTGGCAGTCGCAGTTTGGTTTGTGATTTTCTTTACCTGGCTTTTTCTCTCTCACACTCTTTGGTACAAGGTTTTTGGGTAGGTAGCATGGAAGGGATGTGTCGAGCATAGGACACTTTTTCTTGGCCATTTTTTTCATAATTGAAGATCTTCCTTTTAATGCGGTGTATTATTTCCAGATGGGTTCCTGACATCTCTATGGCTAGTGGTTTTTCAGTGATCAAATGGGCTTTAATTACAGAAGTCTTACGTCCTATCCAGTCAGTTCCTCTTTTAAGAAGTAAGGTTTGCACATCCTTTTTCAGATCTCCTGTTTTAATATGAAATGACCTATGTTGGTTATAAGGGCGGCACAACGGTCTCCTATTCCAAGTTCAAGATATACTGAAGAGGACATGTAGCTATTCTTTCTTGGCAGGCATGCCTAACCTAGGATGCTCTTTATTGCTTGCTTACAGTGTATGACAGTGTAACGTCACCACCTTACATCATATTTCGTTGAAAGAGTGACTTCAAATCTTTCTTTTCCTATGTGTGTCTTCATGATGGTGAAGGTGGTGTGTTTTCCTCCTCTCTTTTGCCCTTTGTTTCTGCCTGCCTACCGCGGAGCCCTTGTGTAGCTTTTTTTCTCTTATTTCTCAATCGTCCCCTCATGGCAGACACCCATCTGAACCTAAGACTATTTTTTCCTGCCTTCGACTGGGAACCACAGATTAGAGGAAGAGTGAGAGCATCGGACCTAATGACTCTGATAGACTCAGATTGCACCCTCATGCAGTTCACTGTTAGGAATATTGTTGGTCATGCCTGGATACGAGGTTATGAGGGGCGGGTGCTCAACTACTCTAACGTCATTTCTCAGCTACTTTCTAACATAATGGACCTAGCTATGGATGGGGAGTATGTGCATGCTTTGGCTTCGGGACTATTCTACAATAATATCTATACTGTCGAAAGGTGGGAAACAACCTTTTCAAATTATAGGATGGAACAAGGTGACGCCCTCATAGGAGGTTTGTTCAATTTGGCAGCCATGCGTACCTCACCTCCGCAACAAGCTATCTACAAGGTCCTGCAATCAAGTATCATCTCCCTAAGCAGCGGGCAAATTGACGAGGCGCTGCGGGCACACTGTTTCCACTTTACTAAGAAGAAGGCAGAGAGAATTAAGGATGTTTTCACCACCATCCGTTTCCTCAGGGTTCACACTTCTGATTTGGCCCCGGGTATGCCAAGTTTTGCATTTGAGTCAGCAGATGTGGGAGCTCAGTCCTCGGTTTCTATGGAGCTGGAGGAGCATAACCTGCCGGCAGCGCTTTCGGTAGCTTGAGTCCTGAGAGGTGCGAGTGGTGTGTTACGGTGGGGTGCTGTGTGCAGGGGTGTTTTGGGGGTGGTTGACAGTCGTTTTTTTTTTCTTAGCTTCCCTTTGGTTATTTTTTTGCTCGAGGGCTATGTTTTTTTAGGTTGGTGGTGTCTTTGGTGTGGGGCTTTGTGTCACAACTCAATATTTTTGAAATTTGAATTATGATATGTGTTGTAAGAATTTTTTTTTTTGAATTTTTATCTTATTTTTGAATTTTAAATTTTGAGACCCTTTTCTTGTGTCTTAACTTGACCCTGGGTGTCCTAACTAAGTTTAAATTGACCCTGGGTTATACCCCATAGGTCTACGGTCATTTTTGACTTGGGTAACCTCCGTATGGTCACCTTAACTTCACAGTGAAGTTAAATGACAAATTTGGAGGTATGGGTAAGGAAGACTTTGGTGGAGGAGCTCATGAGTGGGGTTATTTTTTTAAATCCCACTTGGGATAGTGGAAAAAGGAGTGGGGTTATTTTTTAAATCCTAAGTGGTGTGGTCCTTCATGAGTGGGGTTATTTTTTTTAAATCCCACTTGCGATAGTGGAAAAAGGAGTGGGGTTATTTTTTAAATCCTAAGTGGTGTGGTCTTTCATGAGTGGGTTTATTTTTTTTTATCCCACTTAGGATAATGACAAAATCCACTTCATCCTTCCACCTCAACTTTTTCACATCACCATGTTTTACATGTAATTAAATATTTTTAATATTTAATTAGCTAATAACCTCCACTTCCCCATGAGTTGAATTAAAAATTCAACTTGTCATATCCACTATCCAAAAATGAATCTTTAATTCATTTTTATCCTCCACTAAATTGAATTAAAAATTCAATTTATCCTCCACTTCCCAAAAATGAATCTTTAATTCATTTTTGTCCTCTAATGTGAATTTAAAATTTACAAATAATGAGAGCCCTTGATCTCATCTTTTAATCCTCACCCTCCATCCCTTTTTCAAAAATCTATAAATAAGACCCTTCTCTAAGCCATTAGAGAAGGAGAAAAAAACAACTTCTTCTTGAAGCAAGAGCAATCCACATTTGAATCAAATACGGTTATCTAATCTAGGAGCTCTTGGATGCAAGGTTCCTCCTCCCTTGATGAGATTAGATCTTCATGTGAGAAGAGTAAAGGAATGGTGAAGAGTGAAGAAGGGGTAAAAGTGTATAACATCTTCATGTGAGGTATAACTTTGTGTTTTTATGCATTTAGTTTGTATTTTCACTTCATTTTGTTTTCCTAATTTACAAAAATAAAAGAAGAGTAAAGGAATGGTGAAGAGTGAAGAAGGGGTAAAAGTGTATATCATCTTCATGTGAGGTATAACTTTGTGTTTTTATGCATTTAGTTTGTGTTTTCACTTCATTTTGTTTTCCTAATTTACAAAAATAAAAGAAGAGTAAAGGAATGGTGAAGAGTGAAGAAGGGGTAAAAGTGTATAGGATGATATAAAGAAGTAAGTAAGATGTTAAAAAGAATTATGAAGTTAAAAATATTATATGATCAAACAAATAAATTGATAATGATAGCAATAAAGTAAATAAAGTATAAAGTTAATATAAATTAATATTAGTGAATGAATTGAATAAAAAAATTTGTTATATGTAATGGTATAGTGTATTAAATTGATGGATAATATGAGAATATGATAGTGAATAACAAGTATGCGAAATAAATGAAAGTAAATAAAAGAATGTGTAAATTAATGTGATTAATAAAAGATAAATAAATGAATAATGATAAAGGAAAAATAATATAAGACTAGTTTATAATACATTATATTGAAAGGGTATGATATAGATTATGACAATTATAATATAATATTAATAATAAAATAAGTTGAATAAGAGATACAAGGGTAGCTTATATACAAATAATTTTGAGAGACAACTATACAAGACAAATCCATAACGAATACATCTATTAACATGAGATTATACTTATATATGACAGAGAGATAGGGATTTATATGATGGAATTTTTACATAATTGAGGAGTTGTTACCTTGACGATGGTGGTGGAGTATTATGTTACTATTAATACTCAACCTAAGCTTCTTGGTCCACCTTAATATTCTAATTGGTTTTTCTTACTACGATTAAGATTAGGTATCATGTTAGATCTCACACTTAAACCTTGGCAGGGTAAAGAAAGTGTATCTCAATTGATACGTTGTATATATGCATTATCACGTACATAGGTTATGGCAGATAGATATGTATATCTTTTATATTATGAGTCTCATAAAAAGTGATTGAATCAAGTATATGGTGAATTCAATATCATATGAAATCTTAGATTATGTGAATTTCTAAATGATTGAACATGGGTATTATTGGTTTAAGAATGACTGGGTACAAATGCTTGAAATTGTGTTAAAAAAAAAAGGAATGGTTGTAATTGTATATGAACTATTTATCAAAGATTATTTTAATTTGACCTAGATTAAAGGGGTTTTCTATTTATGAAATAATATAATTATCTTTTTAGTTTATTTTCTAGTTCTATTCATTATGATAAAGCATCTTTTATCTACATTGAGAATTAAGGTAGTATTTCTCTTTATCAACTGTTATTATGCATGTTTTTCCTTTGTCATTAGATAGGTAAACCTTATAAATAAATGTCCAAACTCAAACATTCGCAGTGTTCGGTATTTATGATACCTCTATGTCACGTTTACAGGTAATGTTGTCGCGTTGAACCAAGTACCTCGCGCCTAACATAGTTGCAACAACGACATCTAGGCACTGTCCCTCTAAATTGTCGGGGAGTAATAAGGAACATGTCTAAGTTAAATCCGTAGGAAGGGAAAATCTCCTTGGATACCTCACTAAAAAGATTAACTAAAAGAAAAAGAAAAAGGTGAGACTACAAAAAAAATTGTTGTAGGACGATCAACGAGAAGGCCTCATCAGGGAAATATGCTTGTTAGGTAAATTATTCACACTTGAAAACTTAAACGCCAAACACTCTC